>CAXKVY010000108.1:1800000-2180000 GCA_964058915.1 Tetropium fuscum | reverse complement strand
CATAATTCTCAATTGCTGAATATTCAAAAAATCTCTTAAGTATTTAAATTTAGGTATCAAACCCCTTATCCTTCCTACAAGCTGTTTCATTTGTAACTCCCACCTCATATGTCTGTCAATATGAACACCCAGATATTTTACTGAAGAAGATTCAAAAATTTGCATATTGTGACCTACGCTTAAAGGACCCAACGCAGGGAGACCTGTGTTATAAGAAACAAAAGGTAAGTACATTGTCTTTCCATAATTTAAGGTCAGCTTGTTATACTGCAACCATTTAACAATTTCTGGAAACTCATTTTCTATTTCTCTTTTTAGGTTTAGCCAGGAAGATGACGTATATATAACAGCTGTGTCGTCAGCAAAACTAATAATCTTACCACGTGTCTTAAGGCTCAATAAACTGTCGATGTAAATAGTGAAAAGGACTGGTCCCAATACCGTCCCTTGGGGAACACCATAGGTAACCGTCTGCAAATCACTCTGAACATCATCCAGTTGGACCAGCTGTTCTCTGTTTGATAGATAGCTTTCAAATATTTTATACGATTTTCCACGTATTCCGTATTTATTTAATTTATTCAACAGTCTTTTATGACATACCGTATCAAAGGGTTTAGAAAGGTCGAGAAATATGCTGATTATAGGAGTTTTTTTATCCAATGCCTCATAGACATATGATGTTAATTGATGAATCGCAT
Organism: Tetropium fuscum; assembly: GCA_964058915.1. NCBI lineage: Eukaryota > Metazoa > Arthropoda > Insecta > Coleoptera > Cerambycidae > Tetropium > Tetropium fuscum. Next base: position 2,179,299 of record CAXKVY010000108.1, on the reverse strand, counting down.
CATCAGTCGATCGTCCCTCTCTAAAACCATATTGAGAGTTCGATAATATTTTATATTTGTTTAAGAAACTACGAAGTCGTTTGTTTATTACTTTTTCTAAAACCTTTGAAATGTTTGACAAAAGAGAAATTGGGCGATAGTTCCCTATATCTAATTTACTGCCACTTTTGTATAGTGGCTTTATCACAGCACATTTTAGAATTTTTGGAAAATATCCCTCCTCCAAACAGTTATTTATTAGGTAAGTTAATGGCTGAACTATTTCATGTCGAATTTCTTTTAATGTTTTCGATTGAATGTGATCTAGTCCTGGTGTTACCTTTTCTTTTAGATTATTTATTATATCTAATATCTCTAGTTCATCAGTTGGGTACATAAACATTGTATTTTCCAAGCATTCCAAATGATCATTGAAATTATTGATATCTGGTATTTTTGCAGCTAATTTTTCTCCAATTGTACTATAATGATATATATATATATATATATATATATATATATATATATATATATATATATATATATATATATATATATATATATATATATATATATATATATATATATATATATATATATATATATATATATATATATATATATATATATATATCCTTTTTAGCTATTTGAATCTACCTTTAACAATGAAAAACTGGAGAAACAAAATTTACATGCTGCTTCATTTAACCAATTCGTTGCTTCTCATTAAATTGTTTTTTATCAGTTGTTTTAGTTCCTGGAAACCAAGATATGCATACTTGTTTCCTTATAGTCTGTGCACAAGATTTTATTCACTAACTTATGAAGTTTTTGATTATGCACTTTCACTTTTGTTTTAAAATATCTATATCACATATTAATCATTATAATTACTTAATAGTATTGTTATATGTTGTATATATCGTACTGTGATAAATCATGTTGAAAAATTAAATTTACGAGAACATTAAATAACAGCAACGCAAGCAATATAAAGTAATCTAGGCTAACACGTCTTTAAAGGAGAGATCTATGACTCTGTAAAGGTGTCGTTTAGTACCAATACGGATTATTACTCAATAACGTTGCCCACAAACTTACAATATACAGAACTTATAATTATGTTTCATGCAGTATTCGTATTCTATGTATGGTGTATAGTGTAGCGCAATGCAATTTTCCTAGAGAATTTCAAAAATAAAGAATTGAAAATATCTACTAAAATAATAAAATGATCGGCGTGAAAAATAACTGATCAGATAAATAACTAAAAAGAAATTAATTATAGAATAAGCAACAATATTTGTACAATAATTACAGACGTGCGATATAAGTATGTAATTGGAAGTATATGCGAGTATATAAGTGATTCATCACACTTAACCAATGATGTATCAATTTCATTCATTTCCTTCATAGTAATCGCCCTGGCATAGTAAACACATTGGCTAGCTGTGCAAGAATAATTATTAAACCAAGACAACATTTTCGTCAACTTAATAGGTGTATCATATCCAAGTTAAATACACATGCTGCTTCGCCAAGTGCCTCTAATTAATGCGAACTATCAATCGTTGCATTGATTGATTGATAATATTTAACGTGTTTATCAACAAATTAATTAGTCATTCAATTAAGGATTATGAGCACTAAAAATAAATAAATGAGAATTAAATGCGTTAAATGTTTTCGAATTTGTAGTAAAGTGACCTCAGAAATGTTGGGAAGAGATTTTATATTGTTGGTAATGATCACGGCTAAAATTCTCCAGTTCATGCTGGACTTAGCCTTGTGAAAATTTTGGGAAATATTTGGGATATATAGGGTCCGCCAATAAGCGCGCTCGATCTTTAAAATGAAATAAAGCAAGTTGTGTGAGAGGTATAAATGAAATTTATTTTTTGTTTGAAAGAGTATTCGAAGGCATTATGTATGGAAAATAATATCGGTCAAATGTCCACCTCGGCTTCGCTGGGTGGCGCGCATACGAGAAGTCCAATTTTCAATGACTCTGGCGCACAAATCGGGCTGTATTTCATCGATGGCGTGGCGTATGTTGACTTTGAGGGCATCAGTGTTTTGTGGTTGGTTTGCGTAGACCTGTGATTTAAGAAAACCCCACAAGAAATAGTCTAGTGGGGTTAAATCGCACGATCTCGGTGGCCAGTTGATGTCGCCTCCGCGCGAGATAACCATTCCTCCGAAGCGCTCGTGCAGAAGATCCATTGTGGCGCGCGCTGTGTGGCTCGTAGCGCCGTCCTGCTGAAACCACATATCCTCGACATCCATATTGTCGATTTCATGCCAGAAAAAGTTCGTTATCATGGATCTGTATCGTTCGCCGTTTACCGTGATGGACACACCATCGTCGTTCTCGAAGAAATACGGCCCGATGATGCCTCCGGCCCAAAATCCACACCAAACAGTTACCTTTGCTGGGTGCATTGCGACCTGGTGGACCTCCTGTGGATTGTTCTCGGCCCAATAACGGCAATTCTGCTTGTTGACATTCCCATTTAACCAAAAATGTGCCTCATCGCTGAAGATGATTTTGCGACCAAAATCGGGGTCGACTTCCAACTGCTCTAAAGCCCAATCAGCGAAGATACGGCGCTGTCTATGGTCGTTTATTTTGAGCTCTTGTGTCAGCTGGATCTTGTACGGATGCATGCCCAAATCCAGATGCAAGATTCGGCGAAGTGATGTTTCCGAAAGGCGGAGTTCCTGTGCGCGACGTGAAATTGACTGTCGCGGATTTTCACGCACACTATCGCGCACAGCGGCGACATTCTGGGCAGATCGGACGTTTCGACGACGCGTCGGTGTTGGCTGATTGTTCACCGAACCGGTTGCCTCGAATTTGTTAATCAAACGACGGATAGTCGACTCAGCAGGACGATCAATTGCACCGTAAAATTGGCGGAGCGCGCGGAACGTTGCTCGAACCGATGAATGATTTTCGTAATAAGTTTGACGATTTGCACATGTTGCTCGCGGCTGAATTGGTTCATGGTGATTTGTGAAGATACACTGAATAATAACAACTACGTTTGCCAACTCCACCACAAACAACATGGCCGCCATGAGCTGTCAAAGATCGAGCGTCCCTATTGGCGGACCCTTTATTTGAGGAAGATTTGGGACTGTTGTGTTCATACAGTGAAACGAGGAAGCTGACTCCGGCTTCGCCGACTTGAACAGGTGTGGCATTGGGGTCGTTTTTTCGAAGCGTCGCCGTCGCCGTTTTTTCAGTGTTGATAGATATTTCATTTTTACTTGGCCAAAAAGTCGTATGACAAGCACTGAAGGCGCGAAGGAACAGTGCCATTCCCGGTTGCGTATAGCCACTTCCTAACATTGTGCAAATCATTACCGTGAAGAGTCGCGTTCTATCGTGGTAGGCACTGCCAAGGTAAAACGCGAATAAACGCAGAACAAACCCTCTGCAGCGTAGTATATAGTGTCTAGTAATAAAGGTAATACCGACCCAAAAAATAAATGGAAATGAACAAGATGCAAAGAAGGAATGTCAATAGCGCGTATTTCCGCCTCTACCACGAGTAAATGCATACTTAAAATAAGCGACCTTATTTAATTTTGATCCAATTCCTCCCAAATTTGAACATATTTCTGCCCAATGTCTTCTATAATTGATTACGTACGTACCCCTTGGAATTTCCTACCTAGTCTATTCCACAGCTTCTCCATTGGATTCAAATCCGGGCTATTAGCTGGCCATGCCATGGTGTCGATTCCGACTTCTACCATATAATTTTGCATAACTCGAGCAACATGAGGTCTGACATAATCCTGCATTAATAAAAAGCCTTGCCCTATATATGGCGCATATGGCACCGTACCGTAAGGCTTCCATTAATGACGAGTAGTTCCGTGCGACCGGTCAAATAAATTCCTGTCAACACCATCACAGATCCGCCACCAAGTATGTATTGGAGAAATGGCCCTGAGGATTCCGTTCATTGGGACGTCTATATACACGGCGACGTCTATCATTATTATAAAGACGGAACCGGGACTCATGCTCTGCGGTAAAATTTAGCCTAGCCCTCCGGTGATTTCTATTTAAAGCTGAACCTCGAGCATCAATTATTGGTCACAAATTGCATGCTTTAAGTAGCCGTTTAATGATTTCACCGGTAATTTCTTAATTATCTGCCTAAATCTAATATCTAATCTAATAGTAATAATCTATCTAATAGTGCCTAAAATTTTGAAAATTTTCAAGGTCACGCGTTTTCATGGCACATGGCACTTTGGAATTCCATACCTTTTTCAACTAAAAAAAAAATATTGTTTATTACGAATAAGTTTATTGAAATAAAATGTGTTTTTATATATTTTTTTACATTACAACTAAAAAAATAAAACAAAAACAACTACAATAAAAAAATATAAAGTAAAAGTTCGTCTGGATATTCGCACAGCAATGAGATCTAAAACTTTGTGAGGACTAACTTCAATATCCTAGTTTACGGAAATTAGAGCTAGACTAATCATTCATTCATTGCCTGTTTTATTTCTTAGTAAAGTTTTCACTCTTTAGTGGTCGAACAAGAGGACAGCGCAAGCGCATAGTACGATTAATGCTTCATATAAGACGCAGTGTTGCCACTCTCGGTAGATCTACCGATTTGGCAGTTCATCTACCGAACTACCGAAAAGACCTTATTTTTTACCGATTTTCATTTTTCGCTACCTTTACTGATTTTAAACAGAACTTTTCGTGAATAAATTTAAAACTTACAATTTTTGGTGAAATATTTCGGAACTGTCAACAAGCAGCGTTGAATCGCGACGTCTTGTTGTTGTTTTGGTCTGGTCTTTTGTCAACCAATCAAAGGAATAGACTTGACATAAGCACAATTCCTGGTATTCTACAAATGAAGCACTATATAGGAACAGAAAACTGTTTTAACTTCGAAGTACTTGTAGATAGAAACATTTTGTCAAAAATTATTGATTACCAATTAAAATCATCAGGACAAAATTAACTTTTTTTTAAATCCTAAATACTAAATAGTAATTTTTAATCGTTTTTGTTTAAACCCTGATTCTTAAGTTTACTTATGTTATTGTAGAATAATGTTCTTTGTTTTTTCGTTATTTTAAGTATTTTACAAGCTCCTACTAAAAAGGTTAGGTTAAGATGTATTTATCGTTTTATGTTTATGTAAAATTAATAAATTTTTAAAAAATTTGAATAATTGGTTACTTATTTTGTTTAAATTCCTCAAAGAAACTATTTTACCAAAAAAACATCTACCGATTTCTACCGAATTTTTTTACCAAAGAAAAAATTTTGGTAGCGGCAACACTGCTTCGGCGTGCATTGACTACGATGGCTTGACTGAATCAGACGAGCAAGTGCATGCACGTGACGAGTTGCGAATGTTGCGACGTCTTTAGGTTTTCTGAAATCTTCCGTAATATTATTTTGTTTGTTTTGACTTCTACCCAGATATATTTATACGTAATTCGAAGCCCGGAGAATAGATCGAGAAACCCGGAGACTCCGGGTCAGAACCGGAGTGTTGGCAACCCTAGTTAGAGTTAGAATAAAAATTATAGTTAATTTTTTTGTGTTAGTTTTTTATGCTTGAATATTTATTGATTTGTTGTTAATATTCATTTGTTTTGTTATTTTCGTTATTTCATATAATAAAAAATTATGCAATACTGATTTTGTTAATTTACATATCAAAATTGGAAAAAGCCTTGAAAAAACACTTTTCTTGATTATGACCAGGCCACAAAAAACCGGTTAAAACCACCCGGTTTTTTCCCGTGTGGTATCTTGCAGCCAACTGCTGAGAAGGGTATAATATATTCATATATATGTAAAATGATGACAAAACAATTCATTTCACCCCCGTCCAAGAGGTTGAAAATAAACTTGGAACTTGTTTAACCATGGCTTTCGGCTCATTGGCGTTTCTAAAATACCTTAGCATTTCCGAATGGCCTGAGGACGTGGACGCAGCTTACCACCGTTTCGCTTTCCGAGGGTGACAACCCGATCACGCTTTAATGAAAATGTAATTAAAAAATAGCCCATATTTACATCATAACTTGTAATAGGGTCTAAAACTAACTCTCCAATGGAAGCAGCCGCAGATGATATGACCTTGCTGATAGTGCAACGAAAGGTCTGCTATTTAAGTGCCAACTCGTACGCGATCCGGAAACAAAGCTGTCTATGTCTATACTGGTCTTTGGTCTTGTCCGGGAATGTCTACAAAACAAACACATCATACTATAGGAATTCAAAGCATGTATGATAAAAACATTCCTGTAATTTATCTTGAAATATTTATCGTTTCAAATTCAAATACAGAAGAAAATGTAGACCTAATACACGCTTCTAAATATAGACAGAGATAAATTGAAAGCATTAAGTTGTACTTTGGTTGAATACGCTTGGAAAGAAGCAATGCATACAATAAAATGTCCCACGTAGGAGTTACCTTATAGTAAAACACAGAATGTCTCGAGTGCTGCATGCGTTTAAATAAATAATGAACGAAGTTATAAACCATCCATATATGAACTTTCACTGAAGAGGAGAATATCATAATTAAATACGCTACGATGTAGGTTACTTTTTTAAGCCACCAAAATTTAATATAAGCAACTTACTATTATTTCTAATTCTTGAGAAATATTATTCTTCTAAAAGTCTAATTCTTTTGTCGGTTCTATTTTTAGTTCAAATTGAAAATTATTCAATATGATTAGGTAAATTAATACCTACCAATTGGTATGCATTTATGTTAAATGCATAAAAGAAAAAGTTAGCTTATCGAGGTTCGAGGTTAATGATCCCACCTTGGATCTGATCCCACAACTAAATAACACCTTGAATAAGGATCTTAAAATAGCGTATACAAAGAAAATACGATTATGCACCTGAGCACGAAATAACTAATTATTTTTCTTTAAAAATATTTCATTAACTAATTAACTTCGCTCTTTCACCTCCGCGAAGTAATTGTTAATTAAAATTGAGTGAATATACACAAACATAATTAAAATAATAAATTAAAGGTAAAATCAAACAAACAATGTTTACAGGCTTACCTATATTAGGGTGTAATAGTGCAAGAAAAATAGATTTTCACATGGAAAAAAATTGTAATATGCTGAATTTTTGCATGCATCTTAGTATTATGGCCCTGAATAATAATGTCCAGAGTTTCCCCATCGATATCCTTTCCGCTAGCTGTGTTACGCGAGGTCAAAGGTCGCGAAGAACAGTTTTTCGCATATATCTCGAGAACGGCGACATTTATTGAAAAAAGATATAGAGACCTATTTGTAGCTAAGGCGATTTGCTATAAAAAGTTTATTTGAAAGTTTTTTGTAGGGACATTCGTTCATAAAATACAACGTTTTCAAGATCCAAGGACGTAGAACACTTCGCTACGGCGAATAATGCCTCTTCTATTAGGATACAATGATGAAAAATGAACTATAACTCAATAGATTCATGTACTGTTGTTTTTATTTATTTTTTAATGCATTTATTACACATTTATTTATGCATATATTATTCGGTGGCCGTCATGTTAAGAATCTTCATCGGTATCGGAGATCAATTCTTCTGCCTCCAAAGTTTGACGAGGAAAGACGATGAATTGTCTTCATCATTCTCCACGCAATCGATATCAACTGGTACCGTGTTCGAGCAAGTTGGTCATGACATAGGCTACAAACTACAGAGCAGTTCAATCCTGCTTCGACATCCACAATTGGAAGCACATAAGCCTTTCTTGCAATTACAAAATACTGTATTGAGTAATATATCTAGAGCAGAGTTGTAATTGGCTCTAGGATATTATTTTGTAATGCCCAGCCCCAGTCCTCAAGAGCAATGTCGTTATTTCCTAGCCATACTTGAACTTGGTAATACACTGGATGAAAGTGTTCCTAAGCAGCGGCAGAGGTTGTCGGAAGCGTAGACAATTGGACAGCTGTGTTATCTTTTGTCGATTGAATGGATTTAAAATATCGCAATTCATTAATCGATTCTTGTTTATTGGTTGCTCTATATACTTGTAGGAGAAAACGCAGGCCATTCTCAAAAATATCAATGGGTGTACTGTTAGATGTTGTAGTAATTCCGTGGAGAAATAAAATGTGGCGCTGATATTTTGGATACAAGGCCTGAACTTCGAGAACAATAAATTTTTGATTCCACTTTCGCTTTACCAGGCTTCTGAAAATACAATATTCTGTCCTGATGAGCTCGCGTAATCAATATGGCCATTATGGGCAGTACTCGTATGTGACTGTTCTATTGCTGTTTTGATGATCAGCATAATTTTTTGCCTGCTTCACAATGATATTAGCTGGTTGAAATATTTGAGACAACATGGAAATGAAACGACTTATGTTGTTTTTATTGCTCAGAAATTGTTGTTGACTCGTTGTCACTGTCATTGATGCCTCAGAGAAAATATCAGCAGATGAAGAAACGGTAGCACGACGACGACGCTGCTCTGAAGCTTTAATATTTTTTTCATCATTATAAGCGTCGCCGCGGAATACATTTATAACGTCATGGCCAAAATGTTTTCGTATATAATTTATGCAGCTATCAAAAGTGGTATTAAACGTGCTGACTCAATTCCATATTACACGATGCAGTAAGTATCCTCCATCTACGATGTATATCGCATTTGCGTAATTAATGGCATCATTGACTGGCTTCAATATTTCATACAAAAATGATTGTTTATTCTTGCGCATTCCATTTACGATTATCGGAAATTAATAAATTCTATATCTCGTGAAAGATTGCCCCTACAAAAAAACTTTCAAATAACTTGTAAACTGTTTTTCGCGACCTTTGACCTTGCGTAACACAGCTAGGGAAAAGAATAGCGATGGGGAACTTATTCAGGGCCATAATGCTAAGGGGCATGCAAAAATTCAGCCTGTTACATTTTTTTTTCCAACTCGCCCCGTTTTTTTTGTTTTTTCCCTGGATTATAAATAAACATGGATTGTGCGATTTAGATAAATTGCGCTGCAGTTTTGGTTTTAAAGGTGGAGTTAGCTCATATCGTCGGCTAGCATACGAAGGGGCGTATCTGAAAATATCGTGTTTTTGAGTTACGCCGCCATTCTGAGTATTTAGGAGATCTATAGTTGCTCTCAAAAGGACTTATCTCTATCTCTTCTCGTTGGAGACATATTCTGATAGTCACATTGGGCATATTTCCATATAACATTGTAATGCAATAACTAATAAAAAGGCGCGTCTCAGATACGCCCTGTTGTTTGCTTTTTTGAGTTACGCCTTTTTCTTTCTGTTGTCTGTAAGGATATAAAATTATCGCACCACATTAATATTTGCTCAAATTTGAGGTCTCATAACTTTTTTACTTTTAGTCCAATTTTGATATTTTTTTTAGAATACTGTAGATAAAACGACTAATTTCAACTTGCATATCCAGTCTTTTGTTAACTGAGGACGGTTTAGGTATTATACAGGGCTAACTAAAAGGTTGTTATATAACCCTAATTTTAAAACACTCTGTGGAATAATTTCGTAACCAAATTCTTTAAAAATACCAATTTTTGTTAAGAACCATTCCTTTCCTATATTTTGTTTTTTGGTCCATGTCTTTAGATGCATTGGTTCAAAATTATCGCACCATACAGAAATCAATTGAAAAAACTTTCAGGGTGAGAAGAAACATTTTTTAATTAACAAGAAAACAAAGGAAAACAAAGAAATAAAATTATGTGAGCTGATCCCTAGTAGGTTGTGTTGCCACCTCTAGCTCGGATTACAGACTGAATCTGCCGTGGCATACTTCTAATGAGGTTTTGAATGACGGGTTGAGGAATATTATCCCACTCATGAAGAGTAACCTGTTCCAGCTGTTGAAGGTTCTGTGGGGCTGGTAGACGTCGCCTCACTGCTCTCTTAAATGATGTCCCATAGGTGTTCGATGGGATTTAAATCCGGGCTTCGTGCAGGCCAGTTCATAACATCAATATGGACTTCATTCAAGTACTCAACACAAATTCTTGCTACATGCGGTCTTGCATTATCTTGCATGAATATGAAATCAGGACCAATAAACGGAGCATAGGGCATTACATGCTCCTGGAGAATGTTCTCTACGTAGTATTCCGCATTCATTGCCCTTGCATGAATAAGGACTAACTCCGTACGGCCATCGAAAGAAATACCCGCCCAAAACATTTTGGAGCCACGACCAAAGGGTTCGTTTAGAACGAAATTGAAGGCAGCTTCCCTTTCACATTGTCTTCTATACACACGTTGCCGCCAAATTTTAGGCTTGTATTGTTTCATCGGAGAATAGGACTTTCCTCCAGTCATCGATAGTCCAATTTTCATGTGCTCGTGCAAATCGTAATCGAGCTACCTTCTGAGCCCTGGTAAGTTCTGGTGCCTTTATGGGCCTTCTACTGATCAAACCTGCCTCCCGTAGTCTTCTCCTTACAGTAAGAGCAGAAACTTGAACATTTCTAACCATCTCAAGTTCACTCTTCAATTGCAAACTTGTTACTGTCCGATTTCTTAAAGCATTTTGGCGGAGAAAATGGTCATCCCTAACATTCGTCGCCCTTTTTCTACCCTGCCCATGTCTCCTGGAGTGAGAACCAGTTGCCCTGTGACGTTCTAACATTCGACTTATTGTCGAATGGTTAACACCCAGAATTCGAGAGACATATCGCATACTTCTACCCTCTTCAACCAAAGTTTGCGCTCTTACACATTCCAATGCTGTCAAATGTCTCACACGATTCATTATTTTAATTGCTCAACACCGTATTGTTTTAAAAATGTGTCAAAATGAGATTGCATACACCCAATCATTGTTTTTTGGTTGACATACGCCGCCTACGTTTTACATATCACTTGTAACAGCAGAGTAAATTAACAGTAAACTGTTGGTGACAAATTCAGTTTGCTCTTAAAAATGAACCAATGTATCTAAAGACATGGACCAAAAAACAAAATGTATTTTGGTATTTTGGTCAAAAATTGGTATTTTTAAAGAATTTGGTTACGAAATTATTCCACCGAGTGTTTTAAAATTAGGGTTATATAACAACCATTTAGTTAGCCCTGTATAATACCTAAACCGTCCTCAGTTAACAAAAGACTGGATATGCAAGTTGAAATTAGTCGTTTTATCTACAGTATTCTAAAAAAATTATAAAAATTGGACTAAAAGTAAAAAAGTTATGAGACCTCAAATTTTAGCAAATATGAACGTGGTGCGATAATTTTGAACAGCAGTGTATATCGGCATTGTGTTAAAATTTGTATTTTTGTTCTATGATAAAACTTTGTTCATTTTATAAATTGTATTCCAAAAATAAACATTTTTAAAGGCCGTATGTATTTTTTCAATAGATTTTTTATTATATTTCTTTCCACCGAAAAAAAATTTAACACGAAAATTCATTTGTTTATAATAAATTGTTTATTAAATAAACAAATAAAATATTTATCACCCGTTTAAGCCCTATTTTCACCTAAATTAAAATTATAAATATTGGTGGTGGAGTTCCGAGAGGTGGGACTTTTGATATTTCAAAAACCATGGGTTTCAGAGATGCTAATATTATAGAAACGTATAAGACGTGCGCCGTAGTTCTACACAAGTTCCATGCTTATTTGCAACCCATTGAACGGGGGTGACACGAATTGTTTAACCATCATCCATCGATTATTCTAACAAACGACGAAATTAGACTTTAATATTTGTATTATTTGTAGGTACATATAATGTGAAGCCGGAAAGTTTATTATTAATATGGAATCCTAAATATATTTACTTTGTTTGAAGCAACCAATATGGGTAATCGATTTTCCCTGTAACAAACACTCAAGATAAAAAATATACAATTTAATAATAAGCTGGGTGCTCCCATGATGCGTCATCCAATAATTTAACGATATTGTAGATTCTCGTTAATGCAATTTGCTCGGAATTTTGTAACGGCATACCCGTATTATATGTCATGCGATTAAGGAACTTGATAAACGATATTTTTGTATCATTTCCGGATATAAATATAATTGCAAATTTCTTTTTATTGGCAGGTAGTTATTAAGAAGCCCATACAAAAAAATGTCAATAACCGTTCTTGAATATACTGTGTCGGTAATTATAAAGAACTAACTATGCAACTTGCTAAATTGCTCATATCGACTACTCACCAGGACCTATACCAGGACCAGAACTTTTGATTTACATTCACTTCGAACTACGTACCTGAAAAAAATTATAAATATTAATTTATTTATTTATTTGTTGTCCAACAGATTTCTCCAATTACAGGACAACATAAATATACTAACAGTCTAACTTACTTAGTAACTAACAGAGAATATAAATAATTCTGGAAACAGAAGACAGATCAACATATTAAATACAGGATTATCCTGAAATATTTGATGAGCCTGTGATTGGTGAAAAGTAACAAGTCGATCAGCAGAAAATGGAGTAACATGATATAAGATCTTTTGCAATAATTCCATCCAGTCAATTCTGTTGTGCAACAAGAGATAAAAAAACTAAACTTTGTTGCGTTCTGAGCAGGTCAAGAGACTGAATATTACATGGAGAGAGAAGCAGCTGGTGATCATATCCTCCAGGAGGATAGGTAGATTCTGTTTGTTTTAACATTAGAAATTTTAAAAATGTTCTTTGCACGTTCTCCAATCCTACTTTGTAAACATTATAAATCGGAGACCACACAACACTACAGTATTCTAGCCTCGATTTAACATATGAAAAATAAAGTTTTTGTTGCTACAACACTGTTAAATCTGTTACAGTTTCTAATAATGAGACCCTATATTTTAAATGCTGATATTTCTGCTTTTCTGCTTTCATTTTATATGCTGATTAATCCATCAACATGATCTGAAAAAGTTAAGTTTCTTATGGAGAGTGACTCCTAAATCTTTAGCAGTTTCACACCGTTGTAACACACATGAGTCAAATGTGTACCTAATAAAAAGGAATTTCAGATTGTTTTCGTGTGTAATTCAAACTCAAAATCGTCATCGCGGGGTTTTGGAAATCACGATTTTTTCGCGAAATTCACATTAAAATATGTAAATACTGGCCTTTTGCAATGTTGTCCGTATATAAATGCAGGAATTAGATATTATCAATTTCTTAGGGATGACAAAAAAATTATACAGATATATACAGATAGTGAGTTGAATAAGAGGGGGTGTGCCACTTCCAAAATTAGGTCAGAACACAAGTCAGAAGAAGTATAAAAAAATTACTACAAAATACGAGAAAATATTGTAACTACGAAAAAGTATCCCAATTACCAAGAAATATTTTATTTATGACCTGAAATATCCAGAAACCTTACAATTCCTGGCATAGACTACCGTTAGCCTAGAATTGTTAATAATATTATTTATAAATAATGTCCGATATAGTGACAGTTCTCTAAGAAGTTTATTTAAAACAGTGCCGACATTAGTTTGGTTCATTGGCGCTTGTGCTATATTTGCGCATGCGCATGTTATATTTCTCAGAAAGTACAAAAAATTACAAAGAAATAAGGAATTAACATAAAATAGGTGAAGTAATTTCGGAATTACCAATAAATATGTCGGAATTTTAAAATTATCAAAAAATACAAAATTACTGTTAAATATTGGGTAATAAAATTAGGTGTACACAATTTTCCCAAGTGGCACATCCCTCGGCCAAACAGGACCATAAATGGCATCATTAGCATATAGCTGATGCTATCTGCAAGTCCCGTGAAAATCGGTTCCGGAGATTAGCCGGAACAAACACACAGCACGACAAAAATTTTAAAATAAACGTAGCCTAAGGTACTCCTTATAACATCAGCTATGTGCCAGTTAAATACCCGTCAAAATCGGTCCAGCCGTTTCTGAGATTACCCGGAACAAACATATAGACAGATAGACAAAAATTTTAAAATAAAAGTGGCCTAAGTTACTCCTTATAACATCAGCTACGTGCCAGTGAAAGTCCCGTCAAAATCGGTCCAGCCATTTCGGAGATTAGACGTAACACACATTATTTAAAAAAAAGTAGCCTAAGTTACTCCTTATAACATCAGCTATAGGCCAGTGAAAGTCCCGTCAAAATCGGTCCAGCCGTTTCAGAGATTAGCCGGAACAAACAGACAGACAGACAATTTAAAAATTGGGTTTTTTTAATAAATACCGTGTATTCTATCATAATGCATTTAGTAAGAAGTCGTAATTTTGACACTTCAATGTTATTTTTATATGTATCTTTCAAAGTATTGATAAGGACTAGTTTCAAAAATGAACCTTCAAAACTAAAAGGAAAAAGAGAGTTGTACCCACCCGGTAAATATAAGCACTAAATTAAAAAGTCATGATTTCAATATCAGCTGCTCAGGATACTTATATAGCACATTTAAGCACAGGTGAGATATTCCTAATTATCCAAGGAATTACGGTATCGCCTCCAGTAATGACGTACAAACAAGGCTACAATTAGAAGCGATTACGCAATCGTTAATTTCACACATTCTTAGAATATTAATGCATTTCCCACGATACGACAAATATCAAAGAATTTATGCCACAAACATGTTTGGCAAACAATTGTGTGGTATTGCCTAGTTTACTCGATCTACAAATTTTCTTTACCTTCCAATATCCTCTGGGAAAGGAGAAAGTCCTTACAATGTGGCAGTTAAAGAAAATTGTAATGTAATTGAACATCCTTAGCAGGATTCAAGGAAATTGCCGCCAGAAATTGATATGCCGCCCACGACGGTGTTAAGGGTCATCAAAGAACAAGCTTCATACATCACCCTGTGCCACGTGCGACGCCTTCAGGCCTTGAACCAGCCAATTTTCTTGCCAGGAGAGAATTTTCTAGATATGTGCGGAAGTAGCTGCCGCGTCTAGAATATGCGCCCGCAGGGCCCTGTGTACAGGTGACGGCAATTTTCAAAGGGATCATATTGCCGTAACATACATATTATTTCCGCCATCAGTTTAGATTAAATATCTCAAAATACAACGGCGACATTTCAGGTGTCCGAAATATTAAAAAACTTTAACTGTCCCGATTATCGAAGTTGTACTGTATGTATGTTTTTGGAATCAGCCATAAATAAACTACCAAAATATGTAAAAATATACAGGGTGTTCCATTAAAAAATACGATATTTTTCTCTCTAGTTTTCCATCACTATTTATTTTATTTTTCTTCGCAAAAAAACTCTTTTATGATACCAACGGCGGTGTTTCCGAGAGTTCTTCAAAGTTACATTGGGCAAACCAATAGACGTATCAACAATAAGTGTATGAACATCACCAACGTCAGAAAATTAGTCCAACACCGTATCCTAATATGTAACATAATATTGACCTCAACAATACAAAAACTATCCCATCCATTCCTAAGAAACATAAATCATTCATGAGGCAATTGAAATTGAGAAGCGTCCCAATTGTATGAACAAAAGAGGGATGATAGTCGACTTCCCATTGCCTGAAAATATTTAATTTCCAGATTACCTGCACGACAATTGAAAGAAATGGAAAATGTTAGTTACCCTTATTTTGTTGTACCCCTTTATAATACTAAATATATATATTTATCGACTGTTTCTCTATATTCTCACACATCTGCCTATTAATAGAACAGTAAGTACAGAAATAGGACAAAAGTTATTATTACTTTACTCCTATTATTAGACCTGTTTATAATACAAATGTTGAAATATTATCTCATCCTCTTGATGTAGTATTTTCCAAACCGCCTATTATGTTAATAAGCTGATACTCGAGCATTTCATTCACTCCTTTTTATCTGTTCTTAGGCATCGGAATTAAATCATGACAACGTATATTGTTAATCGCCGAACATTGCCAATATTACTTTACGCATACTATTATTATCTTGTATAAATTTAACGACCAGATGGACACGATAATGGCTTCTAGCTCTAACTGTACTGAGGGAAATAATAATTGCTTGGATTAGGAGCAATAGTTTAAATAACAGCCATCTGATTCTTGCAGTGTTGTAATAGTATACAAATATGGTCTTTTTCAGATATCTTTGCGTGTACGTACAATCGTACGGATTAAATTATTGTGCTATACATAGCGGTTCTCAACAGTTTTTTACGGTTCAATTAGTGATGTGAGACGAGAATATTCTCAGAAGGATATTCTCGAGAACGAGAATATTCTTGAGAATATTCACGGGTAGAAAATTTTCGCCGGTAATTTTCTCAAAATGCTCTAGCGGTACAGTGTAAACGCGGCTTTACCCGGTTGTGCGTTGCCGGTTGCCATCAGATGGTACGGTGTAAACGCGGCTTTTCCAGGTTGTGCGATGCCATCGAGCATCGCACGTACGGTGTAAATTCGGTTTTTTGCTGCGCGTTGCCAAAACCGACGTTTACGGGGAATCCCATCAATAAGCGTCTATTTGTATTGAAGAAAGTATTGTAGAAAGAAAGCATATGAATTATTTTCGTTTATTAAAGTTATAAATCGGAATAATGAATAGCATAAGTGCAAAAAAAATAAACGAACCCAAAAGGAACGTGGGGAATTACTTTAATATGAAAAAACTGAGGCAAAAGTGGTATTCTTCGTTAATTTTGTGCAAGTGAATATGTTAAAAATGCAACAAGAATGACTGACTACATACAAAGTGTCGGGAATGCCCCAGTGGTGTTAAAAAATGCGTCGCAAAAGTGGAAAGTCGAAACGTACCGGTTGTTTCTCCACTGAGTAATGCAGATTCATCCTTGAAAGGTAAGTACAAAGTACAAGTACCTAAATATTTCGTCCATCAACTAAATATATAAAGTACGTATATTAGTTTCAGATCGGGGTGAAGTGAAGGAGGGTTCAAGAGGAGTCGAGTAGTTCCACATTACGTAGCTAAATAAAGAAGAGCAAGCAAAATTGGATCAATTATTGGCCAGAGCAATTTATGATTCTGGAACACCATTTGCAATATTGAAAAATAGATATTAAACTTTTAAAATGCCTTCACGGTATTCTTTGACCAATAAATTACTAGAATATGAGCACGAAAGAATTGCAACCAACATAAAAATTAAAATTTGTGAAGTTGATGCTTTAGGTCTGAAGGTGATGGTTGCAGCAACAGAAGAAACGAAGCCATTATTAATTTTATTATGACGCCCATTTTTTTAAAACATTTACTACTGATACGAATCGACATACTGCCGAGTACATGGCCGAAAAAATTGCAGAAATATTTTCAGAAATAGGACCTGAAAAGTTTAGTGCTCGTATCCGAAACAACTAGGATAGCCCGTTGCTTCACTATTTCATTAACTGTTTCAATTGTAATATATATTCTTTCTCTTCTTTCGTAGTATACACAATATTACGAATTTCTGATTTAACTACATCATGAACATCATTCGTTTTCAACTTACATCTGTCGCGTGCTTCTTCCTGGAGTACTAAGAAGTTTACCAGATGTAGATCATCCTTTATACGGGTTATGCTTCTAAAACTTATTTTTAAGGCATCAGGAACTCTCTGATGGACGGAGATAATGGTAGCAAAGGTCAATTATTTTCTTTTTCGCTCTTCAAGTGTTATACCGGGCTTTCATTTAATCCCGAAAGCCACGTGATATAATCCACGTGACATTGAAAAACTTCAGGCACCCCTGGGAATTGACCGTGAAATATGAAATTTATTGTGGATGTGTTACTTGAAATTTATTAGGGACTTTCATTTAGTTATTTACATGGTACAGTGCCGTTCAATTGAGAGTAAACGACACTATGAGAAATTTTGGAAATTTTCCCATTGTGAAGCAGGCTTTTGTAAACAGATCACATCAAAATTATTTTAGGTTGAAGTATCTGTCAGTTATAGGGTGACAGCATTTTATATACAGTATTTATTAAGGAAAATCTATATGGTAAAGACGTCTCTTGTAAAAAAATCCGTTAAATTAACAAACTAACTGAGAACTTAAGAAAATTACTATGAATTAATATTTGGTCCAAGCACCATTCGCGTTTATAACTTTTTGAAGCCTATTTCTCATAGACAATATTAGTGTCCTGGTGTAATCCTCGCCAATATTTTCCCAGGCATTTTCAATCGCCAACCACAGTTCTTCTACGTTCGCTGGTCGGAAATTTCTGCTATACATGTCTTTTTCCATTTGTGCCCATACATTTTCTATCGGATTTAAATCCGGCGACTTAGAGGGCCAAGGCAGAGTGTTAATATGGTTTGTATTCAGCCATTCAGTGAATAGAGGAATTATCTTGAAATATAAATTTAATTGAAATATGGAAAAAGGAAAGAGGAAATAAAAATATTTTCCTGCTGGAAAGTGAAGTTCTCGGGATATAAAATGGAAACGGAAGGTAACATAACATATTCCAAAATGCGAGCGTAGCTTTGACCAGTAAGACGCTCTCTGATTCTCCAAGTAACACCTGCTCCTTGGCAACATATCCATGCCCACACGTTGATAGAGAAGCGACCACTACGAGCTGTAGAATTTATATAGCGCTCTTCATATCGGAAATTTCTTGGGCGGTATACACGCACAGAGCCATCATAGCAGGATTGAAAAACTTTTTCGTCTGAAAAAATTGTCTTGTCCCAAAAGTCCTGTTGCACACCGACAAATTGGTTGGCAAAGTTTAACCTCTGCTCCTTATGCCGTGGCAACAGAGCAACTTTATTTGCAGCCGAAAAATTCTTCAGCTCAGATGCTCTGATACGTCGTCTTTCGGTTTCCACCGAAGCAGGAAAATTTGTTAAGAAGCAGGCAGTCACTGCTGTATCAAAAGGATTCTGTCGGAGGTGGTCAAGGACGAGTTCGTCTTCCTCCATAGTACTGAATTTCTGACGGCCCCCTCTATGGACGTACTCAACAGTTCCTTCTGCATTCCATTTTTGCTTAATTTTGTAAATGCAACCTTTGCTCACATTCAAAGTATCTGGAACTGCTTGCATTGACCATCTGCAGTAACATCACAGCTCTCATTTTTTGCGGTTCAGTTAAGCGCGGCATAATAATAATAATAATAATAAGGAAAACTTCAAAATATAGAAACTGACAAATAAAATTCACAATCAAGTTTTGTATACCTGAAAGCCTGTTTCACATTAATTAAAAAAATCGTTTCCTTTCAATTGAACGGCACTGTACCTTCTTCAACACCAACTTATAGAATTTGATATGGTAATTTTATTAGCAAATAATAATAATAATAATAGTACGGGAAAACTTAAGCGTTTACACTAATATTTATTAATTAGTATTGTGGAAATTAACAAAACAGCATGATGCAGATACATTTAAAAATAACATATTTATAAAACATTCTCACGCATTTTTACAGGGGAGGCACTACCTCGCCCGACGAGTCGCCGCTGCTACATGCATCTCCGCGCATCAATGGACGTATTTCTTGACCACACACGCAGAGAGATGTTCGACTAGTTCCCCAGCTGAAAAAATGTCTTCCTACAGTGATGACCATAGTGCTTTCGTTTGATATGCAAACTAATGGAATGCGGTGCTCAGTGGCGCGCGCAAGTATCCTAATATAGGAAATAAAATAAAAAACAATAATCTTATCATTCTGGTAGAACAGAGCAGCTGTCCACAACTGCATGGCGGAAAGGGCAAATTAAAGACTGGCTGGAAGAAAGAAACATTAAACATCGAAGGCAACATTTTCAAGCTTCAAGAAATATGTAGTGGATGAAATGGCCAAAGCAAGAGGAATGGAGGTAATTCGATTGCCTCCATATCACTGCGAACTGAGCCCAATTGAGCTTACTTCGGCGCAAATAAAAGGGACAGTTGCTAGAGAAAATACAACATTTAAGTTAGCTGATGTGAAAAAACTTCTCGGTGGTGCAATCAAAGAAGTAAATGCGGCCAACTGGATAAAATGTATGGACCATGTGAAGAAGGTGGAATCAAGAATGTGGGATCTGGATATCATGATGGATACTCCGGATACTCCCGTTAAACCAGTCATAATAAATGTAGATGAAGACAGTAGTGGAAGTGACTTATTTTCAGATAGTGAATAGTGATATGAATTTCTGCTGTGAGTTTTGTGAGATGTGTTGTTTTTTGTATTGATATCAAACGAAAACACTATAGTCTTTGGCAGTGGCGTACGCTTGTTTAGTAAAAAAAGAAAACCCAATCGAAATTGGACCTAAAAAATAAAAGCAAGGAGCAAATGTGTCAAACAAGATTTTGAAAAGAAAGCAATTTTAGCGCGATAAACGTGAATCTAACATAATTATCGAGTGCCCTCAACAAAAATATCCACGGCACTGATGAAACGGTGTCTGCGCTGCATGCATAAATTTTACAGCATACTCATCGCGCGTGAATGCTTCCGCGTCGACAATAATTATCATACGATTTGTCCCCAATTTTAGTTCACAAGACTACAGATGAAAACAGAAATGTAGAATCAACACCCTTTCGGTGGTCTTGTATATATACCTAGTCTTTTTGTTAATAAAAAGACGGTACATAAATTTGTCCAAATAATTATACTCGAGATGAAAGATTTTGTGCCTGAAAAGCCGAGTTGTGTCAAGTGCTCTTAGTAAACAAGGATGCTATTAGGATCGGATCATTATGAAAATAATTCCTCACTTTATAATTTCCTTCTTTAACGTCACTTTTTCTGCTAGTTCAGGAGAATATCATCCAGGTGTTTTATAACACCACATCAGAGACATTAACGATTACGAGACGAGCACAATTAAAACTAAAATAAATTTAGCAAACAAGGTGTGTGTACGTTGAATTATTATGACATTTAATGGCTATTAAGACATAATATACTATTATGGTGATCTGGCGTATCGGTATGTCGTGTTTGGGATGGCTTTTGGGCTTTGCCATAGATCATGTTATAATAGATGTGATCTATCGTAAGTTTGTGGTGTAAAAATGTATCTAAAGATTCTCTATCATGTGGCCAGATGACAAAGATGTCGGCCACGTATCTTAACCAGCATGTAGGTTTTAATTTGAAAGAGTTGAAGGCTTGGGTTGCAAAGTCGCCCATGAATATCCGGTCCAACGGTCGCCTACTACACTGATCCTACAATTTAAACACTAATCAACACCATTCATACGGTCCAGCAACTTTTGAATGCCTTCGTTTTAAAGTTTGCCACCAAATCTAGCACGTAACTTTCGGGAGATGCCAATAAAAGACTAACGAATCTAGGAATTCAATATTGCAAATAATCTTTCATTGCCGCCGAGTGACAAGCGACGTAAAGCCCCGATCAAATTAAACTTCCAATCTACGGCTTTCATTTGGGGTATTCGAAAAGTTCACGAAGCCAGCCACCTCAAGTCGACTTGTCAAATTAAAATTACATTTAATGGTTCTTTTTAAAATAATATTCCACTGAAATTACATCACCTCTAATCTTCTAATAAATTCGCCATCAATTTTTAACGTAGGTTGGTGTTTAAATCCATATTTTAATTTTCATGGCATTTAATTGTTCATGGTATGTTAATGTCGTCTGCATGATACGCCTATTTCGTTAGTAAGGTGTTGGTGCGTAGGGGAAATCGGGGCACATAATTGTACGCATATACAGGGTGGTCCACGTTCGAAAGCGGAAACTTTAGAGGCAGACAGAGAATCACAAAATAATATCAGTTTGTATTACAAACTATATTCGAAAAATGCTTCGTTACAAAGAGATATGGTGTCAACATTTTTATCAAAAGTTCCAAATTTATTAATATTTTTAAAATTACTTTAGATATTTAAATGAAATTTGGAACCTTTGAATAGGTAATCTAGATACATATTTTTACGTAAAGAATATTATTTTTCTTCCATCAGTGGCGTGCGTACGGACAGATCTTCGAGAAATTTTAATGAAAAAAATGGTACCTATACCAATGTTTTTTTAGAAACAAAAACTTTTTCTAGAATCCTTGTTCAATTTACAACAGAAAAAGGCTCCTTACTTTTTTTCGTTTGAGACACCGTTTGCCAGTAAAAAATTAAATTACCTAATGATTTCTGAAAAACAATTAATTAAACAAAAACGAAAATGAGAAATTTAATTAATGGCTTTCAACAACAATAACAAAAAGAAAGAAAATTAAGGGTAACATCACAAAAATTGCTCGAAATGTAGTCCACCCACCTCAATACATTTTCGACATCTTCTCACTAACGCATTTATTGCAGCAGATACCTCATGCGGATTTCGCCGCATCTCATTGCAGGCTTGCCGAATTCTTATAATTAAATGTTCCCTTGTCAATACGGGATTAGCGTAGACTTTATCTTTAATAGTGCGAGTGCCCCAAACGTAAAAGTCTAGCGGATTAAGATCCGGTGACCTGGGTGGCCAGGCCACTGGTCCAATACCATTAACCACGTCAATATTCATGTCATTCCTCCCTAGCTGTGTGGAAAACGACCACGAAGCATACCGAATGGGAACGCCCCAAATATAAATTTAAAATCGCCAAAACCTCAAAATCACGGGTAAACTCATAACCTCAAACACAAAAGAACTGTCAAATTTGACATTTGTCTCACCATCATTGACTGGCACCATTATTCAAAAATGCGATACGTATCTTGTTGTCGACACTGTGATTATAAAGTCACTATATAGTTGAATTATTTAGAAATACTTGTTGTTCTGCTAATAATAGTCAAATAGAAAAAAATATAATAAAATAAGTACTCCCATAATGAATAATAAAATAAGTACCTACTACATTGTAAGTTCTATTCTATATTTATAGGATCTATGCTATATTTGTTTGACAGCAAAACAATTTGAACGCGTGTCGTTGTCGAATGCAAATTACGGTCTCACTGGCGGATCCGTTTCATCTGAGGTTCGGTATAAAAAAAGCCACCGCCAAGCTGTTATATTTTTAGAATTACACTATTTAATTCATATTCCACGTTTATGGAAACAATAGAACATTTTTTGTGGAGTAAAAGTAATTTTTTTGCCCTCCGTCATGTACGTCCTCGACACAGAAACTGTCACTTTCACACCATATAAAACAATATACTACTTTATTCCCAGGACACTCCCCTGAAGCCTGTTGTCAAATTTTACATGAGGGTCCACGAATATATCTCTCTGATAATATAAAACATGTACGGCGAGGTAAATATTACTAATAATTATACACACATGTACCTAATGGACTACAGAATATATATTTTTGTACATTCATTAACGAATGGTATTCCGTATTTTGTAATGTAAGATGCAGGTGACATACTGACCCACTGAGTCACACATGGCTTCAGAAAACTGGTAATTGTTAACACCAAGCCGGTTTCTTATCTAGACCATTTTTGTAAACACAGGTTACATTCATGATCTCATTGAGATTGCGTAAGCTGAAATTATGATTAGGTACATATATCATAATATAATGTTATCGTCTTTATCTTAAACGGCAAGACAAATAGATATATTTGATATACTACATTTCACAAGCTATGAACTGGAGACATCAGTTCCTTGCACGGTAATAAATAAGAGAGGTATACGCATGAATGTATATTAACTGCTGCCCGTTGCGGACCCAATTCGTAGTCGGTGTGCTAGAGAGAGACGCGCAGTGGAAGATAGAATATAGAGGGATCCTGCCAATAGTGGCCAATACTATACATATGCGTAATGTGTAAACTATTTGGGGTATATCGTTCCAAAGTTTAGTTGTTTTCATACATAAAAATACATAATCATACATAAAAATTGTAGAGACTTTGCCCCCAAGAGGCCTAAGTGTTGTAATGGAAGTAAACCCCCTACATTCCGACCCATATACATCTCTCTATGCTCTATCTCTCTCAAACGTGATAGACTATAATACATCGGTCAGCACCACTCTGTGCGTATACCTCTTTTATTTACTACCGTAGTTCCTTGCGAACGTACGTAAAATATATGGCACTTACATAACGTACAACCTGCGTAATGTATGATTCTTATATTGTGTGGTATAAAAATAGGTTGGTAGGTTAGTAGATAATAGTAGATGTCGTAGGTTCATTTATGATCATTATGCATGTGATATACGCTAAATACCGTCTCCTGGGAAGTAAGTCCTGTGCAGCTGGCGCTGCTTTTTTCCATTCTTGGGAGTTCCCAATAGAAACAAAAGAGTTCAGGAGTTCAATGTGAAAAAGCAATAGTTCTAGCAATTTAGGTCGAGAAATCGCGAAAAAACATTTTAGGGCCCAAGTTCAACTTTTTTAAACTTTTAAAATTTTTAAAACAAGCAGCGCCAACTTCACAGGACTCGGTATCAAGCAGCTGTGGTTCAGGGTTCTTCCGATTAAAATTTCCGAAAAAAACGTGCTTTTGCTGAGCACTTTTAATATTTTCTCTTAAATTTGCGTAAGCGAAAAAGCATATACATTAAGGTGGCCGCAAAACCTATGCGAAAATCCAAATTTGCTAAAATCTACGATACAATACACCTGCTACGTTAAAAATACATTTATTCTTTATTTTCCCATCATCCAGGATGATATAAGCGTAGGCTATTGTATAATCATTTAATCGCATACGTATATACTGTATCTAGACATTCTTAATTAAAAATATTACATGTAGTCATAGCTATATAACATCCATTAAAAATAACCATGTAAACAGCTTATAAAAATACTTCTAAAATTGTTTATACAAACGAAATGACCTATCTAACTAATAATTTCTGTAAATAAAGAATATATGCCGCGATATTTGTTCTTCGATAACTATTTTGTCAATAAACAAAAATTACGTATTCGTATTTCCATTACTCAGTCACGGTGACGTGATACATTGTCGATTAATAGTCTACTACGATCAATATTTATAACTTTTTAACAATTAAATTAAATAAAATGAAATTTGTATTATATATCGTTTTGCTCGAACTTCAAAGTAAAAATGTCTTGTTCTTGCTACCACTGGCCACATTCATGACGTCGCGTCGTATCCCAGACTTACACATCATCACTAAATTTTTCGAGCGTTAGAATCGGACGTTTTTTCGGGAGTTAAGTGACATTTTAAAAGATGACTACAAAGAATTCCCGAAAGCGGACATTACTATAGCTTTTGGAATCTGTTTTAGACAATCCAAGTAAGTACCCATTTTATTACTCCACTTCAACTTTATCACTCCCATCTTTATAAGAATAACTTCGGGCTCTTTGCTACCAGTGTTAATGAGTAAGTGCTGCTGTTCAGCTTTTTGGGCATAGTGTACTTGGTTGCACAATAACACTACCTGTCAGTAGCCATTTTTACAGTGCAATGCGTGAGCGTTGTTTCTGGCTACCGCCCAGGCCATGTTTCTTTTTCATTATTCCTTTTATTAGGTCCTGCTTTAACAATTTTTCCGGTGCTTCAGACGCTGAAATCTCAGCACATTCTGATGCAGAATCAGACGATGACCCTGATATGACTCGCCCCCTCGCGAGTCTGGTGAACCCAAAGGCTACAGCAACCTTGTAGAACACCAGAACCTTCTTTCACTCATTGCCAATAAATCTCCTCCGATGATAGTGGGGCCAGAAATTTCGGATGGTATTTCTTCTGTCCTATCTGCCCTCGCACATCATGGATTGGACCGAGATCTTCGCAAGTCCACAATGGATGCTTGCCCAAATATAAAGAATTGCAAAGCTTTACAACCATCCGAGTTGGATCCGGAGATCAAATCTTGCCTGGATACAGTTACTCTTAAACATGATAATTTTTTATCGACGATCCAACGACAACTAGCAGCTGTGATTAGCACATTGGCTCTTCCACTGGTTACACAGTTCGTTGCTACATCGACCGAACCCACCGAGAATAACAAATTACAACTGGAACCGTTGGGTCATCCGGTCCGACTACTGACGGATTCAATTCACGCACTTTCACTACAACGACGCTACTTGGTGACTCTTTTCTTGAACTCCACTGTTAAACCACTGTTGGAGGACTGCCCATTTGATGATTTTTTATTTGGGCAACAGTTTTCAACCCATTTGAAGACATCCAAAGATGCACAGCGTGTTGGTTCAAGTATTAAGAAGCGCAGACCATTTAAAACTACAGGCGCCCCCATCCCGGAGGTCACCTGAGGCCAAAGGAGGAGAGGGGGCGGACAACACAACACAACGACAATGCAAGCGTCAGCGGAATTAACTCAGGTTCGTGTCCTGGAAGACAGTTACTGCTGACTCTACTGTCCTAGATTGGGTTTCTGGATACAAGTTTCCTTTTACATCTTCTCCGGTTCAGGGTTCTATTCCAAATAGAAGCTTTAAGCCATTAGAAACAATCCTTTTAGACAATTGTGTGCATTTTTAGGGATTGGTGCGATAACTAAAACTACTTTTTGCATAGATCATTTCCTGTCATCTTTTTTTCTTCTTCCAAAACAAGATGGAACACAACGTTTTATTTTAGACTTAAAGAGTCTTAACAGTTTTTTAGAGGCTCCAATTAATAGTTAAGGCTAAAATTAATAGTTCCAAATTGTTATTTTACAAAGCTTGATCTAAAGGATGCTTATTTTTTAATTCCCATTAATACATCATATAGAAAAGATCTCCGTTTTTATTTTACGGGTCATTATTATGAATTTAATTGTCTACCATTTGGACTTTCAATTTCTCCATACGTTTTCACGAAAATTTTAAAACTTGTGTTGAAAATATTGAGACTGCAAGGCATTATTTGCATAGCGTACTTAGACGATATTCTTGTTATTAGTAAAAGTATATAATTTTACTAATAACAAGAATATCGCCGTCGAAAGACGGCGAACGACATATTAAAAATGTAATTCACCTTGTATCATCTTTAGTAAGTTCGTAAATGTCTGTAAATTTTTACAATAGACCTCTTGTAGCTGACCCATCTTCATTTGCTTGAAAAGTATTACTAGGTTCAACGAATAGTGCTTCATGTTGCTACATGTTAGCTTATGTATTTTTTCAGAGAAATAAAGTTTTATTCCTACTTAGCTGGTTCTCTGTAAACATCTACAAGGAGTAATTTGAGAAACGACAAAATGATATATAATTAACAGATCAATCGACTTACCTGAAGGAAGGTTGATCAAAATTATATGAGTTTTGTCGATTCGAAGAATTACGACATTCCCTTGATTCTGGGTCCCACCCAAGAACGACCTAGGGCCAAAACCTTCGACAAAACTCATAATTTGGATCAACCTTCCTTCAGGTAAGTCGATTGATCCGTTAATTATATAGAACTGGAGGATGATCTGATTGATGGACCATCAAGATGGAAACCCGACCACCAAAAACATGTATAAATAAAATTGTTATTTGCGGTAATTTCTAATTTATTTTTATTAAGACCCTAATAAAAATAATTTAGAAATTACCGCAAATAACAATTTCATTTATACCTACACGTTTTTGGTGGACGGGTATCTTTTGTTTTACTTGCCACTACATTATTCATTTATGGCCGCATTATGTTCATGTTCTTGTCAAAAGGTAAGACAAAAGACCACTCAAAGACCACATCAAAAGGTAAGACCACTCAAACAATAATCATTAATTCAATTTCTGATACTCAAAATTTAATTTTAGTTGAGCCTCAGTCGCGCCAATATTCTTGGCCAAAGCTGTGGCCTCGATAGGAGGGGGCCGAGCGGTACCATCGCTCTTTACCCGTAATATCTATGTAGGCCGAGACCGCCTCGTAAGGGGTAGGCAGCAGATTTCACGTGACCCACCCCACAAATATCATCAGTGTTACGTGAAGTTATGCAGCTTCCCCCGGTCCCGGCTGATGGGCCCCACCGGCAGAGCCATGATGATCAGCAATCAGCTCGCTGGCTCCGTCAGGTAAGGTAAGGGTGCGTGGTCTGGCAAGGCAATCGGCCTCATCGTCCACCGGATTGGGAGTCAAGACGACATGTAACATTATAACTTTAAATAAATAGTCACGTGGGGATTAATAAAAAAATGGTCTGAGAATAACAATTAAAATAATCAACAGCTATGAGGCATCTTCAAAAGATGAAATGATTAATTTAGTACGTTACAAAGAAAAACACAGTAGTGGCGGAGATAAATTACTGGCATCAGTTCTGTGCTATAAATACTGAGACACTAATTGTGCAATTAGTAACAATTATAGTACGTATCGTATTATATATGAACTTTAATGTATGTCATTCGGGTAAACATTTTATATAGGTAGAACCTACTTACCATAGGTAATGGTCTACACTTATTGATTGCGTTTATTACGTATATTGATTACCAGTAAATCAGTTACACTATGTCGAACGCTGATTACTGATTATAGATTAACTTGCATTGTATACCGGATGGGCCAAAAAATTATGCAACTTTTACATTTGCACATAAATTGTTTGCTTATTAACCGACGATATTACAAAACCGTTGTACGTCATCGACTGACCAGTAAACATTATTGCCAAGTCTGTCAAACTGTAGCAAGTGTTAATGAAATTTCATTTGTATTTTGAGGTTATGGTGGGGTAAAAAAATACTTGAAAATTAAATAAGATTACTTACTTATAATCTATTTTTTAAGAGATGATGTTTTTGTTTTGAATTCCCTAGGATTACAGAAAATAATGTTAATCTGGCTCTGCGATGCCCTGCGTTTAATTGAGGGCATATTGCAGGTCTTCTGGGTCTTAAATAAAAACCATGCAGCCGCTTTCGTATAGTAACACAACTTATACGAACACTGTCGATGTCGATGTCGATGAAACAAAAATCGATGATCTTCGACATCATTTGTGGCTCGTCTTCTCCTCTGCCCTGGTCTTCTCTCGTGCTCTTGAGTTTCACGATACCGCAGCAAGATTCGGTCGATTGATTAACACCAAGACGTTGAACGATGTAACGCTGACACGACAAAAGTTACTAAACGCACAGATTCTTCAATATTTAAGTTGCGATTCTGGCGAATATTGACATTCAATGAAATATTGCACTTACTGTTGATGTTTTGACATATGTTTTTTGAAATGAAACCATGTCAACAAAACACAAAAACAAGCCTGCTATGCGTTTTCTTTTTTTCAATGTGCATAAAAAGGTTAATAAAACATGCAGTGCTACAAAAATGTGTATCTCCTTTAATCATAAAGATGAGAAGGTGAAACATAAAAGGGAATGTTAAGAACAGATGGGGATATAGTTTGAGTCTTATTGAGATTATTACTGCTACTGTTATCCACAAGATGTTATGAAAATCAGATCATCAAAATTTGATGATTGGTTCGGAAAATAGTTAACATCAAAATTACGATAAATTTATGATGATGAATTTCTTTCGCCAGTGTATATAGATTTCAGTCTTAATATTAAATATTGATGTAACACAACACGACACACTTCTTTTCAGGTTATCTTTCAATGTTGATTTATTATAATATTAAACTGACACTGAGTTGAAACTGACTGAGTTGTCAGTTGCTTGCTGATTCAAAAAACAATCATTTCCACGAGCTTAGAAATAGTGACGTCACTATCAAAATCGGTTAAACCACCACCATGAAGCGTGTTAATCGAGAAAAAATGGCCTATATATAGGCACTCGCTGCTGGCTATCAATTATATACATTATATTATTATATTTTTTTGGAATATCCACACTACATTTCCTGGTATATTCGATTTATATCGTTCTCGGTTCGTAAGCATAGAAGTGATTATTTTTATTTCAACGGGATATCCCTTCACAATGTGCCCAGCAGCTTGTTTTGATGACCGATAAGGAGGCAGAGATGTGTGGGTGCACTATTAAAAACAAAACCCCGTTACGCTACTTGACCCTTGACACGAGTAGTGAGAGACAACGGTGGTGGCATTTAAAGGGCCGCGTCTCTAGTAATTTTTATAGCCTGCGTTAATTAAGCACACACTTAAAATATGAGTAATTATTAAATACACAATGAACGGCATTGGGATCGAAGGTACTTACAGGGTGGAGACAGGCGTTCCGTAGTCGTTTCAGAAAATTATAAGCGCGAAATGTTATCGTGGGGTATGTTATGTTCCAGTGATTTTTATTAGGTGCTATTTATTAATTTATTTAGAAAAAAACAGATAATGTTAGCTAGTTTGTCGAGTGCAATTTATTTAATGGTATGTGTGGTATTTAGTGGTATGTGTAGCTCTTAAAAATCCTATTTTCAATTACTTATCGTCTTATTGTATAGTAATACAAGTCTTATTACTTACTGTATTAAGTAAAATACAATAATAATAATCGAGTCGAATGTGGAATTTATTTAAGTACATAGGCAAGTACAGAAAACTACATCCTGCTACACCTTGTACACCCCCTATTTTTAGGGATTAAAATTTTCAAATTTTACTTAGGTGCCAATATTTTTTTCCCTATTGCCCGATTCATCCCTCATCTACATAATATACAGGGTGTTTCTAAATTGATGCGAAAGATTTTAAAGGGTGATTTTTCAGCAAAAATTAAGGTGGGTCTTTCATATAAATTGTTTTCCAAAACCCCTTCCCCTCCGAGTTCTCCCTCTAAAATTGGGGGGAAAAATGTTTTTATTTATTTTCTCCACTACGGAAGAATTTACAAGAATGAAACTTGGCGAACAACTTGCACTAATAAAATGGCAGTTTGTGACAATTTTTTTAACCCTGAGATATTGTTACAAGGGGGTAAAAAACCAACCCCTATAATATTTTTCCTCAGAACTTTTTAACACGTCGATATTTATTTATTTAAAAATTCGATGTGCAAATATAGCTTCGATCTGCAACTTTTTTGTCTCCTGGGGTTTCCTCGAGAAATTGATTGTTTGGCCAGAAAAAATAAAATGATGCTCACATTGCCTTTCAAATAAATTCACTGAGTGATTGTTATTCGGTGAAACAGTCAAGTAGGCATTATGACAAGTATTTCAGTAATTATGATATTTAAGTATAATTTTGTTAATCTATCTCAATATTACAGTTAAAATAGTAAACTATACAAATGCCGAAATGGCAGATATGCATTTTCTATATGGTCGTACGTGCTGATGGAAATGCATTAGAAACTCAATGGATTAGAAACTCAATGGTAATGTTCCAAGCAGGAACATTACCTCAACATGGAATATTCACACGTATTCATCAACCTTTACGAGAGAATGGTAATTTTTTTTAGAAGAACTGTCGATTGGGGACTTGCTCGAGAAGTAAGAACCGTGCCGCTAGAGGGCTGTTCTTAATTTAATAGAAGAATTTCCTGAAACAAGTACAAGAAAAATTGCCGATATATTAAATGTAAGCTATTTATGCCACGGTATTTAGAATTTTAAAAGAACAGCAGTTGAATCCGTACCATATCCAACGAGTACAAGCGCTCTTACCTCGAGACTCTCTACCTCGTCTAATTTTTTATCAATGGATAATTTAAATGACCACCCAAGTTCCATAGTTCTTATCTCGTTTTTTGTTTACTGATGAGGCTAACTTTTCAAGGGAATCTATAAGAAATTTCCATAATAATCACATATAGGCTGAAGGGAATCTACATGAAATTTTTGAAGCTACGTTTCAACGACAGTTTTCATTAAATGTTTGGATAGATGTCATGGATGATTATTTAATTGGCCTATATTTTCTTCCAATGAGATTAAAAGGAGACGTACCTATACTGCCATATCCTTGAGGAAAAGTTGCCCCTAATGTGTGATATATATTATGTAGAGGAGACGAGGAGGGATGAGTCCTCAAAAAGTGTAACTCGGTAAAGAGCCCTTCGGGCAATAGGGAAAAAAATATTGGCCCATAAGTAGAATTCCAAATTTTCAACCCCTAAAAATAGAGGACGCATATGGTGTACCACCAAGGTGTAGTTTTCAATGCTTGCTTATTATGCCCTCTTAAACAACCCACAAAAAAAACTGCACTGGACCCAAAAATTTTTTATCAAGTAGCTTGGTATGTCTAATTCGACTGGATTATAAAACAAGAGGTATTTTTTTGCTTTCACGGCGAATTAACGTTGAATTAATGTCGAGTGCAATGTATTTCTTGAAATATTAATATATTAAGATTAAGTATTTGGTATTTAGATATACAGAAAACGTTAGACCTGTACGACTTCAATCATCTTGCCATATGATGCCAAGGTCAAGATCTATGGCATTTTATACACAGGGTCTTTAGACTTTAGACGGATTTCTCTAAAAAAACAAGACGGTGAATCAAAAAAAGTTCAAACAAAAGTTGCAGGGTTAACCGAGGGGGAAATCATTTGGACACAATAACTACCCCAAACCCCTCGGCAGGGGGAGGGGGTGACTTTTGTTTTTTAAATGGTAACCCCCATTTTTATGGTCGCATATTGTTTTTTGTGAAACAATAAATATCTTTTGTCTGAATTTTTTTATTATTTCGTCTTGTAGTTTTTTGCAAATTGCTAATTTAAGAAAAAAAGCCAAATTAATAAAAGATCAGACAAAAGATGTTTATTGTTTCACAAAAAACAATACCAGACTATAAAAAACCCCTCCACGTGTCCCGGGCGAGGGGGTGAGGGATGTTATATCGAAAAAAAACCTCAATTAGTTTTTTCTTTTTTTATTTAACAGCAAGACAGGAGGTTCTCAAAATGTTGTCCATTAACATCCATACAATAGAACAATCGATTTTCAAACTATAGCAATTTTCAAAAAAACTAGGAGCCGAAATAAAAAAAAGACAATAGATTTTTTCACAAAATACAATATGCGATCATAAAAATGGCGGTTCCCATTTAAAAAACCAAAGTCACCCCCTCCCCTTCCCTGCCAAGGGGTGAGGGGTTGGGGGTGGATATTGGATCCAAATGAAATCCGTCCAAAGTTAAAAAAACACTCAGTATAATGTATATGGACTACATATGTATGAAAATAAAAATAAGAGCGAAAAAATATTTGTCCCGATGCGGTGGTGATTTTGTATGATCACCAGGTAGTGGGTAAACGACCCATGAATGGAGACACAGTCGGGCCTCTTGGTATTAATTTATTTAACAGTACAGTATCACATAGGCACAAACCTTAAACATCCTAATCAGTATATTATTGTTTTATATACCTGACATTGTTTATTCGCTTATGCCGGAATGGTAAACAGAATAAGAATTAATTTGGCAATACACCGATAGAAGTGTAATTTTCTTATTAGGTAACTTAAACTTCATACTGTAAAAATAATAGCACGTTAGCCTGGCAAGTTATTTTAAAAAATACCTTTACTTTAGACAAAAATACCTGTTTTTTGTCAAATATTGTCAAGTTGCACCATTCGCGGAGCAATGTGGTTCCAAAGTGAAGGCTGTCCACATCCAGCTTATTACGCACGAGGAGTAAAAACTTATTTAGACCAAACTGGTCCACAGAGAGGTGGATAAGTTGGTTTCATTGTTCCATGGTTCCATTGTCGGGCCTCCCCTGCCTCCGGATTTAAACCCACTAGTTTGTTTTTCTGTGGTTGCAGAAATGAGAAGGTAAAACTAATAAATAATGTAAATAATTCGAGACACCGCATTAATGAAGTCGTACGATAAACAAATGTCACAGGACGTCAAAACATTCGACTTCGTGGAAGGCGGGACCTCCGTCTTACGGAGGTCTCATGGAAGGTAATTCGAAGACATTCTTTGATTTTAATTTGTTTTGTTTTTAATAAAGGACTCATTTTAATTTAACAATTGTTTTCATTCGGATTTCTTTTGATTTGAAAAATATTATACGCTCAGTATAATGTATATGGACTACATATGTATGAATTTTCATACCGAAACGTGTGAATTAAAGAAGTACAATAAACAAATAGTCGCCAATAAGGAACGCTATATAGAAATAGTGTATTTTATTTTATTTTGATAAAAGACCGCCTTTTTAGAATAGACTCTCTACCCCTTGCGCAATTATAGCTATATTTTTTTTGCATGCACACGTGACAATAACAATATTTATTTCTTTATCGCCTTCTTAATCGTGGTTGGCTGTGACACCATGCAGTCCACAAAGAATGTATAATGCTTTAGATCGTCATAAGAAGTCCCGAAGCCGTAGAAGGGTACAATTCACCCTCCATGAGATAACGCAAAGGTCAACAGATGGGGATTTTAGGTATTAAACAAGATCACTGAACAAGACGAAAATAAGATAAGGTTACGGAATTTGCCACTGTGGACTGTGGTCCGGCCTAACATTAGGGGTAAATCCAAACTTATCGCAAACGAGGCTGACTGATGAGCGACATCATCTTTCGAAATAGATCTAAGTAGGTATTAGTGGAGCGAAATTCACCATAAAAGTCCCTCCGTTCTCGAGAAACAAAAATTAGCGTAGAACCAGATCGGGCCTGATAAAGCTTTAGATAAAGATAAGGCTTTATAAAGTAAACAATTATACACGATAAATGGCTATTTACGATATTTTCCTGTAGTACAGATATTTTTTATTTCGAAAAAACTTCAGAAATTGATTGTTTAAAAGATTCATGTTTTTTAAAATTTACATCTTCATATCCTCAAATCTAATTGAGCTATCGATCTGATTTTTTTAAATTCAAGTACACACCCAAGCGCTTCCAATGCTGTTTTGGTTTCTATAATTTATTGTTATTATTTTCTTTAAATAATAAATTTATTACTTCGCTAGGAATGCGCCCATATTTTCACTAAGCGAAAAATTTCCGGTCAAAACTATGAAATTATTAACACATGCAATGACTTCCGACAGTTAGTCCAAAATAATCCCGGACTCACAGGAAAAATTGTTTAAAAAACCCCAATAATAAATTGGGGAGTTTTCTGGGAGGTGGAAATGAAAATAATGGAGTAAAATTCTGAAGTTCTGTATTCGTATAGATTTCTATAAAATAATGGATAAATAGTGAAAAATATCCCTGATGAAATAGGGTGGTGTTTAGGGCATGAAAATTGGGGTAATTATGTTTAAATTATGGTTTGTACCGCGCATAGAGTTTACGACCGAATTGTTTAAAAAATCCTCTTGATGAAATATGAATGTGAGGTGGATTTTTAGAGGGTTGAAACTGGATAACTGCGTTGCTCCTGTAAATATAATTCCACAATATAAAAAAATTTCCGCAAAATTGTATTAAAAAAATGGGCGAAAGATGAAGTGGTTGTAAGTTTAAATACTTTTAAAAATTGCAAGATAATAAAATTTAAAAATTCAGATCGATTAATAGCGCAATTAGATTTAAAGATATGGTGATGTGAATTTTAAAAAGTACGACTTTTTTAAATAGTCAGTTTTTAAAGTTTTGTCGAAATAAAAAATATCTATACAACAGAAAAACATACACAAATACCCTACTCTAAAAAATCTACAGTCTCATCTGGTTCTACGTAAAAAAAAATAAACGACACATGTCTAGATCGATTTCGCTCCACTATATGTATGATTACGAAATATATATAGGTATATATATCTACCAATGGAGAGGTTATGTATTTCCAGGATCGCTAATCAGTTTACAGAAACACTGACGTCCTCATCCGCCACAGCCGGTGATTGACCCTGGCAGCGGAAAGGGGAGTGACATATATAATTAATTATAAAAAAACAGCAATATTTGTCGATTCTAATATATAATAACATTGTTGTACACAAAATTATAGAAAGCATTTTACATTTCTCCAAAATGATCCCAGACCCATTTTAGCAATCAGGAAGTGCTGCTATTTTTAGAGACAATGTGTAAACAAACTAAACGGACCGACGAAATATTCAACTTCTAAAAAAACAGGAAAGTTGGCACGAATATTATTGTATTATGTAGATATAATAGGTATGTAAATACAAAATATACTATAAATATTAATATCAATTTTAATCATATTATGTAATATAATTAAAAATGCGTTTAAAAACAACCTGTGAGAAGTTATAGCAGCCAATTTGGCAGAAATGCTCAAACATACATTGGCGTACATAAATGTTTTTATATTTTTAAGGTGCCAATAAGAAACGCAAATAATCTCACACAAAAATAATTAGAAGAAATTGCACAAAAGATATATGATTTAAGAACAATCCGAAGAAGAGGCTAGACAATGGAAATTATTTGAAGATGATTCTGAGAAAGAATTAGGTGGAGTGAGTGATGGAGATTGGGTTGGAGAAAATGAAAATATATTATCTATAGTGACTACGATAGTATATCCGAATTGGAGGGAACCGAAACTGAGTTGAGCCAAGTTATTTCAAAGTTAGCAGAGCAGCTAATTTATCGGAACTAGTAGCAGCCTAAAATTCCGGACTGTGGCACTTAATTAGCCTTTAAAAAGCCTTTAATTCTCCATCTATTTCCGATTACGGCTGCTCACTTTAAACCTATTTACTAAATATTGCTCTGCTAAGTTATTTCAAAGTTAACAGAGCAGCTAATTTATCGGAACCAGTAGCAGCCTAAAATTCCGAACTATGGCAGTTAATTAGCCTTTCAAGAGCCTTTAATTCTCCACCTATTTTCGATTATGTCTGCACTTTAAACTCATTCACTAAATATTGCTCTGCTAAGTTATTTCAAATTTAGCAGAGCAGCTAATTTATCGGAACCAGTAGCAGCCTAAAATTCCGGACTACGGCACTTACCCTTTAAAGAGCCACCCTTACCCTTATTCTCCACCTATTTTCGATTACGTCTGCTCACTTTTACTAAATATAGCTCTGCTAAGTTATTTCAAAGTTAGCAGAGCAGCTAATTTATTGGAACCAGTAGCAGCCTAATATTCCGGTATATGGCACTTAATTAGCTTTTAAAGAGCCTTTAATTCTCCATCTATTTGCGATTACGTCTGCTCGCTTTAAACCCATTTACTAAATATTGCTCTGCTAAGTTATTTCAAAGTTAGCAGAGCAGCTAATTTATCGGAACGAGTAGCAGCCTAAAATTCCGAACTATGGCAGTTAATTAGCCTTTCAAGAGCCTTTAATTCTCCACCTATTTTCTATTATGTCTGCACTTTAAACTCATTTACTAAATATTGCTCTGCTACGTTATTTCAAAGTTAGCAGAGCAGCTAATTTATTAGAACCAGTAGCATCCTAAAATTCCGGACTATACGGCACTTAATTAGCCTTTAAATAGCCTTTAATTCTCCACCTATTTTCGATTATGTCTGCTGCTCACTTTAAACCCATTTACTGAATATTGCTCTGCTAAGTTATTTCAAAGTTAGCAGAGCAGCTAATTTATCGGAACCAGTAGCAGCCTAAAATTCAGGATTACGGCACTTATTTAGCCTTTAAAGAGCCTGTAATTCCTCACTGTAGAAGTTTGAGTGAGGTTCTCTCGAATAAAATAAGGAAATATGTTTTAACGTTTATTCAAACCACTTAACAGGATGATTAATCAACTAAAACTTTAACTCGGCAAAACTGATTGTCCATATCTGTCAATCTTATTAACAGCCAACCCAGCTCGCATAGCTATGTCAGCTTTGTACTTTTGTCAACTATGCCCGGTGATGACGTAAACTCAGACTCAGAAACCTGGTATATATTATGTTTTATAACTCAACTAAAGACGGTATCGAGTGTGTAGATCAAACGTGTGGTAACTACAGTGTCAAATAGAACAAAAATATGGGCTCTTGTTATAGTTTTTCCACTCCTAAACATAGGAGGACTAAATACCAATATCATATAGGTACAATAACCTTCATGAGCCATAGAAGAGAAGATTTTTTTTGAAAAATCTATCGCTATTACTAATTAAACCCCACCTTGAT
Source organism: Tetropium fuscum (assembly GCA_964058915.1). Taxonomy (NCBI): domain Eukaryota; kingdom Metazoa; phylum Arthropoda; class Insecta; order Coleoptera; family Cerambycidae; genus Tetropium; species Tetropium fuscum. The sequence goes on along the minus strand of CAXKVY010000108.1, from coordinate 2,141,459 downwards.
AGCCGCGTACAAATCCCGAATTTACCTACGGATATAAAAGTTTATTTGAGCAAATACAAACGCATTGTAACGCATAATCGAGAGGTAGAAGAGAGTGCGAGGGAGATGTTTTTGTGCGAAAGAAAAAGACAGAGTTACCACAATAAAGTGCAGTAGCTGTAGAAGAATGGCTTGCAAATTGCAAAGAACATGTATAACTATCCATAAATGCTTAGACCGTTCTCAAGCAGAAGCTGGTATCGAAAATGTCAGCCCTTAATGTGCACATGGTTTGGTAGAATATATGTTTTAAGTGTAGAATAATTAAGTAGCATGTCATAATTTTATTTAAATATATGTACGACGTTGAGCTTTGAGGATGACTTTATATAAATAAATACTTTAATGATCCCACAAAACGCTTTTTTTGTTGTCCTGCGTACAAAATACACCAAGCGACTAATAGAAATTTAGTGCAGCGACTAACAAAGGGACAAATAAAGTAAATTATTGTTCACATTAACTGGTGATTATCGAAAATTGCTTGAAACTTTTTAGAAACATTCTTGCAAGTAGTTTCGAGAAAGTTATTGCTTATCACGCAGCTATCACGTTGTGTGTGCTTTATTTAAGTGTTTTCTCAAAAAACATCGTTACCTAGACATAATTACGCGTACTTCTGATGTTATCAATACCGTGGTCAGTGTCTGGTGGAAAAATACCGGCTATAATAGCATATTCTGTAAATAGAGGATTCTTCACTTACTGCTGGAAATATCGAGGCAGAATTAAGGCGCCTGCAAGATTAGACGATGATAAGTTATATTAAATGGAATTAAGGGTAAGCTCCGGGGTAAAGAAAGGTGAGAAACTTGAGAGTTAAAGGAAAATGTTCGGCTAGTGCCTATTTTATACGGTTTTGTTAAAACTGTAGGTCTAGCGTGAGAATGTGAATAAAATACTGCAAGAGGATCCTGCGTGACCGAGATAGATTGTACTGGTGTTGTAATCGAGACCCATTGTTTAAAAAATATCTTCTTAGATTTCAGGAAGCGTTCGCTTCTGTGAGAGGCCTGTTTGTAGTGTAGTGAACTTAATACATTTTTAAGGATGAACATTATTTACATACAAGTCCGAATAAAAAAAATAAAAAAGTACTTATATGTAAAATATATTTCACTCCGCTAGATATTTAATGATAAGAAAATCTCAGCTGCATTAGTAAATAATCATTTAATTCGAGCATCGATGATAACACATAATGGATATCGATCAACATATTTAGAAACATGTTCAACGAGTGCTACACCAAACATTCAATGGAGATTCTGTATCATAATACGCATGCCGTCAGTAAAATTTAAAACAAATAAACGTGCATGACACATAAAAAAGTATATTTAAAATTAATAAATGTGTGAATTCAAATAAATGATATGTTCGTCTAATACGATGAAGAACATCATCGTTATAAAGTGAGAAGTTATATTTGGAAATATTTATATTTAACAGAGTAGGTAAATTCATTGTTTAAAATTGATATTAGACATTCTTTTTTCAAATAAATTTTGACGTTTTAAAATGAATGAGTGTAAATTTAACAGAACTTGCGATTTCAATCGAACACACAAGTAACACAAGTCAGTTGGAAAAAAAAGCACGCCGAGAATCCTACTGTTGCAAGTTTTTTAGTTTAGAACATCGTCAGCCAATAAACAAAATATTGATAAAGAGCTTGCGAAAGCAATTTTTGCTACAAGACCTAGCTTCCGATCCATAGTCCACGACCAAAATGCAGTCGAATTAACCGTTTTTTTTTATTGCATAGCTTAATAATTAATTAATAAAAAATCGTCAATTTTTATCCAAGCCGAACTTAAATTAAATTATGTGGGCTTTAAATTATGTGGGACCTCACATTGGGTATGTATCTCAGTTGCCAATGTCTTTTCATGTCGGAAGCATTTTGCTAGATCATCAAAATATACCTGTCAAAATATGCGTTTATTTTAATAATGCGATGTATATTGGCCTCGGCTCATAAACATTGATTATTTTTATTTCAACGGGATATCCCTTCACAATGCCCAGCAGCTTGTTTTGATGACCGATAAGGCAGAGGTGCGTGGGTGCATTAAAAACAAAACCCCGTTACGCTACTTGACCCTTCACGTAAGTAGAGAGAAAACTATGGTATAGTATCACCGTATATGTTATATATACGGTGATAGTATTTTTCATCATTTCAAACCGAATTTGACACATTATCGCGATTTTATCAAAGCAGGCCAAATTTTGGTAAAACAAAATCAATCCCTGTTTGTTATCACGATCGCAGTCTTTACTGTCATTTCATCTGACATTTAGGGTTTTATTTTAACATTTTTTGGATATTTTGCCGTGTTTTGACAATTTTATTGTGTTTTTATTAGTGTGTGGGTGTTGTTATTTGTGCATTGAGAACATAAATACCTAATGGATGTAGGATGTAGACCAAAACATCTGTGACAGTGATAGGTTAAATAAAAATAGTTCAGCGTCTAACCAACATAATAGTTACCCACACACCTGAGGTTCGTAAGGTGTGAATTTAGTTAGGTTTCCTTGGCTGACCAAGGGTATAGCATTTAAAGGGCAGGCCACACTTATTTTTTACTAATTTTTTTATAGCGTAGGAACTAATTAAGTACACATGGAAAATGTCAGTAACTAAAATAATTATTACATTTTCGCACTACTAGTGTATTACCTTGTTTTTAAATCGGCAATGCAAAAATGAAGCACTCGGGGCTAAAGGGCAGTGGCTGCTCGTCAGGGTCAAGTTACAACATTATTTTGTAGCTTAATATTAAGCTCGACCATCATGCGAAAAAAATATGTATTACGGTTTTCAAAGGCCTAAATAATTACATTAAAATTGGTCCCTCCAAGAAATGACCCATGGCTCGAAATTAGCTTAAACCGGCACTGGCTATTACTCATATTAGATCTATTATCCTGGCGCTCGGTTGCAAAAAAATCTACATTTATTTATGATCGTATCTGGCCAGTTCTTTATATAATTTGAATATGTAGTTAGATACAATCTTGGCCAATAACCTGTTTCCAGTGTATATTTTACAAATAAATGTAAAAAATCCAAATCCTTAAAGTTAGCGGTTACGTCAGTAAGTTATTCTTAATCTACAACATATTTTTTCCCCAGCTACAGAGAGCAGTAACTTGGAGAGGAAGGGGTTTTGGAAAAAAAATATACGAAAGATTCAGCATAATTTTTGCTCAAAAATCACCCCTTAAAATCTTTCGCATCAATTTAGAAACACCCTATATATCGCTAGTTCGTAATAGGATGGTTTAGCTCTTGCTCAGGTTGGACACATTTTATTGCCCGCGAATGGAGAATGTACGTACATTAAATGTTTAGCACCTTTCTCAAAGCTAAAAAAATATACAATGCACTTTCTGCTAATGGAAAACCGTATTTCTGTGGTGCATTTACGAGTATTAAATAAGAGTACCTATTTTTGATAGTTTACTTGTGAATTTTGCCATTTGTTTCCTTTTGGAGCTATTTTCGACATTATTTACAATTACTTATTTAGAATTTAGATGTTACACTACACCATTATACTTGTACATAATCAGTCCTCAATAGGTTAATTTTAAATAAAGTTCCTCATAATTTGTTTGTGTTTATTTTATTATGTCTACAAAAATACCTAGTGGTATGCATAATATACACCATCAGCATTATCCTTCTGGCATTTGCTAAGTCATACGGTTTTTAGAAATTAGGTCGGAAATTAGCGAATGCTTAGAAAGGTAGGTACCTATACAGTGTGTTCTACTACATGTGGCGTTGAAGAGATAAAACTCTTATATCATCGATATCCCAGAAGGAAATTTAAGAAATAATTTTATACATTTGCTTTTCGCACGTGGTGCTCGTTTTCCACGGGAGGAAAAATAGTACTAAATATCTCTAATTTACAATATATTATAGTATATAAATAATACTAAAAAAAGTTAGGTATTCTTACATATATTTTCGTCTAGGTACTTTAATATGGCAATTCCGTAAATTTTTATTTTTATAGTTGAAAGCGGTACCGCTCTATTTTATTTATGTTACTGTTTTTATTTTTTGTTGAGAATTTTTTGCTTTATTTTGGAATATAGTATTTGTTTTATTTATTTTATTGCTTTTATTTTTTGTTGAGAATTTTTTTCTTTATTTTGGAATATATATATTTATTTTATTTTTCCGTTTTCGTTTATTTTTCACGGCTACTTGGCTATTTTTTACATATTTATTTTTGTTTCTTGTGGGAAATTTGGCTACTGGCGAACCACCCACTAAAAACTGGTAACGCGCTGAAAGCAATACTTCTAAGTGGTGTGGAAACTTGCATCCAATATCAGCTGTGGTGTTAAAATATGCCATATGAAAACCTACTACTTTCACCCCCTAAAAAAATGCCTATGCCCATGAGTGACACTTTGTAGGTCAAACTTTATTATTCCGGTTATTCAACTATTCATACTTCTTAGAATCATTGTAATTGAGAATTTTTGGAAGGAATTTTTACCGCTGGCGGAAAATAGACGTCTTATAGATATGTTCAGCCTCGTGTTCAGCAGAACAGTGCCCCACAATGTGGTAACAAATTATTTGCAGCGAAATTTGGACAGCAGTTCATTGCGACTAACGGACTGATTTAATGGCCTCCTCGTTCGCCCGACCTTACACCACTTGATTTTTTTGTGGGGCCACATAAAAAAATTAGTGTACACATCGCCACCAGCAACACTAGAAATATTTGCCGGTATTACTCTTGAACATTACTTACGTTTTTCGTTTTTCGCGTAAGAAAATGTATAGATATATAAGGTGCAAGGTAAAATCTATAGATATGCAACACTTTGAGAACTTGATTAATGGCTAAGTTGTGAATTCTGAATATTTGATATATTTCACATATTGTTGTTTTCAGTAATTAAAGAATATTTGTACCTACTATTCGTTTAAATTATCTCTAATTAATCGGACCTCTCTGCAACACAAATCAGAAACAAAAAATCCAATACGTAAACTTGATTTTTTATAAAATAATAATTATTATAGGTCCGTCACGGCTCACTACATAGAAATTAAAATTGTTTGTAAACATTCGAAATAGTGTAAACAGACAAGAAATGTGAAACAGTTATATGCAGAATGACCTCTAGTTTTCAAAAATGCAAAATATACAGGGTATCCTATTTAAAAATCAAGACTTGGGGTAACTTCCGGGGAAATCGGAAGTCGCACAAACTTGAAGAGTAGACAAGAAACTGTCGTCTTGTTAACATGTGACGCATGTCGAGTCTCATCTCGATGGGTTAAAAAATAATGAAATGGCAGCCGGAAAGTTGTCTCGTTGACACAAAGTTCTAGTAATATGGCCTCGTAATTATCCCCTAAATGCGGAATGTTCACTTTTTTCAATCCACTTATTAACGAGCCACCACGATCTGATTCACCGTGGCCGATTGGCAGGAAATCTGCATACAAACCGTGAACGCAAAAAGTGTACTAAGTACACAAACAACAATGCTTAAAATACGTCGGCTACACATTGTAATTAATCAACCATAACCCACAGCCTGAATTCCTTCGTATACAGTTAAACTTGTATCATGAAGCAGAACCGTAATTACGAAAGTAGTAGGCAGTGTTCAGGATTTCTGAATTAAGGTGAAATTGCTGGGAAATTATTTTTTATTATTTTTGTAATTAGCAAATTCTGTAGCAAAAATATGCCATTCGAGTAAAACGGAAAAATTATATACCATGAGGTATCCAAAACTATTGCCACTGCCACACGTATTTAAACATTTTTTCTTACGTTCAACCAGCAATGATAGAAATACACGCACAGATCGGCTCCTCACTTATACAATATCAGTAATAATAATTTATATGAAAACTAGCTGACCCGACAGACGTTGTCCTGTCTTTGAGAGTAACGGCGAAAACTACTACCAATTTATACAAACTAAGTAGGATTTAATCAAGTTTGTTATGTTAAACTGCGATTTTCTTGAAGATATTATTTAATCGACCTAAAATATACCCACTGAAAAGAACAGAAAAACTGCACCAGATACGCGAATAAAAAAAATACACTGCCATTTAAAAAAACCCTCAGTGACGTCATTATCTCAAAAACAAAAACCTATCAAAACATGTCAATTACAAAAAAAGATGAGCCTCCTAAAAACAAAATCGACGCGTCCGGGTATTTTCCACAAAAGTTGATACGTTCGATTTTAGCGAATTTATTCCAACCTTTACACGCTCACTGTATATATAGATAATGCCCAATCGGGCGCCTCTGTGACAAAATTCCTGTGACGTAACAATCTAAAAATATTCTTGTGAAAAGCACAGAGGATGGACGTCGGCTTGAAGCTCGAACTGAAGGGTATATTCAAATTTGAAAAGAACCGTTTTTTTACATCACTAAAAGCTCATAATACATACACTCTGTTACTAATAAACAGTATTTTAGCTACTGAAAACTGACAACATCTGCGGAAAGGGAGAAACTTAAAACTACCTGTAGTTTTTACCTGCCACAATTATAATAATTTATATAAATAATTCCAATGGTAGTATATTATTATGTATCTACGTCTAGCCATATTCATTTTGTTAAGACAATTTGGCTTCCTACATTTAAATGTCCATTATGCTGGCTGATGTAATTACATTTATGGGTTAGGAGCAGTGGCCTAGACGTTCAGGCATTTGCGGCATTGTCTGGACATGCTGAGCAGTTAATGAAATATATAAAATACGAATGATGACAAGTTATGACTGACGACAAACTAGCGACGGACGTTCAGGCAACAAAGCCCGGCATGGAGGGATATGCATGAGAAAGGAAAATGCAAGGAAACGAAAAGCATCATTAAACTGTTGCCGGCTTGGCCAAACAATGGACAGCAAAGTTAGCAGAAGTCATCCAAGTGGAATTAACACAAAGGTGTTTGGGTGCATAAGCGACGCTGTTGTGAAGAAACGAATATACACTTACACTGTGTCCCAAAATTAAGGAGTACATATATTTAAAAATTAGTCAATTTTATGTTACCAGAACGATTGCGCTGGAGTTTGGATACGTTTTAGACACTCAACTGTTTGAAATTAAAATTAAAGACTTCTTTTTATTTTTAATCAAATTAGATTAGAGGCGAAAGTTGGTATTTTAGTAATGAGGTGTATTTATACTCAAGTCAAGTGTATTTATACAAAAATCAGTGAAAAAAATAAGGGCAAAGTCTCGCCTAGCCCTTTCAATTAAAAAAATATGTAGGGGATATGTGGGTAAAGCGGTCACGAAAAGAGATACCGACATACCGTTGCTTCAGTCGATTCTCCGCATCTCGCTATGAGTAACCAGATAATCATATTCGCTTATGAACCTACACAAATGGAGCATTTTTTCTGACAAGCTCTCCCGCCCAGTGCTCCACCTCCAGAACGAGAAATTTTATAAATACTTTATCGATTTTTTTTATCCGAATATTTTATGGATTTTTCGTGGTAAATCCAACTACATACTTCGACCAACCCAGTAGCATTTTCATATATTAGCGAGTACGACGACAACGTAAAAATAATCGACATTTAATTAAGAACTGCATGAATTATTTTTATCAGGTGTAGATGTTTAATAATTGTAAAAATCAGTAAGTATTGCGTGGTAAGTTTATTATTGCGGAAAAAATGTTGGACGAGGCAGGAATCGAACGCACAATCCTCGGTACACGGGGCCAGCAGTTTACAGGCAAAGCTTGTACATAAATTTTACATGTGTTTTCTGAAATAAATGTTTCGAAGTTCAGACTAGTTTTGCAATTTTTTATTGCTAACAATTGTTTTTTTATTTTACGATTTATATTTTGATAATAAAAACAATTTAAGCGTATGTAATATTATTATTTTAAATTGTCTATAAAAAGACAAAAATCGTAAAGTAAGTATACCTACAAAAATAAAAAATATTTAAAAAAAAAAATTCATTTTTTTTCTCTGTAAAATTCAAAAACGGATAAATCCCTATTTTTTCAATTTTACCGTTATTTATTAACATTAAATATTGAAATTTTGCAGAAAGTTATTAGTTAGGTATTAAAAAAAACCATAAACAAGTTTGGGTTAATAACGTCATTTCTTCTGGAAAAGATTTCTTGCGGTTTCCGAATTTTCATTGTAGGTAGAGGTATCTATATGGATTTATCCGGTTTTGCATCTAGAGTCCTCATAACATGAGACGTGATCATTAAAGTGCAAGCCTTTGCCACTCGATCCTAAAACAACATTTACGATACTGGAGGGACAGCAGAAATGTGAAAAAATGAGGGAAAATGACATCAATCCCAACCAATCACGATCGATCGGGATCTTACCAACTTGATTTTTGGCGATTCTAGAAAACAATCGAACGTAACAACCGAATACGGAGCTTCGAACGCAACAAACTTTAGGTCGGAATTAGTCCGTATACCTTTACCTCATAACCACATTTTGAAAATTAAAATAGGAAACAAATATTTTCCTGAAATACATATGATGACGAGTGATAAGTATAAATAAACGGACTGAGAAAAGACCAAATTCGACATTGGGAAAGTCATAGGACTCTATGGAGTGTACGCAGAATGTACGAAAAAAAACATTTTTTTTTAATTTACAAAATTTCAATTATTCATACTTTATTGAGAAAAAATATTTTCCGAACCCCATGACTTAACTGTGGGGACATTTACTCTTTGATTTCGCGTAAAAATAAACAGGGCACGGCACTGGCGACAGCAATATCACTTGAAACTAATTAGTAACGGCTTAGTGGCGTCTGAAAATTATAAGTTAGGCACAAAATAACGTAACAATAAAAAAAAATTCCCACGAAAGAAAATGTTGATGACTGTTAGCAAAACATAAATAATAAAATGTAGGTAGCTACCAAATTAATTATTGTAATGCATGCATGTCATTATTACATTGTCCAAACAATTACAACGCGGATTTTCCTATTATTAACCGTATAGACACATAGACATATTTCTGTGTCGAATTGTAAATGCTACCAAAGTTTACAGAATTACAGATATTTATTCTGTAAACTGAGATGCTATTACTACCTAGGATCGCTGGTTAGATTAAAAATTAAACGTACCTATAGGTATTTTATTATATAGGTACCTACTAAGCACAGAGAAAATGTTGATGACATCTCTATGTTGTACATCTCTATTTCCTGCGATCCTCAAACGGGTTTCGTAGGGGTCCTCCGTATATAATATATTAATCTGAGTAGGGGTTTAACGTTTAGCATAAGTAAAAGCACGTGTTCAAGTTAAAGAACATTCAAAGGACATACCTACCTGCCTATACAAGTGAACTTATCCATGTTCATTAATACTTGAGCTTAATTGATTATATTAATCAAGTATTGCATAAATAATATGAGAGGTTCTATGTAAAAACAACTGAATTCAGCTATATTAACTACCCACTTAATATTTTTACAATTTTTAGTTTTTTTGCCTATTTTACCTACTTACACCTATAATAATATATTTTTATTTTGTTACAGATATTTAAAATAATTTATTAAGTGTTAATTAATAATATAAATAATACTTAGGTACCTAGGTACATTTTTTTTTCGTGTTTCATTTTATATTATTAACTAAATACTCGACTAAATATTCTATGCATTCCTTTCTAGATAAATATTGATAAAATACGTTGTTCTGGTATACTGTTTTCATCGCTAGTACCTAAGTATTTGGTAGATATTGTACCTACCTAGATTAATCGACTAATCGGATTATCCGATTTTCCGTTAATGGAATATCTAAGAAATCGATTATTGGTTTAATCGAATAGATACAGTTAAATTATGCAATTATCCGATTAACAACTTTGATATCCATTAAAGAATTCGTGCAAAAGCCATTGTATAGAGACCTACTATCGAATGTACGGGGTAAGTCTCTTAAGATTGACACCCCCTTTATCTCACTTATCCTTTGCCGATTTAACTCATTCAAAAAAGGAGTGGACGCGGTTTTTGATGAATTTTTATAATCTGAGCACGGATATTAAATCTCTCGTAAGATATACAGGGTGGAAAATAAAACATGATTTTTTTAAATGGAACACCCCGTATATTTTTATAGCAAAATAATGTCCTTAATTTTCTGAATAAAAAAATATCGATTTGTTATATAATCACTCCACCTGTTCGTCAGATATTACTAAAAACTTATCACATTACGGATGTCAATTATAAAACAAAAAACATATCAAGATACCTCTGGAAACAATGCCATTTATTGAGATAATAAATAAATAATATATAGGTGACAATAACAGTAACGAGTAATGACAATAAACAACATAAGCCTAATAAACACAAATAAAAGTCAATATTAATACAGTAACACAATAGACTAACACAATTTTATTTATTTACACGTAACGTAATTAAATATTTTCCACGTAACCACCACCATTCTGAATACACATTTGGCATCGCTTTATAAAATTGCTTCTCACCCTTTGAAATATATCACCATTTTGGTTTAATTCCTCAATTTTTACACGTATGCATTCTTTTAACTCATTCATATTATTAAAAACCCCAGTTTCGAATATATCGTTTTATCGTACCCCAGAGAAAAAAATCCATAGGTGTTAAGTCCGGACTTTTAGCGGGCCAATGTATAACACCGTGCCTTCCTATCCAAATAGGATATTTTCTGTTAAGGTATTCGGTTACGTTCCTTGCAGAGTGTAGTGGTGCTCCATCCTGCTGCCAAATAACAGATCTGTTGTCCACTAAATTAATATTATCTAAATAATTTTCAACTGGATGTTGAAGAATATCCACATAACGTTGTGCATTTAAGGGCCCATTTATAAATACAGGACCTACAATAGCATCCTTGTGGATGCCACACCACACGTTTACAGTTTGGTATCCTTGTTTTTTTTATTTTTTTTACAATATGTGGATTTTCCGCTGCCCATTAATGTGCATTTTTTCTGTTAAAAATTCCCGCAGTAGAAAAACTGCTTTCGTCAGTCCAAAAGACATGACTTAGAAACTCATCATCTTCCTCTATTCTGTCAAGTATGTCTCTGCAGAAGGTTAACCTGTCTTGAAGGTTGTTGTCTAAATATTGAACGGGCAAAATACTATATGGTTTAAAATTATGACGATGTAATATTTTTATCACACTTCTTTGTGATATATCCAATTCTATTGCTGCGGCATAGGATGATTTGGATGGATTTTCAGCAAAATATAATAACGCGTTGAGTTCTGTGTCTTCTCCTGTTTTTGTTTTTCGCCTTTCCCTTTTCTTGTCTCTCAGAGATTCGGTATTCCTAAACTTTGCATAAATGTTTTTAAAACTATTTTTGGAAGGAGGTAGCCTTTCTCGAAATAACCTAACATACTCCCTCCGAGCAAGAGACTTATTCTTGTTGCACTGAATATAAATTTCAAGTAACTCTTTTCGCTCTTCCAATGAATATACCATTTTCAAAATAACTTGCTTCTTTACGAACACTACGTATTTCTTACGCTAATATTTAAGAGAGTGAACTACTATCTCACAAAAAACTGGATGACATATGTCAACAAATAAACAATGCAAATATGCATTGTTTCCAGAGGTATCTTGATATTCTTATTTTATAATTGACACCCGTAATGGGATAAGTTTTTAGTAATATCTCACGAACAGGTGGAGTGATTATATAACCATTACACATTTTTGGATTCAGAAAATTAAAGAAATTATTTTGGTCTAAAAATATACGGGGTGTTCCATTTAAAAAAATCATGTTTTATTTTCCACCCTGTATATTTTACGAGATTTTTAATATCTGTTCTCAGATTATAAAAATTCATCAAAAACCGTGTCTACTCCTTTTTTGAATGAGTTAAATCGGCAAAGGATAAGTGAGATAAGGGGGGTGTCAATCTTAAGAGACTTACCCGGTACGTGAACTTAGCGACACTTAACTATAGTGCTTTCGTTTAGTATGCAAACTAATGGAATGTGGTGCTTAGTGGCGCGCGCAATTATCCTAATTTCTTTCTTTTATTTTAAATTGTTATTGGCTAAATTGAGCACAAGTTGTTCACGCAGCAGGCATTCAAAATTTTTTCAATATATTTTAAATAGGTACATTCAAAACTAAATATTTTTTTGGCTTAAATTTTTTGATTTTTGCCGAGATTTTGCTAACTTCATATGAATTTAAAGAAACACGCACATTTAAAAAAAACAATAATTTCAATGCTAGGTAGTTACTACAATTAGCAATAAAAAAAGAATAATTTAGGATAACTCCCGATGATTTCACTTCATTTTTCATGAAGGTAACTTCATATTATGAGCTTAAGAGAAACACTCTGTTTAAGATAAGAGGCGTCAACATACGCACAAGCCGATATTGCGAACGATAGCCACTGGTGGGCTTACGACAATCAAAGCGGTACGTATGTTATCTCCTCTAAGCAATTTCCCTCTACATTACTACCGAGCCTATTAGATAGAGAGCCTACAAGGAAAGCCAGTTATTTAATAATAATTTAATAATGCACAACAAAATATTATTTTTTTCTTTTCCGCAACTAGGTAGGCACATATACTCACACAAGGTGGATAATTCGGACAGATGACAGTGCGATTTTCAACAATCTGGCATCCAAGAAGACATTCTTATTGCTGACAATCATTTATATCGAAATTCGACTTGATTAGTCAAAATGTTGTCCTGTCACAATCGTCCACATAGCTACTCTTTGAGTATTATTTGACGTTTATCAAAACAAAATCCTACCTTCTAATCATAGCACACGTGTTTTAATGGCAAGATAATATATATTGGTAGTAGATGTACCTACCTACCTAGATATACAGCAAAATTTGTATTCTTTAGAACATGATAATGTTTTGCTCGGTAGTTACATGCTGTTATTTATGGTTGGGGAAGAACTGACTCTCCAGACACAGGTCACTGAAGAAAAAAAAAGCTCATGTCCAAATGTTTAATCCACGGACACATTAATAATATCTTCATTTTGCCACATATTTTTCAGGTTAACGTAAATCACCTGTTATCAGCTTGTGTTACAAAAATATGAAATACCTCTTTAATAATCTCATCAGGTTTGATAAATTTTTAAAAATCATTGTACCACCTACTGTTTCTCTTTTAATCCGACCGCACAAAATAGAAGATAGGTAGGGCGAAAATACCAGAAATGTATTCGTATACAAGGTGATTCATATTTGAAAAATACTACCTTTTGGGGTTCCCTATAACGTTTAGTTTAGATTCATATACGGCTGCTTCACACGGCTGTAAAATATATTTCTTAGCACTATCAATAAATAACGAGGGGGTGGACAATGACCTATTAATTATTATTATTATTACTTTTACCTAATCTTACAGATGGTATCTGTATAGGTAGGTATGTAACTAGGTAATGGATGTACATACACATGGATATACCTAGATGTAAGAAGGCAAGTAACTATATAAAAACGTTGATTAATCAACGATAAAAGTATAGTACCTATTATTATTATTATTATTATTATGCATTTAACATAGTATGTATGCGCACGAGTCTGCGCATATCGATTCATACGAGTTTAGGTACTTATTATTCTGCTCACGCTATATATCCTATGACAATCACTTTATTTTCAAAGAATTTTCATAATTTTTAAAATAAAACCGATAAATATATATGATCCAAACCCTAACCACATTCACAAAAAAAACCGGTTAACCATAAACATGTACAAGGAAAATAATCCCTAAAATATTTATAGAGAACGTGTCAACATTTTATTCCTAAACCTGTGCCTAATAATTAATAGACCCTGATCATATAGTAATTATTATTGGTTAACACAGTCATATAAATTGTTATTGAAGTCAGTCGAACCGAAAATGAATCATACTCTTGATTTATTAGCTGCCCAACTACGTCCATGTGTATGGTTAAGGTTTGTTTGCATTATTATTACATACACATGATAATCCATTGAGTAGCAGGTGATCTATCACACTCTTTTCGGTACACTTTTAACGTTAATTTACCTGTTGCCAGTGATCATCCAGTGATGGTTGAGCTGAAAAGTATCCAGTGTCATGGATGTCCTGAAGTTCCCTAAAGATATCAACGCTTGGAAGTATATCCATGTTTAGATCAGGTCACAATTTTATTATGTACAGAAACACAACACACACATTCGTATAATAATAACGAGATCAATTTCAATTTATTTTGACACACTTAATCACCACCGGCATGTCTAACCTAACACCACATAAACCATTTAAATAACTTATTGGTAATGGTAGGTAGGTATGTGCTGTTAAATACTAACAATTATAACTATATTCTACTATAAACACTTAAAATTCTTTCTAGTTACAATTAGAAATACAACAGACACGCAGTGCATCGTTTTAAACAAACTGGTAATAATGTAGAACAACAACAAACAACTGTCCGAGTTTCAGGTATCTATTCATAGTATTTCGGTTTTGGCATTTCGGGTATTTAAATGTAATAAGACTAGATAGGATAGATAATTTAGCAACACGGAGCAAAATATGCTCAACGGCAGGGCCTCACGGCACGACTGGTCCGTGTCCGTCAATACTCGTTCGCTTTCGCTGTTAAGGCTAACCGTCTCGTACGGTGCAGTATAACGTTCGGTAAGCCTCCACTAACGGCGCCACTGATTGATAACTTCGATCGTGTGCGCACTGATGTTGCGTTATGCCTCAGTCAGCCAAATGATTCTTGTAACAGTACATATTTCGAATACCAAATACCACCATTCTTTGAACATATATGCCGGCGGTCGCCGGTACTTCTGCCAAATGGGATATTCATATCAAAAATCTTCTTAGAAATGATCAAATCGAGGCCGTGTTTCTTATACAAAATTCTGTAATTACAATAAAATAATTGTCTATTTAGTACATCTACTCGGCTCGATCACCTGACAGCAGTGTGTGGTTCGATTCCCCACACTGGCGCGAGATAAATTTTCAATAATTTATCCCCAAGATCTAACTAATGAAGTTTTCCCGGTGTCCTCATTCCTGCACTGAATGGTGGTTAGAGTGTTAGAATTTACAGTCGATTCTAGTCACACATTATGCGGTCAGCGAAATAATAATACCTATACAGCCCCATCTCCCGCACAAGTCTCTGACTTCTGGGATAACCATTGCGGTTAGAATGAGAGGTAGAGGTATTATTATTATTATTATTATTATTATTATTATCTACTGATACCTACCTACCTACTTAACATAGATATATTTTCACAATAAACACAATAAGATGCTAATTATTTAAAATGAAAGTACATATACCTACCTATTATCATAAATAAACTATATGCCTATTTTAATTTGCCTCTAACGTTTTTACTGCCAAAACAGGTTTTGTAAATTATTGATGTAACGTAACGTATCCACAGCGGTTATACCTACCATCAATTAATTACTCTACCGATTGACATGGTGACATAAAACGCTGAAAAAAAAATTAAATTGGTGCTTCGAATTTTTACGACGATTACATAACTTCTCCCGCTTTACTGGTGATAAAAAGTAAAAAAAAAGGATTTTGTATTTTACCTTCTATAAAATGACAAAAGTAGGTAGGTTGCCTGTTTTAAATTTGACATCTGACGTTTTATTAGAACGACACCGTTGAACTGTGTGTCAAGATGACAGGAATAGGAAAGTAGGCGTTGACTATAAACAAAAAATGCATAACACACTGTAAATCCCCAAAGAGAATTTTGTTGGGAAAAGTAGAACACCTGTGGTACCTACTTATAACCTTATTGACAATGAAATTATTTGTTGGGGAAGAGACTAGACCTACGACGAATTCGAAATTTCCGTGACGAGGAAATAATGTTTATTATCTGAACGAAACTTAAACGTGGGATATTTTGCACTTGTTACGTTTGCACTTAACTTTTTTGTTTGTTAATCGATTTTAATCAGATGTCAGATGAGTGTCGTTGCTTACAGAATGGACAGAAAATTTCAAAATGGCCGATTTTTCAAAATTCAAGATGGCAGCCGCGTGTGAAAATAGCCATTTCCTACCTATGAAAATACAAAAAATATAGGTAAGTACCTAAATGGATATTAGATATAATTTAAGGTGGCTAGTTCTCGTTGCAAGTTGTAAACCCCTGTATAGGTACCTATGTATATTATATAGCGACAGGAGAGAGATCGACCTATTTCTACATGCTTGAATGATTTCGGTTGTTACGTTGTTACTAATTTTCTTAGCTACCTATACCAAAGTTTACAGAATACATAATTCGTAAACTTTGGTTATACCAGTGATATATGAAGGTATATGTGAATACGTCTCTGGTTATACTGATAGCGAAACACTGACCCATGAAAACAACGTGCCTTCCAATATAAAGGCACAGCAGTATATACTGCGATAAAGGCTTTCATTTAAAACTTTGCTTCGCAAGAGAAATAATATCACCCCTCGCGAATGTGATGATATATCGAATGATATCCAAATTTCCCATCCAGCATATTATTTGACTAGCGATTCTGGATTCTGATATTACACACTTTGTTATTAAAAATAACATAACTTTAAATATTCGTTAAATCTAACATATTATCAACGATTCATTACGCGCGCCAATATCCATCGGCTGATTCCACCATATGATGTTATCCATCGGAAATGATTCCACCAAATGTCTATTACATTGAAAAATCAGTTTCTGAAATAGATGCATTCTTTTGTACCTACATACGAAAAGAGCAAAAATTATTTAATTTACGTATAAAAAAAATTTATTGCTCACTTCCCTCTATCACGTCTGTCAGATTTTTCCAAGTATTATTTTTCTCCTATTTGTTAAGCGAAGGAATAGAAACCAACATCCATCCTATTTTAATTTTTAAAATGGACTTTGGAATTCCATGGTGTAGTTAGATTTGTCGTGGGGTTTTTTTCCTTAAATATTTGAAAAAAAATTGCTAATGGCAACTTTGAAGGTCAGTTCGCGAGGGCGAAAAAGATACCAACACGTGTATGCGATAAACTCTTAAGAATTGATTAATTTTTGTTGTTTTTTTCTCATTTATTCCCATTTCTACTGTCCCTTCGGTATCGTAAATGTTGTTTTAGTATCGACTGGGGACTTATTTTAATCATCCTGTGTATTCCAAATATTTTCAGCACTTTCGTTCAGTTCAATTCGATAGTTTTCTCACTTAGTGGTGATTAAAAATAAAACATTTACTACATTTTCATGTAAAAGCTGTTGAATATAGGTAGGTATATACTCGTAGGTAGTAAATATACGCAGCAAAATTCATGTAGGTCATGTTTTCCGTATCCGAGATAAATTTAATTAATGGAGAGAGAGTGTCAATTAAGGCTCAAAGAAGTTTCAACTTCCAAAACTTAGTTAATCTTTTCTTCGTAAAGGTGGGAAGTTTGTAATTGACACAGTGGCGCTACATTAATACGTATTAAAAGATAACGCGAGAACGACGAGAAAGCATGTACAAGTATAAATAAGAATATATAAGGCATATGTATATGAACGAATATATAAGAAATTAAAAAACCGCCTTTTACTTACCGCCATACGCACCGACCCTGCACGTGGTTATCCGTGAACAGCCGCAGGGTCGAGTACAGGACCGTATTACGTATATCAGTGGTTCTCGGGTGGGGAAAGCGACGAGACTGTTTGAAAAATCCACTATTGTAAAATTGAGGCAGCTAGGATTTCGTACATCGGAACTCTAGCGAGAATAATATCGATTAACTGATCGACTTTTGACTAGCACCATACGCCGTACCCGCAGTAGCTTCCAGTGTTGCCGTTTTCGGCACAATTGTACTAGATCTAGTACCATAGAATTATTTTTGGCCCTGCGGCACCCCTTTGTCGCAATTTTTGGTTCTTAAAACAAGATATTAAAATATTAATTATTTTTTCTCTCGTTTTGTTGTTGGCTTTTTCTCTCGGATAGTTGGCCAAACTGATTCGATATCAGTGATTTCTGTAAAAAAAATCACTATTGGCGCGCCAACCTTTAATTTCCGATGAAGTGACATTTGTGACAAGTGGCAGTGCCAACTGACGATCTTGATACTAAATCGTCAGTTGTCACTGTCACTTGTCACAAATGTCATACTCGATTATCAGTTACTGTGTTGATTTTATGTTTAAGATTTTTATAAAAATGGATAAGTAACTTGCTATTTTGAATAATTTTAGATTTAGATCTAACTATATCACGATTTTTTTATTTCAGATTTGTTATAAGAGAAGTTGCCATAATTTTACCAAATCTAGTATAATAAATTGCACCCTAAATCTAGTACAATTTGTTTTTGTTGAAACGGCAACACTGCTTTGTTGGAACGGCAACACTGCCTTGCATCGTTTCAAAACTAACAGAATTTGGTTATCTTTTACGTTGAATTTACTTTTTCTTCACTTTCGGTGCACTTATGGGCAATGGTCACCGGCATTAGGCTGCCATTTTTCCGACGGAAAACATCCCATTGGTTAAACCGTGCATTGTCTCCGGTCTTCATGATTTTAACATTCAAATTGTAGGTTATGTATTATGTACGCCAATTTTAAAGGTATAAAGAGTATGTACAAAGGTGCATACTGTACGTTACAACTTTTTAAATGGAATTTCCTCGGAAACCGAGAAAAAAAAGAAGTGATATGTTTTTTGTAGGAAATTTCTAAGCTACAAATTTGAAAACTACCAATACTATCATTTTTTCGATAATAGTTACCGTTGAACGTATCTTTATTTTCGCGAAAATCCGCTTTTCCTGACCTTTGACCCCGCGTAAAATTTTAGCGGCCCATGTACCGCTGGAGACATTTCCTTATTAAAAAATTATGTTCTTTTGTTTATTTTCTTGGGACGGGGCCGGTGCGCTTGAGCGGCTTAAGCGCGCTCGCTCTGCGGCTCGATGATCTAGTAGCAGTTGGTTCAATTCCGACTGGTGAAACAAATTATAAATAATTTATCCCCAAGATCTAACTGATGAAGTTTTCCAGGTTTCCCTCATTACTGCACTGAATAGTGGTTAGAATTTATCAATCTAATGCCCGTTCACTGATTTTTTTATTGCTTTACGTGATGTGTTTTATAAAAAAATCCTCCAGTATTTGTTTTTTTTTTTGAGCACGATATCTATCGAAATTTATTTTCAAGTGCGAAAATAAAGCGCGCGCGCTTATACGTGACGTCACGTAACCTTCCTTAGTGACACAAAACCTAGAACCTCAAACATGACACAACGGTGAATTGTTGCCATATTCCAAAGATGGTTCTCTTATTTTTGACAGTTGTGGTTGAATTGACTTTGTTGACACTTCTGCTGATAAATAATCTTAATTTGACGTGTAAAACTCATGCATCATGGTAAATTCAACTTTCGGCAGATTTCTTTCTGCCCTTCCTTTAGAAAATCTTGGCTGCTTCTTACAATAATGTATAGAAACGTAAACAACTACAGCTGTGGGCTATTTATTATTTATGCATTCTGACAAATGGTGGCAACTTAATTCCGGGCTGGGTGACGCCACTCAGCCTCAAGGTCAAATGAGCGCTCAGATTGCTATAATAAATATTTATTTTTTATTGGGCCTTATTAAGTTCTTTTAATCTCCTGTCAGAGAGAAGATAAAGTTGCGGTTTGCGCTGAAATTTTGTGCTCTATTTAAGTATATAACAAGAGATATAGCCTGCTGTTTAAAATTTTTATGCAAATGCGCAATAACTGTTACGATGTCAAACAGCACCTTCTAGCTACCATGGCAAAATCTATTGAGACAAAGTTTATATTTC
Source organism: Tetropium fuscum (assembly GCA_964058915.1). NCBI lineage: Eukaryota > Metazoa > Arthropoda > Insecta > Coleoptera > Cerambycidae > Tetropium > Tetropium fuscum. Next base: position 2,121,478 of record CAXKVY010000108.1, on the reverse strand, counting down.
AGATTATGAAGGAAGAAAAGCTCGTTTAAACGAGCCCCAGTTTGATTAATTCCGTTAACCCAAACCAGTTATCCTTATTTTAAGAAAATAAAGTTTAACCTTCCCCCACCACTTTATTTTATGAGATAGAGCAAAATACGCTCTACCAAAAAAATGACAAATTTTCCAGTGATTACAATAACAATATTTAAAATGCTTCACATGCATATTTTTGAGAAAAATTCCGTTTTCTGATTGGATTCATAACAATTTTGCGCCCTCTAGCGGCCGTTTTTCGAATTTGAAAATAATTTCCAGCAACATACCTCTTGGCTGATTTACTTATTAGTATTTTTTTCCTTAAGTTATACGATAAGTAGTTTGTGAGTGAAATACAGCCGGCGTCCATTCCTAGTTGGCCATCCGGTACAGTGAGGGGGTCAGTAGTCTTAGTCTATGAATGTATCCCACTTGGTTATCTGCCAGGCAACAAGGCAAAAAAAGGGGTCTACCGGGCAAAAGGTCCTAACAACATGAAATTTGGTAGGATCGTAAAATTTAATGTCCTGATCATAACCCTGAGTTTGGGACCTTCGAGGAGAGCCGCCATCTTGGAAAGATGGCGGCTGCATATGATCCCCCAGGAACTATTTATGGAACATTTCATTGTTGAACAGTTCCCCTGTTATTGAACTGTCCATTGTTTCTCAAAAACTATTTCGTGTAATTTTGGATGGGATTAAAAAAAAACTATATTTATATATTATATATTTCGTTTACATAAATAATTGTAGTTCTCTAGCTCTAGGTATGATACAAGTAAAAATAACAATTATCAAAATAAAACAGTTTGCATTAAACTGTAACCATATGTTCTATAATAATATCTTAAACAGATAATTAATTGAATAATTAGTGTATATGATTACGTGAGAGCTGCAAAGCCAAAATCTATTTTTCATATCAAAAATTTACAAAATAAAATAAATATTTAAACCGTACATTTGAACACAACCAATTTCTGCACTATACCGTCTCAAATTAAAAAAATTACAAATGAGTTTGCAGCTCAGTTATGTGTATAGGTAGCTATTTACAAAAAATACATATATTATGCTGAATCACACAATTTAAAAGGGATATGTTTATTAACAGGAAAAGATAATGATGGTACTTTAAAGGGGTAGTTAGATAAATAAAATCAAGGACATAGACATACATGATATGAGGAATCTAGATAATCGGTAATAAATTGTTTATCTGTTCAATGTATGTTAACATATATCACACACCCTCTATTGTATGTCTCTATATCCAGCGAAATATCTTTTTAGAAAAAAATAACATAAAAAGTGTAAATATTTTCTACAAAAATATTTATCTTTTCGGTATAATAGGCATATACCTCTCTAGTCCTTCCAATTTCTACCTATTGGCTAAATATGTTACTCTTACAGAATGTGGAAGAAAAATATTGGCATCTTGAGCTTACAAAAATCAGTTTTATAATCCATATTAAGTAAGTATAGGTATACATTAAATCAGCAACTAATGAGCTTGTCATATTTGACATATTTCTAACAAACTGCATATATCTCTCTTATAAGAAAATTGTTTTCAGTATAATTGCCTGTACTTAGCATAAGTGTTATATGTAACAGACAAAATGTTACCATTGCAACAATTTCTAATACAAATGACATGAAAAGTGGGGCACTGGAAATTTTCCTGGAGTTTAATGTGTCATAATTTTTACTCTACTTGACTACTGCCACAAACTTTGTTTTTATTTTGAACAATGATTCTTTAAGATTATCACACAGGCCCTAACATTTTTATTGATTAAATCGTTAGTCTGGAGCAATGGTGGCAAGATCTTTCAGGAGACCCATTTTAAAATTTCATTTTGTACAATTTTAATTATTTTATATGTTAAGTAAGGTATATATTTAAAATTTTGTCTATAGAAATATAAAAGCATTCATTAACTTTATATGCAGATGTTTTTATTGCATTATATTATTTTAACCCCTCTCTTTAATAAAATTATCCCTTAATTCAAGATATGCCAGTATTACAGACAATGTAAAGGATGTTTTTTAGACTTTTTTTTGATATATGTCTCTCTTGAGTAAATATTATGTCTTTCACTTTGAATTGGGACGCTATTGCACAAAAAAAATAAACAATCTCACTAGCACAGCCTACTCTATATCGAATTATTCCACTCTTTATCAAAAGCTTTTAGCATGTTTTGGAATGTGCCTTTTGGTGCAGTGCCATCTCGTGGATTTCCTATTGAGCTACACTTATAATAGTGTTACACAAAAAAATAGACCACTTTCTGAGCTGATTTATGTAAAAATACTAAAATACTAAAATCATTTTTTGAGTTATGCCAGTCTTGCCCCCTGACTACGAAATATTTGTAACTAAAAACGAACTGAAAACGATTTGAAAACGAAATATTGGTGACTGATATAGAGAAAAATAAAAGTGTCCGTTTTATTCAGGAATTTTAAAACACCCTGCAGATTTATTCAGTAGGTACTTGAAATAAGCTCCTCTTGAAATAGTTTCGCCGTTTCGAGCGTAATATATATTAAATTTTGATTTTTTAATCACTTCTTTATCTTACTTTGTTTAGAAAACACTCTACATACTTTAAAAAACCAAAATACGTGCTCCCAAGGAATTCCCTCACGCCCAACATGTATTTCGAGAACATATTACAGGACTTGATGAAGTTGGTATATGAATATCTTGATTAATTCTTGATGAAGTTAGTATATGAATATCTTGTCATAGAAAATCTTGTCATTTAGCCCGCAAAAAGTCCCGATACGAATCCAATAGAAAATATTTGGGATGAATAGTTGTGAAGGATTAGATCTTGTAAGAAGATGCCCAACATTCTGGATACGTTATCGGAAGCGCTTACGGAGGAGGGGAATAATGCAAGAAGAATAGACTCACTCAGGGCACGAGGAGGTAACACACGCTAATATTTTTCTCTGTTCAAAAAGTTCGACCTTTGTTTTATGTAATTTCGATTTTGTGGTGGTAATTGTAAAATGTTACTAAAGCCAATAACATGTTTTTAATTCTACCTCTCTCACCTAAAAACATGGATTATATTGTCTCTAGGAAATTATTGAAATATTTGGCATAGCAAAAACTGTCAGACAAAGTTATTACGAGTTTGCAATAATTTAATTAGGTACATATTGAAAGAAATAAAATTAAAAATTATTCCAATTGGTGAAATTTGGTTATTTTTCTTTCTTCCCTCCATATAAAGAAAACTCTTCACGAAAAAAAATGATCGGTCCCTTGTGATTCGTTATAACGAGCATTGTATTTTCTAAGCAAAATACGATAAAGAGGTGATTCAAAAAACAAAATTTAATCTGAATTCCACTTAAAACGCCGTATAAGTTCCTGAATAAAACGGTGCCTTTCACTTTCCCCTGTATCAGTAATTATAAATTTTTAACTAATAAAAATGTCAGGATCTGTATGAGGTTCTCAAAAGTATCATTCATTGAAATAAAAAAAAGGTTCATAGCAATCATTCAAGGTGTTTAGAAAATATACAAAACGTGAGTGACATTTCGAGTACCCCACTTTTTATGTACGTCAGTCTATGTAATAGACAAAATGTTACCATTGCAACCATATCAAATATAACCTGTTTATAAATGTATGAGAAATTAAAGCTCCACATATTAAAATAATAACATGGTATCTTCACATATGAACCCCGATAGCAGAAATATCATTATTAGCGTCACATTCTTAGAACCAAGGATACAAAAATATATCACAATTGCACATCAAGTAACTATTAAAAACCTAAACTGGCCCTAAAATCTTGTATAATAAAATATAGCAATGTGGATACTTTTAATATAGCATTAATTAACAACTCGAATAAGCTGAAACAATTGTAGTGAAAACCATTCTCGAAAAGACTTGCTGAGCACCAAAAATACCTTTAATAAATCCTTTCCTTCATCTCAGTACAAAGAAATCTCCATAGCAAACACATATTCCAACAAAATATATAGCCAAATGACATATAATAACTTGCAACGTTTATAAAAATGTGTTATATATATATTTGAATTACGATGAAAGAAGCGAAGCAAAGATTTATTAATTTATATGATGTACATCTTAATAAATTAGCATTATATAATTTAGGAGGTGATTTAAGTTTGATTTGTAATTGATATCTTATCCATTGCTTCAAAAGTCGTTTTATTTATTTATATACAAAACACCAAGACTGCTGTAACCAGAGAAAATATTTGGGGAAATTGGAATTACTACATCATCAAAGATAAAAAAATATATAAATGATGTTTGCTATAGATAAAAATTGTCTATGAAAATTATTGGAAAGTAAATATATAAAAAGCAAAAGCTGCATACATGCTTATAAAAATGTAATATTTGTCATTGTTTCTTAATTAATCTGTAATAATGAATCTCCTATCGCCTGCTTTATTGTCTTAAATATATTTGTAAATGTAACAGATGTCATACGATACAACGATTTTACACTCCAAAAAGAAACTTCGAAAAACTTTTTGTCGTTTTGATTTTGGCACGTTTGTTGTCGATCAACAAATTCTTCTGTCGGGTCTAAAATAGCTATCACACGTTGTAACTTGTAACGTCAAATATATAAAGGAATTTGTCCTAATCGAAATTACCTGCGTGCTAACGATTTCTTTGTTCGTTTTTTATAATATGCATCATCATTTAATAAAATGTATGCGACTTGCTATATTCAATAATAATCTAAGTTATTTGTATTGCTCATCCTATGCGCCTGAATTTCACATTTCTCTAAATAAACTGAAAATTATGGCCTAAGAATAAACTTTTTTTAGTTTGAATTTTTTCTAAGAAAGATTAATATGCCTTAATACAATTATATGTACAAAAATATAAATACCTTATCATCACAGCATAGAAATTGTCTCCTAAGCTGCATTATTATATAATACAGTGCCAATAACTAGTGTAAATTACATGGGACCGTTATCATTCTCAACGGATTTTTGGGCGACAATTTTCAAATTCTTATTTCGGATGAAACAGTGAAACATTTTTTTGACATATATTTTTAACACATCAAAATATTATGTGTCGCACATTCACGTGTCCCTCTTTTTAATTTGGAAGTTCTGGCAACCCTGGCAGTATGTGCGAGTTATCCTATGGCAAAGGCCGATTTACTGGATCAATAAATATTATTATTATAACAAACTTTTTACCACAAACCACAGGCTACTATTATTAATTAATTATAACACACAAATTGTAGGTTATGTTTTTCATCTGTCAACGAGTAAAAGCTTGCAGTTATACATCCAGACAAGTAGTTTCAACACTCATTAATTTGACTAGTGCAGTACTGATTTAATTCGTATTATTTATAACTATGACATATGACGTAACTGCCATCATTTAAGATTTGGATAGTATAATTATTATAAAGAATGTACCAATATTCGAATTTACAAATATTTAGGATATGTATATGACCTTATAGTTTTTGATAGGTATCGTTAAAAATGTAATTTTTTAGAAGAAATTGTGCTTCATTTTCCAGAACCTGGGTATATGTTTTTCCGTTCTTTTTGCTAAATTGAGGAAAAAAAAAAGTCTTTTAGTAGAACAATGAATAAGCATATAAGCATTCTTTAGTTGAGTCTTTAAAAATAGCCAAAATATTTTTTGTACTTCGTTGTGGTTTCAAAACTGGATTTTCATTGGGAATGATTTACAACATAATTTTTTTTGGGAAATGAGATTGAGTAACAATTAAGATGCTCATCAAATCGCAGAAATCTGAACACATAATTAGTCTAATAAGACTTGACCAAGTAAAATGAAGCAAATGTTAAGTATTTGTAAAGACAGACCTGTCGATCAGAATTTATCAGATCAGATCAGTAGCCTTTGGTACACTATCGTCACGAATCCTGGATGACTTTGACAGACATAATAGTAATTTTGATGAATTTGGTAGAAATTTAATAAAAAAACAAATCATTAGTCAAAATCACGGTGTGTCATATGTCAAAATATATAAGGGATCAGGATAAGGCTACTATATGCAAAACTGCCTTTTTATTATTCGGTTTACTTTTCAAAAACTTTAACTATTATACAAATTGTAGTAAACTCTCAAAATAAAGAAAGAGCTTTGAAGAAACTGATACGTTTGATTCAAATTTTAGATAAGAAAGTACCCAGAGGCCATTTTGAAATGTTCCGACGACAATAAGTAATTAATAACATGTGAAAAAATTTGAATTTTGGTTATTTTGTTGATTAGAGACGTGCAAATAAAGGCCTCATATTATTTACTCAACATCTGTCACGGTTAAGTGAATTCCACACAGATTCCTTTTCAGATAGTTCCAGAAAGTTCACAGTCACGGGATACGCTTTAGAAGAGCTGGTTACATAAAATGTTTTCAAGAGACAGGCACTATTTTTAACTACTAAATAAATGCCACTGAAATAATTTGGATCTATTTCGGAGAGCATGATTAAGAGAAAACGTATAAAATGTATTATCAAAAAACACGCAGACATTCTGTGGAAGTCTAAGTATGTGCAGGATGAAGGATAAAAAATAGTTTCACCGTTTATGTTTGGCAAATATAAAAATATTAATTTTCAGGCAGAATTTCTTCAGAAATTCTTTGGTTAGCAGATTCATGAAAGAAGTTTATGTACTAACATACAATGTAAATAATAAAATTATTTGGCTATATGATTGATCAAGAATATAAAAGGAAAATCCCTGAAAATATAGTACTTCTGGGGCATCATTTTTATTTCTCCGCATTTTCATGAGCAGTAGACAGTAGAAAATCGCAACGATCTAATTGGTTGTTGATTTATATAGGAGAGGGAAGATAAAATTGTCAGATTCAAAGTTCTTATGACAGCATAATTTAAAGGGTATGTTTAGTTTTATGTTGGACTGCGTTCACTTCCCTTGGAAAACAAAAACTTTTTAAATTTGATGCCAGCGTACCCTACACATGTCGTTTAATGAATTTTTAAAAGGATAATATTATTATATGTAAGAGACCATACAAGATTCGAGCTTTTTAAATGAGAATATTTATTGATGAAAAACTAACGAGCACACGAGCATTCATTAACCGGCAGGCAACCACATCAGTGTATATGATTAGACATTTTGAGCGGTATTTCAATGAGGATCTCAAATAATATCAAGAAGCTGAATTTTAATTTTGTTCGGAGATTATCAAATAATAGTTTTTGTTTATTGTTGGCTATTTTGACCCCATTTTATCTTATCAATAACAAGACATTAGGTGGGTGCAATAATCCAAAACGCACCTTACATATTTAAAAATATACTCAGAATAAAACCCCACAAAAGACAGGCTTGATAGCTTTACTACACTTAACAGTAAAATAAAACAGCCCACAAAATTTACAGGTTAGAATACCCAAGTGAAGCAACATGTCAGTTTTCGTGAAGTTTTGCGCAAACAGCTTTTTATATGCGGCCACTGCAAGCACCAGTAAATTCGATCACATGAGCTCCGTTTGCTGTTACCTCTCATGAAAATGCCTACTCAGTCTAGATATATAAACAAGGCATTGAAGAAAAGGTAGAAGTGAAATAAATGCATAGTATCATATTTCCGTAATATAAATTTAAAAAAATATACTGAACGATATAATCCCTTATAAATATTGATTTGTATTGCAAGTATTTCCGCAGTCCCGAATACTACTTTTAACTATCACTCTTATTATATATACGAATATTTTCCACGTTTTCATTAACAGTAGCAGCTATTCAAAATACCGTGTTACGTTACTCATAAGGCAATAACTAGCTTTTGTCACTGGTATATTAACTTCCTTTTATAACCTAGAAAGGTGAAATATTAAAGCTTGCGTCATTTTTATATACACATATAACACTAATTCCACACAAAATTTCGTATGACACTCAATCGATGGGCAGAATATGAATTCGAGTCGACGTCCATAAAAGGGCGCCAACAAATGGCTCGCTTATCTTATCTCACAAGTGAATTTGGTGACATAAGATACTCTAAAGCCCATTTAATCAATTGTTCTTGTCTGGTGCATGTTCTATGTGTATAACGAACATGAGAGTGCACGCGTTTATGTATATAAAATATATGTACATGCCATAAGTGATAAATCATCATGAATTTTATATAAATCGATAAATATAAATATTTTCCCTTTATTACTGAAACAATTGCTTGCCTTACACATTCTTATCCTATGTACTACTGTCAGCACCAATCGGCCATGTAGGTAAAATCTCGGAACAGATTCTGATCTTGGCCTGATAGCTGTCGCGGTTCCTTGGGGGGTGTAAGCTGTGGTCGCTCAGATGTAAACTCTTCATCGAAGTTACTTACGTCTTCAAATGAGTTCTACAGAATAAATTAATGGAGAAAATTAAGTTTAGCAGATTAATATGACAAAAGTTACGTAAATGGACAATGGACATCAATAACTCACCACTGTCGGTACAAAAGGCGGCGGTATTCTTCGGTGTAACAGTTCATCCCATTGTATATGTCTAAAGAATGCCTGTTTCTTCACGTCTTCTGCATCTCTTTCACTAGAACCTAACCTTCTATCGGGGCTTTTCCTTAGCAACTAGAATAGAAATAATAAATCGATATCAAATCGAATTGGATGAAGGAAAAAAGGTGATAGGTATATTCCTCGACCTCCAGAAGGCATTTGACACTGTGTCACACCAGATTCTATTAAAGCGATTGGAACTTATGGGCATTCGAGGTATTGCAAATGACCTTGTTAGATCCTACTTATGTGGGAGGAAGCAAATCGTAAGAATCTCGGGTGTAAAGAGATAGTTTGGTGTGCCACAAGGTACAGTGCTTTCACCTCTGCTGTTCAATATCTACATAAACAGTCTCATGCATGAATTTGGGGGAATATATTGCTTTGCGGATGACTCTGTTGCAACAGTTTCTGGGGATGACTGGGAGCTCGTTACAGAAAATTAAAAGATGGTTAGATTCTAGTCTACTTTCCCTGAATATCGAGAAAACTAAATTTTTGACAGGTGCACTGTCCTCTTGGATATTGCCAGGCTTTAATAGAATAAAAATCCACAACTACCAATGTGATCGAGGAGATTCGTGTAATTGTGATAGCTGGATAGCGAAAAAATCTTCTATACGGCACTTGGGGGTAATAATTGATGAACTATTTACTTGGAAAGAGCATGTTCAGTATGTGACAGGAAAAGTAAGAAAACTGATTTTTAAATTTTATCAACTGAGACACATATTACCATTTTCTTCTTTAAAAATGTTTAATTATGCACTCATGGAGTAATTAATTAATTATGAAATATCAATTTGGGGAAGCACAGGATCAACTAACATGTCTAAACTTACAATTGCTCAAAAATGGGTTATTAAAATAATGATGTTTAAGAAAAAAAGATATCTTACTGAACGAGTGTATAAAGATAGTAAACTTTTAAGTCCTCATCAGTTATTTATAAAATCAGTTATTAGATCTTTAACAAAAAAGTACTACAGAGAAGATTTAAGTCATGGTATTAACACATGGAATGCAGCAAATAATAATGTTGTATTGTCCAATCCCAAACCCTCTTTATGTCAGAGTCATATATATAGCATAGGTCCCAGAATATATAATAGTTTACCCATAGACGTTTTAATACAAGAGACAGAATTGTTTACGTTTTTGGCCGATCCAAGATCGTTCCATCCTTATCGTCCGTCTTTTTCTGCCAAACGGCACGTTTGCCAGGCTTACTGTGAAATTCACTTGAAGTCTTTGAATACCGTAAGAGATGTTCAAATAATTTGACAATTTCAACGAATCTGATTCATTTTAAGACTAAAATGTTATTTAAAACAGCTTCTTGGCAAAAGTAACCTATTGTATTGCCTTATTGCGTTAATAATATATGGTGAAAACCATAGACAACCGAAAATGTACTGTGCCTTGAGATATAAATCTCAACACCGGCAACGTCGTTTGATGAATTTTACTCGAGTTTTACTACATGAATGGAAAGAAATTTGCGAGGTTCCGCAACGCTACCTCTTGTACTTTTGTTTATTTTAAGTGTATTTTACGAATCTTTGTATTTATTGCGATTCAGGTGAACAATAAGTGTGTAACTATGGTGCATTCTTGTATAGTTTGTAAAAGGGTGGATCATTTAAGTCCGGAAAATGTTACTTTTCATCGGTAAGTAATGTAAGTATTTTTAAGGTTACCTACAAGTTTTAACGGCTTGGCTTGGCCAGGGGCGGCGTTGAAACTAAAAATGAACTTTTTATATTACTGCTGCAATAATTAATCAATAATTATTTCATTAATTTTATTCTGTAATTTATATGGTACATAATCAATGTGCGATTTTTAAAATTATTTTTATTCGGGTGATGCAAAATACCATTTTCATCTCCATCTATGTATGTTGATGAACTACTGAATGACCACCATATTCAACTGGTGAAGTTGGTATTATTATGAAACAAAAAAAAAACAATAGGCGAAATAGAATAAGAAGTTTGAATACAAAACTCATATTATTTAGGAATTAATAGATTCAATAATTATAGTAGGTTTGATTAACAAAGTTTGATTTATTGTGTTGTTTTGAACTGTCTTTAATATGTTCAGTCTATAGATTTTGAAAAAATTTTGCTTAATTTTAAAAAAAATTTATTATTTATATTTATAGTAGTTCATGTTGACTTTGGTATGATATACATTTATGAATTTTGTAAATCCCAAAAGTGTCTTATGTTATTGTAATGAAAAATCTAAACGTTTTTCCATTCTTAATTTAAATACAGCACTCATATTATTAGGATTGTTGCATTTATAATAGGTCGAATAATAGCTTTACTTTATAATAACTTCATTTGCATGTATGATTAAAATTCTTAAATATATGATGTCATTTTATTATATGACAAATGTAAGCAATTTTGACATAAATGTTGTGTTCCCCCTAAACATCATTTTCACATTCCAGAAGAAGGTGATGACACATGTCTATGTCACTATATATGCTACAATACAGAAAATGATGAGATTTCAGAGAATGGAGACAGCGACATTGAAAATGAATAATGTGAATTTGACGATGAAAAAATTTAAAACGAGGAGGAAGAGAAAGAATAAATACAGACTTTATGAGTTGTTTCAACAAACACGCAAGGAAAATTTTTACCAAGTGGTCAGACACCTATTAAAGTGTCTTTTTTTATAGAATTTAAATTATTTACAATGTATCCAATAACTAATATTAAACCGTCCACTAACTAACAAATACGTCCAATAACTGTACTTTTTGCATTAAAATTATAAATAAATTTCTACAAAACACATGACAAAGTTTTATTGCAGTTATCAACTATTATCTTAATGTACACGAATTTAACTATGCTCTGAATGTTTTCTATTTTAATTTGATTTATTGCAACGTTCAGATACAGGGTATTAAGTATTTTTCTTATGTAACTATGCAGTCTACCCTAACTCATTCATTAAAGATAAGTAGACTCGCCACTGGATGAGCTTTGATCACACGAAGCGGCGTTGCCAAACGGATACCTGCCTCCATCTTCTCTCTCGCACTCATTGCAGTTTTTCGAACAATAATAGATCGGCTCTTCCAGCGTTTTATGAATGAATCGTATTAATATGTCTATGAGTTTACCCTTTGAGCTAAGAAATAAGAAATACAAAAGGGTTAAGAGGGAAATAGTGGACTGGGTAGTTAATAATATAGGTTTGGTCTAAATATTTGTTGTACTTGTGATACTTGGATGTAATAATAATAATAATTATAATTAAGAGTTGTTGCTATCGGTATTATTTTGATTAGTTAGTGAGCATTGGAATTAATTTATATTTTTTTTATGTTTTTACTATTTTTGGATAATTTAATTGTAGGTGGATTTTAATTGTTAAACACCTCTTTAGAAATGCTGGTTAATGCAAATGAGAGCACACACAGTATTTAAAATACCATTGTGCACTGAAGTGATTAGTATATATCAGTGAGTTTTGATATCAGTTGTTGTAATTAGTACTTAAGGACCAGTGTAATTACTGATGTTGCTAATAAAGAATAAATCGAGCAATCGATATAGTGAATAGAACACACCCGTTACTTGAAATAAATTAACGTAGAAAAATATTATTGGATTTATTTTAGGAAGAAATATATATCTCACAATCTCACAAAGTGTTTTTTTATATCTGCATATGTTTTATTTTGTTATAACTAAAGAAAATGGTGTTATTTTAAGGAAATATTGAGATCCTTTTATTCAAATTATACATTTACGTTGCCTCCTTTCCCGCACAAGTATGACTTCAAGGCTAACCATTGAGGTAAAATTGATATTATTATTATTAATATATACATACCCTCCTCATAATTGCTATGGACTCTAAAGATAAAAGCCTAGGGTAGCGAACTTCATCGTTAACTATAGAATCAAAGACTTCCTCTTCGTCATCTCCCGGGAATGGTGACTGAAAATTATTACACCCATTATTATTTATCACTTCCCGCGCAGTAACGTGCACCTCACCTCTCCTACTAGCATTTCAAATATGAGAACTCCAAGACCCCACCAGTCAACGGCTCTAGTATACGAGGTTTCAGTCAAAACTTCAGGCGCGAGGAATTCGGGCGTTCCGCAGAAGGTGCCCGTACGATCTCCGAAACCCATCCCCTCCTTGCACAGGCCAAAATCTGCAATCTTCACATATCCCTCCGTATCCAAGAGGAGATTATCCAATTTCAAGTCTCGATAGATAATTTTATTCTCGTGTAGATATTGCAGACCCAACACCACGCATGCCGCGTAAAATACGGCCCTCGGCTCGCTGAATACGTCAGCATGGATATGCATCATCAAATCACCGCCGGCCGCATATTCCATAACGAAGCAAACGTGAACTTCCGTTTGAAAACAGGCAAACAAATTTACCAGGAATGGATGCCGGATGCAATTAGCTACCTCAAATATCCTCTTCTCTGACAGCAACGATTCTACTTCATCCCTCGATATTATATCTCCCTTTTTCAGTGCTTTAATCGCAAAGTATTCGCCAGTGTTTTTATACTGGGACAAAATAACCTTTCCAAAGTGTCCGCGTCCCAGCACACTGATCAGCTTGAAGTGTTCAATGTTCATTCCGGAATATTGTGATTGTCTCCGCGATTCGTATGCGCTATCCCTGTAACCTAATTCTCTTGCAACTGGCCGTACTATTGCAGCATCGTAAACAGGCTATAATAAAAAAAATGGTAACTGCAACTGTCATTGCCTTAACAAATTCAATAAACAAATGTTTTCTTTCTAAACAGTGTATGAGACAGAATTTGTTTACACGTGTATTGACCAAACGAGGCTCTACAACAAATCTCGTAAATAAAGTAGAATACCGATTCTCTTAAGCCGCTACCGGTAAAAATCACCCATGTGAGGACAGACAACGCTTCGGGGAATATTAAAAGATGTTGGCAAGGGTCACTTGATTTGTAGTGGCAGCACTGGCAGCCTTTCTGTCACTTTACCTAACTAGTAATGTTAAATTTTTTAGAGACACCGGTTATTTTTTTGTAAGCCATAACGGCCCGGTTATAACTGATACAGAAACCGATTTTTCGGTTATTTTTTCCTACAATTCATATATAAAATGAAAGTGTGTCTTCTCTTACTCTGCTGAAGAAAACGTTACCTATACCCTGGTTCCAAAATAGTGTGGAGGGATTCATACATAATATCACATCACCATCACAATTGAACGGTCTGCCTAGTGTGCAAATTTGTGTACACTCTATAGAAATGGTGGGCAGAACTCATTAGTAACCGGGTCCACCGCTCTCATTGGTGAGTTTGAGGCGGTTCTAAATTAAATTAAATTTCATTGGTCACAGGTAAAGACGCGGGATTTCCTTTGATATATTGACGCATGCGCTGTTTCATGCATTTATGTGTTGGCGCGACAGTGGCGTTTCATTGTGTCTTATGTACGGTTGATTCGCGATATAAATTAATTATAATATTGTGTTATAAGCGAGTGTTTAGTGTTTTTATGCGATGGAAGCGACGAATGCGAGTAGTAGTGGTTCTAGAACCAATAATTCCAATCGTAAGCGACCGAATTTGACAGGAGGAACTGAAAATGATCAAAAATGTATACGAGGGAATATTATTAAGATAATAAAAAAGAACCATCACAAGTACACTTAAAAACAATGTTAATAACTTAAATATTTTATTTAATTTTTTTTATTCTGCCCCTTCTAAAATGATACGCCCATGGAATTTCGTTCCCTTCGCCCCTCAACTCCCTGAGCCGTCCATATGCTGTTGATGAATCACTCCACACTATTTCGGAACCAGGGTATAGAAATGTGAAATTTTACATAAATATACTGCCAGATATTAGGAGGAACATAGAAGCCAGATTTTGTATTTAAATAATGAAGAAAAAATTATCACATTTTTTATATTTTTGAGTGTGGGACTTGTAATGTGTGGGAATTTTAATGTATAATCCTCTATGGTATTATTATTTATTTATTAAACTTATAATAATACCATAGAGGATTATACAATTACCCATGTTAAAAATATATTTGGGTTTTAAATATAATCACTCTCTGTTATCACAACAAACTGTTAGCAACATTTTAATCTTTAAAAATTCCCGCCGCCTCAATCTTGAAATTGATTGCTTTAAAAAAAAGAATAACCAACATAATCAACCATAATTCCAACATACTCGTAATCCCTAATCATAATCATCGTCTTCTCATGAAGATGCCACATTTCTAGTATTCTACTTTATACACGAGGTCTGAGGGCTCTACCGGATGACACATCAGGTAGACACAGACATAGACACAGAAACATACTTAAATCAATAATTTATTTCTATACGCATACCCTGGGCACCAGGTACCCCGGAGACCTTTGCCATTGTGATATTTGTGTTCAGCGACCCAAAAAACCCCCGAGTAGCAAAATGCACTTGTAAAATGCATATTTTTATATGCAAAAATGCATTTTTTCAAAAGTAATTGATCGATTTAGTTCACAAAGTTTGTAGACGTCTCAAAAAATCGATAATCAAGCAGTTTTTTGTGCTTTATTTCCTCGACTATACAGTGTCCGTATAGGTTGATATAGAAACGTAGTGTTCATATAGGAATATATTCTTGATTTAATGATGTTTGGTCCCGATATTCCATCAGGTAAAGTCCATACAGTTGCCTCTTGAACTATATGTAAAAAAAGTGAAAGGTCTGCTGAATGCGGCAAAGTGCAAACAAAAGGCCCACCAAGACTGCTATCAGAGTTGATCACTCTCTACATAAATATGCTGAATTTGAATAACCTCGCGTTTGCGATAGATGTCTTTCTTAATGCTGTGTTATGTTTCTGTCTCCACCATTTAAAAGAAAACACTACGCATAATAAATGATGTGATGTTATTAACAAATTATTCTGGTACGAATCATCCTCTATTAAAGTCAGATTTTTGCTATAAGTTGGAATCAAATGCCCTGGGACAACTGTTGTAAGCAATAACCTGCTCTTAATATCACTCATAATTATTTCAAAGTGCCAATAGACTTCTATGTCTACCTATATTTACTTAAATTTTATTTTGAAGTGCAGCACAGGTGCAAAAATTTAGATAAAGCTACAAAAGCAGGCAACATACAAGTGCGGTTCAGAATTATTTGACTGAGACGTTTGAAATTTTATTGTAATTGATCATTTCGGGATGATGTAGGTCTGAGGGGCATATGATCAATTTTGGAAGTGGGACTAGTATTAAAATATTAAAATGGTGTGCCATTATGGATTGTTTTAATGACTGTGAGTTAAAATGATGTAATTTACTTAATTATTCCCGACAATTTACGTACATATAAACAAAAATAACTTTGCCCCTCAAGATAACATGGCCCAATTGTCAAAATCAATCAGGAGATCCAAAATGATCAATTAATACTACTTAACCTAGAAAAAAAATACCTATTTTGTACGACTTAACGCAAAAATCTCCCTTTATTGAGGACTACAGGGAGTAACTTATACGGCAGTTATTAGCAAAATAATTGTTAGCAAATAATTGAGCTGGAAATAGCATGCTGGATTTCAAATGACAAGAACTATTTTCGTAGTTTTGACATGATGTAAAGATGATGACGATAAAATACCTAATTTCGTATAATATTGAAGAAAATGTAATATTAGATAATCAATCTAATTATCCTTCTTCACATAAAGCAAGTAGCATAATTATACGCACGGAGCATAATTACATACACACAGTCTTGTCTAAAATGGGATATTCATTTGGAATTTTGCATCTTGGCGTGCGTATCATGTCCATAAATGCCCAATGTGTATCTACTCAATCATTCAATAAACACTAGCATGCGAAAAGTATCCGATACACAATATAGCAATTTAAACTCCAAACGATAACATGAATCTTATCGATATTTTGGTTTAACGATTATTGTAATTTTTTTCCCAAAAAATACATGACAGGGCTGAATATAAGATCTAATGCCTCCTTCTCTCTTCATTTCAAGGCCACAATGAGATAGAGAGAGAGGAATAGACACCATCAAATATCAAACAGAACTGTATAGATCCACTAGCGCTTTGATGTTTATCGAAGATGATAATTCTGCCTGGACTTCCTTAGGATTGCATTTGGATGAAACGTGATTTTTTTTTTAAATATTACAATGTAGGTTAGACGCCATGTTTAACATAATATTAATAAAAGCGAGAAGGATGCTGCCAACATGCACACAAACATTAAGTATTAGACACAAGATATTAAATTAGTATAAAATAATAGACGAACCAAGTACCTCATCATCTGGGAACTCAATAACAGGCTGGGGGCTAATAGGGACCAATATTTGTTCAGGAGGAATTATAGGAATCAGAAGAGGACCCGGACGGTGTATTTCCTGTTCTTCTAAAAAGTCAAATTCCCTTAACGCTGCTACGCTCTGTAATTCAAACACATAAAAAAGAATCTAGAAAGAAATTGCTTTTGTTACATTTGCAGGGAAAAATTAAATCATTATTCACTGCATTGAAACGATCACTTGAGATATCAACAAAATAACAGTAACCCATACCAAACCATGTAAATTTAATAATCACCTCTGGATCTAATCTTGGTGGAACTGGCGGAGGAGTAACAGACATCCCCTTTTGGACGACTGGAGGAGCACTCACGGGCACAAGCGGTGGCTGTGGCTCTCGGGGAATATCCAATATTAATCCTAACGGTCGTTGACCTCCAAGTCCGGCTACTTGTGGATCAGGTACCTCACCCGGAGTCTCTGGTTTGTCCTCTATTACCTGATCTTCCTGCGAATTAAAAACCATTCCATCACATGCAAAAGGTGATATGGCGTGTCAAATTACCTCTGTTGTTCCGGTTACATGATGTTGTCTATTAGGCACTCGTGAGGATTGCTTCATCCATCTACCCCACGTGACAATATTGATATTCATCTGTTTAGCTCTTGGCATCACTTGCTTAAATATCCTCTTTTGTCTTTGAAGGTTTGGTCTCTTTGAAATCATGGGATTTAAAAATTTAATCTGAAAGCAACCAAAACATTACATCATCATCTGCAACACCATTCATTTAATAACACCACACGCCAAAAACACAAATATATGAAGTGTTTTTGGCGTGTGGTGTTATTAAATGAATGGTGAGAGATTTTTGCATTGATTTCCAATTTTGTTTCTGCATTGATTTCTGAATCTCTGTAAAATAGGTTGACAAAATTTTATGAGCATGAATGAATGGTGAGAGATTTTTCCATTGATTTCCAATTTTGTTTCTGCATTGATTTCTTAATCTCTGTAAAATAGGTTGACAAAATTTTATGAGCATATTACCTCAGCAAAGAGTAAGCCTTGGGGTTCTAGATGTAAAGCCATGCCATGCCTCTCATCATCTATAAATTCCTCAAGTTTTAAAAATTTGACACCGCATAGAGACCTCCAGTCCTTCCAATATACACCGATTTCCAATTCTCGTGATTTATCTAGTTCTATGGAAAATCTTAAAAAAAAATACCAAGTTGTGTTATACAAGTGGTTTTTCTACAGTTTATAGGTTGCGACAACTACCCTTAACATTAAGGGCCGGTTGTATAAAAGGGACCTGAACTGACGTTCAACTGATGTTCAATTTGCGAACCTGGTTGATTTTCACTTTTGTTGTTCCAACGTAATTATTCTTTACTACATATTACTGAGGTTAGTAGGAATGCAAGTCGAATTTCGATTTATTATTGTGTATTTGACAATTTGACGCATATATTTAGCGTGAAATCTGTCTAATTTTCTCATTTCTTTAGGTTCCACTTTGATACTGCTAATTTTGAGGTAAGTTTTTAATAACAATATTACTATTTGGAGTGACTGACATGAGTGAGTGACTAAATATCATCACTATCTCTGTATTATTTCCATTTGGGTTAAAGGTGTGCTTTAAAAAATATTGCTATGTCAATCCCACATTTCTTAAGCAAGAGAAGAACTACTAATTTCAGTTGTAAGGAAGTTGACATTTAGATCAGTCTTGTGGAGAATTATCAGGATAGAATAGAGTGTCCTACATGTAGGAAGATCGTTCGAACCAGTAACAACATATAAATTGAGACATGGCTGTATTTAGCGAAGGAGTTTAACTGCATCTCCGGAGAAGCATATAGGTATGCGAAAATCCTTTGAATTGCCTGCGATACGCGGTCTACAATATACCTTGCAGTGTCTTGATTCACGAAGTCGCTAAAAAAATTCGTTTTCTGTCTACTTTACAAAATTACTTGGTCGTTCTCTAAACTGCCGCCTCATTCTAGAATGTAAGACTGCATCCACTATAACCAAAAAGTTTTCTCCCTCTGTTAGAGATTGGTCCATTTCAATGATAAAATATATAAAAAAATTGTCAAATTGTAAGTTTAGGGCCCTGAGCGTTCGATATCGGTAGTTCAAAGTTTACTGCGAATTGATCGTAAATCAATGTTTATACAACCCTATTTCGATGTTTGATCTACAGTTCAGACAGAACTACAGTAGTTCACTGCGTTTATACAACCGGCCGTAAGCATGTGTCTACTAGTTCAAATGATATTTAAATGCCACCCCTTGTGATTGCACAATTACTGTATTTTGTATTCATTAGTAATTAGTTTTGTATTCATTAGTAATAATTTCTGATAATTATTTGAAACTATAAGATACCTTTGATCCCACGCTTGTTGCGAGCATGGTCTCCAACTTGTTTGAGCAACTGTTGCATTGTCTAACTTAATTATGGCCATAATTTCGTCGCTAACTTCTTCCTTAACACTATAACTTTTTGATGAGCTACGCCCTGTAACGCCTTTCTTAAAAAATCGTAAATCTATCGGACTGGAAGTGCCGTCTGTCTCTTTCCTTGGCCGGCCGGGGACATCTTCAAGAAGATCCTGGCAGCCCATTAATCTAACCTCTAATGTTCCAGTTACTGCCGCGCATCTGCTAAACGTTGACGATGTATTTAATTTTGTATTGTCCACAGTTTCTCTAAATGGCTGAAGACTAGTATAGTGAACGGACGTCGGGGAAAATAATTGAGCGTTTGCAAGCTCTTCCTTGAGCTGAATTGCCATCGGGGAATCTACGGGCAATTCGGTCTTCCTTAATTCTAGGGACCTTTTTAATAGGTCCAGTTTCATACTGCTGGCTCGTAAACTTTCCTGCGCCTAAAAGCAATACATATTCAGCATTTAGAAACATGGCAAAATTTTAAAACTTCAAAAAGCACTTATAAATGAAATACAATTTTTAATACTTTAAAACCATCACTATCATAATATTTGTGAAGATGCTGAAAATATAAGAAGCATTTAAAAATCGTAGATAAAAGTACTATTTCAACTATAGAGTAATAATATTGTACGATATTACTAAACACATTTATGTTGCTATTTATGTCTGCATTTAAGAGTCGTTGCGAGCTAAATATAAGATAGGGGCGCTTTTATAGTTGTTTAAAACTACAGTTTAAACTTGCAGTTTTGCTGAATGTTTGATTTCTTATGAAATAATTAAAAATATACCTCCAATAGCATTTATTTGAGTAAAACTTCGGTGTAGACAATGTAAGCTACAGTTTGATCTCGATTTATTGTTTTCACACTATATCACATCAGTTTCCATCAAGAACATGTGCACGAATGAGTGTCTTGGAACACATAGACACCTTAATAATCATACTATTGCCTTCATTCATGAGTGAGGAAGAGTACAACGTGAATCAAAGTTGGTAAAGTCAAAGTTGACTTTTGATAAGATAAGAACGTCATTTTTGACGGTTTTGTCTTCTTTTCACCCGCTTTGACAAAACTATAATACCATGAAACCATTAAAATAGGTGTATACATAAATTTTATAAGAAAATTTGTTTTATAAAATTTGTAACATTAACATATGCAACGATTTGAAAATTTTGGTTGAGAATCCTTCCCATACAAAGGGAGATATTTAAAACCCATAACGGACTTTTTTTGGTAGAGCATACAGTGGTGTGTAGTGTCAATTCAAATAAGGGAAGCAATTCGTAAAAACCTAGCTATTTCTAGTGTAACTCAAATATACAATGAATTTAAATTATACAGTAGTACTAAAATAGTAGATAAAAAACAACAGTAGAAAAAAATTCCTCATTAGACATTTCTAATTTTTTTATTTTAATAAAGTTTCAGACCCCCTCTACTCATAGAAATCGATCTTACAGATAGTTTCTGTTATTTAACAATTTTAATGATTTCATTTTCAGTATGAAAATACCGCACATAACATGCTATCTATGCCGACTTGGTATATTGAACTGAAATTATCGCGTATCATGTTAATTGCATCTATGGCGAGTTCGTCGTGGTCGCGTTTGCTCGGACATGACTCCCTCTCAAACGTTGTCGAGACATATACGGCATAGAATAAATTATCATTTGCTATTTAAAAATTACGATCATTAAATTTGGTCCAGTGTTCCAATTTAATATTAGAAAATCAAAACGGGGTTTAAACAATAAATAAATAATGCAGTTTAATATATAATAAATGTAAATATATATTTTAGGGGAAAATTATGTACAAAAAGGTTGCCAACGTATGCATCTTAACACTACTATTATTAATAATTACTAATACGAAGTGTTGTGCATAAGTAAAATATATCACTATGAAGCATAATTCCTTCATATTGTCATGGCGTTTAACAAAACTGCAACAAATTTATGAAATGTGTATCATGTGTAACTTACCAAGACATAATATTGCGACTTGAAGCTCAGACACCCGCTGAATCTTGAGATCTCTTGATTTGTATGTATATTCCTTGACAACACTATATATAATATAGGCAGGTAACCGTATTATATAATATTATAGTTTCTCTACTTAGTCAGGAAGATGCAAAAATGTTATAAATTTAAAGAACATAATAACAAAGCTAAAGTGTATTGTACATTTTGTATATATTTACAATTTCCATTTTCATAAATATTATGAAATATTTTTTGAATTATTATGAATAATTTAGTATCATTCATACCAAGTTGTCATCCTTAGTCTTCACAGATGAGGTACAAATATAGCTAAAGGATAGTTTTTCAGCTAGCTTTCAAAATATTGCTTATTTTTATTTCTTGTCACTTCTGTGATACCTATTTTATGGATATCTAAAAACGAATATTCCTTCTGTGAGGTTCAGAGAATATTCCCATATAAAAACAGCAGACGTACTTAATAGCAAAGTAGCAGCTGCTTTTGGCATAAAACGTGATACAAACACAGATATCCTTTGCATTTGCATGTATTAATTATTAATTCGATTGCATTTCATTTGGCAACCCACGACAGCAATACCATTTTTTAATAATAACTACATACAGGCGACCTGCTACGGCCGTCGTGCCAAATACCCGACAAAATACTTGCCATGATGTGGATAGAGGACTATATTATATACTATCCTCAGATCACGTTACCCGCCAACAAAACATAGGTTACGTTTGTCAGTCATACCACAGTCTGCAGAGAAGTAGTCTATGGTCATATTCTTCTTCTTCTTCAAATGCTCGTGTACGTGTACTTATTATAAGATATGAAATGAACTACTACTTCATTTGTTTAATTTTACCAATTTTATGACAGATATTTTCATTTTACGAGGTTTTTAGGACAAAATGGCTAATTTTATGATTTTTATGATTTTAGGACACTCTGAAAGCCCTGAAATTGTATTTGATTGCTTACAAATTCTGTTTTTATATAAAACTATTGGTCTAGCATAGAAATTGCCTAGAAAAAAATCTTTTTTGTAGGCTACTGTACCTCACCTGCGAATTCCCATGAATTTTTTATAAATGAGAAGATAAAAGTTTAATATAATAGTAACTGAGAACAACAATTATATAATTAAAACGGTTTACAGAATATCTTGGCCCTAATAAATTTAATATTGATTATCTGTGACAGAATGTTGAAGAAAATACTACATATAAACAAATGCGTAATTATTTCAAAACTTTCAAGATAAACTAACCTAGTTTAACTTCAACACTAACTATGTTTACCTAAAACAAATATAAACTTCGCTTGAGCAATATCGGTACCATTAAATACAAAATTCATAAACACAATGCTTTACAACAATCACACTTTTTTAAATAGATACTACTTTTTACTGTCTCCTTTGATAGGGTGTGACTGGGCAGGGAAAGTAAAATCTGACTGAAGTACTACTGCGGGTTCTACTTCAGCGCCTGCTATACCTATTTGTCTATTATACCCGATACTTTCAAAGTATCGCTGACAGTGATCGCAAAGACACTCCGGATTTTTGGCCGGCCCAATATGATGCCCCGGTTTTCTTAACACACTAACCACCGGACCAAAACGGTTGGCAATAAGTCTCTGCTCTGTGTATTTTCCAGGGAATAGTGTAAATGGTGAACTTAATGTAGGATCATATATTTGTTCTAATGGGTCTAGATGGGACGATGTAAGGGATGGTGCAGTGGCATCAGCAAGTTTACCTTCACTAACATTGTCTTTGGGTTTATGTGAAGTGTCAACGGTTTTCAATTTAGTATGTTCTTTCTCTTGTAACACCGGCTTGGGTTTTATATCAGTTTTACTTACAACTTCAGGCATCTTATCGTTGTTTTTAATAAATGTCCAACCTCTCTCTGAATCATCGCTTAGATCTGAATCGCTCTCTTTAGATTTGCTTTGCTCTGTAAGTCTCTTCTTAATATATTCCTGCATCTTCCTCTGCTGCACTAACAATCTTTTTTCAGATTGGGGAGGTCTCCATCGTCTAATATCCGACTTGTTCCTCCACATGTCCTCCATTTTCTTAATTCTCAACCTATCCTCAGAATTAGCATAATCGAAACTTTCGCTGGACTGCAGACTCGCCTTGCTTCCGATTTCTGGCACGTCCTTGTACTCAAATTCAGGTGTTTCATCTATACTCAAACTTTTCTCAAGTAATGATTTCGGAACACAATCCAAACTCTTATTCTCGGCAATAAGACTATCGATATCCGAGAAAGTATCTTTCCAGGAAGTACCCGCAACAGAGTCGTAATCATCTGGAATGGTATAACTCGATGTTGAAAAACTCATCCAAGACTTCGGAACACTGGATATACTTGATGAGAAATCGTTTATTGTCGAGTAGGAGCTCATTTTGGAAGGATACGCTGTGCTGGCGTCATCATCGACATCGGAATCTTCTTTTTCAAGAGAAAGTTCATTTAGCTTGTCTCTTAAATTAAAAGGTAATTTACTGTTTTCCGCTCTTTTATGGGTAACACATATTTTTCCCGACTCGAACACAGTCTGAGGGGTTGAAGCGCTTTCGGGTAATGAAGAATCTGAAGAACTGCTTTCATCAGATTCCATATCAGTCCCCGTACAATATACATCTATATGTATAATGCGAGGTTTTTTTGTGGGGTCGCTCGATTCACTTGCTGATTTTTTTGATTCGTGCTGCTCTGAAAGTGGCGCGGTCTTTAAATTTGCCAAACGAGTTAATTTTTTCGATAGCTGAAAAAGAAACATATTCAATGACATTAGCACATTTTGCACAACGAGGGCATAATTCAAGTCAGTTTTTCGTGGTTTCAGGCGTTTCAGCAATAATATTTTAAAATTCTTACATTAACTTCTTTATATATATTTGAAATGTGTATGTACGTTTTTAAAAATAGAAATAAGTTTTATCTTAATAAAGATATACACTATAAAAATACTAGGCATAAAATTTACCATTCGTGTACCATTTTCTAAATTGTTAGTCACAAATAAATCACCGAATTTAGGACTGAAAATGTTTAATACTTTGCCTGATAATTTAAAAAATGATAATATTTTATTTTTAGTCCATAAATGTCTTTATTCTTTGTCCGAGTTTTTTGCTTAGATTAAGTAATATTATTTATTGTTCTCTCTTTTTCTCCACTAGCTACTGACTATTATACAATTCGTAAATTTAGTTAAGGCCGTCCGCCATTTTTACTCCATCGCATACTCGCGGCAAAGCTTAAACGTATTTCTCTACAATATTTATCATTTGAAAATCTCTTTCTCTTTGAGCCATTGTTTCATAATACTATTTATCTGAGCCTATTTCCGTAAGTTATAACGGCATTAATAGGCAAGTTTCACATATTTTTTATTGCATAAAAATGTTCTACCATATTGAAAAATAAGATACAAAATATGACGCCTTAATTCCCAATAATAAATAATTTGTTATCAATTGTTTCGCACGCTAGCGAACCGTTTCAAACAGGTTCTCAGTCGTGACGCCACATCCTACAATTCACAAGCGACGAGGAGACCGATTCGGTCAGCTACGTGAGATCCCAGCGCTCGACCGCTTGATTTCATAGTTCTTTCAGCCGCTTTCCGATACCGGCGCAAGACAACTTTGTATCGAGATTAATTGTTCTCGATACAAAGTTGCGATGCGATCTAGATACAAAGTTGCGCCCTCTTACAGTTAGGAAGGAACTATAATACAACGCCTGCATCTGATTGGACACACAGCTGAGGATTTTGACTGGATATCAATAAAATTAATTTGTAAAAAAAAATAATTACCCTCTTTTTAAAATTCATTAGAGGTACTTTGAATGTTTTTTTAAATGTACAAAAAAGTTGTAGGTTTGATTTTGATAGGAATTTAAAAAAAAGTGATTAGAAACATGAAATCATTTAATAATGTTCACTTAAAATGACAATGAACATCTTACACTGAAAAACCACTGGATAAATTCTTGACTATTTCTAACCTCAAAATACATCATACAAAATCTGTTATTCTAATGTTTGATGTACAGTTTTTATAACAAAGTGTACATTACTCTAAGTGGTATGAATAAAGACAAGTATGTTGTAATATTTGAAGTCTTAGCATTTTCTATTTAGTATTTACTTCAAAACTAAGAAGGAGATACATTTTAACATTTTAATCCATCTTGTGCATCTAACAGTTTAATCCATCATTACACATTTAGAAGTTTAGTTGGATATAAAAAAAGTTTGGAAACCATCCCAAACAGGTATTTATTTCATTTATTTTATTATATTTAAATTGCATCCATTACAATTTGAACTCTTCACTAAGTAAATTCAAATTAGCCACAACATGGCGGCGCAGAGTCTGCCTTTGTCCTATTGTCGCCACTGTGAATTGAATTTCCAATAGAATGTTTCACATTTTATAATTTATTACTAGTTTTATTATGTATTAAATTGATATGACATAAGTTTTCGAAATATATATTTCGAATAAGTTAATTTCGACGTACTTGTCTTAAGTTAAATGAAAGGTGGCATAATTTAAATGTACACCTAGAATCCAAAAAAAACTGACCTAAATTATTTGTATGGCAAGTTAGATTCTTAAAACCTTCAGAAAAACTGGATCTATTTATATTTGTACAGTTAATTTCGGGACATCAGTTATTTCCGAAAGTTTTCGCCGAAAAGCAACACGAATAAAAGTATGTACCTGTGATCTGTCCAGGCTCTGCGCAGGGGACGGCACAGGTGGAACGTCAAAGGGCCTGGTATTTACGGGCTTACCCCTCTTCGCCCGTTCACTACCCCTCACATAAGGGGTCGGCGCTTTATTGAAATTCCTCGCCATGATTGGCGAAGTACATTTATCAATCATATCTAACGTTTGCACGGACGCATCCTTCTTCTCAATTGTAGTGGGATTTACGTAATCATACGACGGCAACGAAAACCTACCAGTCGGCGGGATTTCTTTGCGTGCATCTTCGGACGATTCTAGCACGGGGGATATTCTTCCCGTGTATGCAAGGTCGTCGTTAAAATGTGAATGATGACACCAGGGATCGCCACAGCCGTAAAAATTAGAATTCTTATTGTCACACCTTGAAGCAGGTGTTTGACAGCGTAGGCTTTGCGTTCTCCCGCATTGTACGGTTCCATCCGGAGGCCTGTCACAAGGACTGGTAGTTAAAACTATACTACAAGTGCTTCTGCATTTCCGATTGTGGGGAATACTCGAATTAGCTGGCAAGGATTTTGGAGATAGTAAATCGCTTCCGTATCCCGAGTCCGGGACGCCAAGTCGGCTGGCGTTTTCGAAAAATTTACGCGGCGGCGTCGAGGTAAAATGCATATTGCCCCTCTGATATCCGAAAGGTCTTCCCATCTCGCTGCATACGGAACGGTTGCTTAATGACGCCGACGGAGCACTGGCTTCCGATACTGTCGACCACTGATTATTATCCTCATTAGCCGTCCAGGAATAGAACATCCGTACACCATTCTCGTCTTGCACGGTGTTGGTTTGGGGAAGGTTTTCCGGATCCCCAGCGCCGGGATGCGATATCGTAAACTCTGCGTGCACGGACCATTGCTGGGGAGCGTCCGTTTTGCCATACATGTTAACATCGTTGATATATCACTGCGATTATCTGAAGATAGGCGGTTAAAACAACGCCGAGAAATACGCACATCGAGTTAGTGCACAACAACTAGTTTATCGCTATGTTCGGGTGGCAGCGTTCCGCTCTAGGTTACTAATAACAGCGGATCTCGATATTTTTAGAATCTCCGATTCGAGACAGCGACACCTCTTTAGTCACGCACCACTTACTTATGTATACAATAGCAAATATGCATGCATTGCAAAATTCTCATCTCTTTGCGGAGCACCTGGTTTTACGTAACCCACGCACTAACCACAGTTAAAATAGGTAGCAGACAATGGTGCTAAAACGGATACTATCATACTATGTTGTACCATGTTTTCAGGCGCGATACTTGGTATGCGAAAGAATTAACTACACTGTTTTTTGGCAACTGCCTGACCTATTTATAACATAATTTCCAGCTGCAATATAGCTATTGTGGTAGCTATAGTTTACTAATTATAAAAGATAAAAATATCATTCATACTTTTATAAAGCTTTATAGCACGATGGATTTAAAAAAATATGCTTCCTGATTGAACATTGAACCAATTAAGCACTGGGCAGGTTAAAATAAATATTGTCAGTCACGTCGCCTGTCGGGACGTCGGTAAAGTGGGTAACGAACAGGTGGAATGGTGGAATCCAACCCTATTTTTATACCGGCTTAAAATCGTACAAAATAATAATTGTAGGCAGTTTCAAAGCTGCTTCCCAGCGCCGTACTAGGCCTTTTTGCGTCCGGGGTCCGAGTGCAGTTTTGCGCCATCAATATTTTTTTGCAGACACGCATACACAGCACTACGAATATTTAAAAAATGGTGAAAGGTGAAAGCGAGACAAACAATGATTGAAATTTTTATATTGTAATATTCGCCTTCGCCGTGACAGGATTCTATTGGTTGATTAAAAGCCAATCGTGTTTCGTGCAGCATCGTGTTTAACGCGGGATTTCTGATTTTTTAATGTTTTGATTGAATATTGTTAGGTTATGATTTACCGGAGATGCAAAACGTGTTAAATTTTATTTTTAAAAATCGACATTTGTGTACAAGAGGCCTTTTATTTGTGTGAATTGGAGCAGCCTCTCACAAAACAGGGCATCTTTTTATAAATCAATACACAGTACATATCTCCACATAACACCTACAATATAATGGAAACTTAAATTGACAAGCTTGTAAGTGTTTTCTAGGATATGCAACAAGGATATCAGGTAACTGTAGTTACTTATTTAACCACATGAGGCGCTGTAGACGGATATGTCACGTGAAATGTCAAAATTGTGTTGTGGGATGGTTGTGGGCAAGAAGACTTGTTCTAGTCTTCTTGGTTGTGGGGCGTATGTTGAAGGTAGTTCAATCAGATTATACATTGAGCAATGCATCAAATCAGGTATTTTTGCCTGATTTAATGCAGCGTTCACCCCATTTTCATGTTTAATTTGATGGAATTAAAGTGTTTAAGTGTTAAGAGGTGAATTATTGTTTAAAAGCTGGTTTAAAATGGAATTTAGTCGAAGACCATTAGAAAATGTGTTTGCCTGGATGCAGACAATTTTAGTAAGTGACATTAATTTCCCAAAAATGATGTACGACCACTACAAATTTATAGGTGCGAGTGAGTTGACTTGACCAATGCTCAAATCAAATTCCAATTGCTGCACGTGTGACTGTGTAAACCAGTTTCTGACCCACTTCATTCTTAAAGTGGACGACTTTAAATTACGAGAAAATTTCGTACATATTTATAAATTTAGGAATGCAAAAATCACCTAAATCTAGATATTATCTATTCCTTCCTATAAGACGACTTTTCCTGGATCAGTGCGAACTGCAAGAAAGCGGGTGAAAGATTCGGAGCTGAGGAATTATGTGGCCGCAAATAAAGTTGCTTTACTCCCCGGCATTATGAATAGAAGTTTGCAAGACAATTTGCAGGAAGACCAGACAACTTCTGGGAGATTATTATATGTATAAAATATGACAATTCTAGCTGCTGACACAGTTAGAGGTATGCAAGCTACTTGAAAATAAGAAAATAATCCATTACTTACTTTGTTTTTAAACATTAACTTGCATTTTCAAAAAAAAATCCTAATTTTGAATAAAACCCCCATATATTCGAAAAGAAGCAAGATAAAAAAAAGGCCAAATTTGTTTTTTCGAATTGGTCTATAGGCTACACTGGTATATAAATTTTATCTCGATTTTGGTTTCTGAATCCTTTTTAAATTTTTTTCTATTATGTCTCATATCAATGACCTACTAGTAAATAACTACATTGCGGAACAAGCGTTGTAGTAGCATGTTTTGGATTGAAAAAAAAACAAAAAGAGTTTTTGAATTATTGTAGTAGTGGTACCTAAATTACTAATTTTCCGGTGTATTACCTCTTCTGAGTTAGATTCTCAGCTCCAGAAAATGGCAATGTCACCGTCACTGAAACATACTTCTAGGTTTCCCTCATTCCTGCACTGAATGCTAGTTGGGATTTATTGATCAAGTCGTTGACTGAATGCCGTAGAAACACCCGCTAGTCGACGTATAATCATGTCAAGGTACTGTACCCCTTAATGTATATTATTTATGTCCCCTCCATCTATGATCTTAATCACTGGCACCACGGCAGAAATTATTATGAAGTTCGTACTTCAGCTTGTAAGAGCATTGGCGTGTTGATAATATTTGCTGCCGAAAACGAATTAGAAGGATTCAGAAGATATATGTATATAGTTACATTAAAATTTTGAATTATTGGCCAGCAGTGTAGTATGATAGACACATAATAAATTTGATATGAAAATGATAAATTTGACATAATGACAGCCGATTTGAAGCTGATATTTTCAGGTCAGCTTCACAAAGGCAAATTATAGGGAATTTGTTTATAAGAGTCGTCCACTTTCAAAGGGCCAGCGCTATACCACGGTGCTAAATTTTTTAATAAGTTACCACCTAATTATATATCTAAACATAAGAAATCGTTTAAAGACTTATTACTTGGTAAATGTTGCTATAGTGTTCATGAATTAATGGATGACAGTTTTTAGTTAGAAATAATTACAAATTAAAAGTACTTACCTACTTGTATTTTTATTTATACACCTCTCGCACAAATCTCTGACTTCTAGGGCAACCATTGCGGTTAGAATGAAGGGTAGAGATATTATTATTATTATCTCTGTGTTTTACAGGATTAATAAATATTATGAAAAAATGTGAGGCAATTTTGTGCAATGTTGTGCCCCTTCCATTTGCCTCTACAACCTTTCGTTGATAGGACTAATATACTAAATTTAATAAGTATCTAACTCTGTATCTACCGTTAATCAAAAACAATATTATATCTGAGAATTTTGAAACTACGACATCGACATAAATTAACAACATAAGCGCAACGAATATTACCATATTAGCAACATCATCTCAAATATTTTCTTGGAAAAGATCCCGCCAGATAATGTCCACGACACAATTATTATTATAGAAAATAATCATTATGTATTCTTCACATACTTGTAATTCATCAAAAAGAAGTGGTGAAATATTCTTTATAGGCCATAAAAATAGGAACAGCACTTACCTCCGATAATGCCTTTTTATCGACTTTGTCTCTGCTCCCATTTTGCAGTAACTTGATCACATTTTTGGCTCCCTCTACCACAGCTGCCTCAACCTTTAATCTATGTTTCAGGTCTTCTATTCTATCTTCTAGAAGTGGCTCAAACTCCCTGTCTGACAAATCACCATTAGCAGTAAGATCGTGCATGGATCCTCGTGATTTTGAATCAATGTCATGTTTCAACTGAAAATAATATTACATTAAAACCAACCATGATTTATGATGATACTCTACTATAGGTTTCAAAGGTATTGGCTGCGCACCTCGCATAGTAGGTACTGCATTTGTCCATTTGTTTATCAATACATTTTTGGCGTTATTACGTTCATTTTAAATCAAACATATTTATCCACGTCATGGCTATATGTCATGCATGTTAAAATACTAGAATTTTATTACCTATTGATAATAATGACAACAGGAACGGAAATATCACCTTATAATATATTTTTTAAATAACTAAAAACATGCAAAGCGTTTCATTTTCAAAAAATTCATATTAGTATGTACATGGAAATCGTACCAAACAATTAATTGGTGATACATTGCATCAAATGAGGTAGTTCTGAAAAAATTAAATTTATAATTACAAACCCTTCTAGTATTTGCTTAGTTACCTCAACAACATTAAATAGTTGTACCTCAGGAACTATCAGGTCAACATGGACCAAATTAGTCTCGTTTTATTGCAAATTTAGTTTTTAGTTTTTATTGCAAATTTACTAATAACATATATCATGACTTTTGCCGTAAAATGGGTCCATTTGGACTACCGAGACCAAATTGTTTTTATTTTGTTGCAACATTAAAAATTGCCAAAAACTGAATTAGTCCGAAAATTTAATGGTTTTTAAAGTTTTTAACAACGATCGGGAGGGCTTTCGAGGTAGAAAACTTGGATTTGTCATTACCACTTCATCACATACAACATAAAAATCAGGTACATAGTTTAATGTTCCTAATATCTCTCTCTATATCTTCGTATGAAAAGAACGCACTTCTTATCAAGAAGTCATTAATTTTTTGTGGCAACATCTTGGGTCTCGATTTTGTAGAGGCAAATAGATGCATTTATTTTGGTTAATTATAAATGATTAAAAAGTTACATAACATCTGATAATCAAATTAGTTTCAGGCACTAGCTATTATGATAATGATGAATTTTTTTAAAAGCTTGTGCTGTGGTTTTGCAATGAAAACATTTGCATTTTTATTGTTAAATTCACATTATTTTGAGCACAATGAGCTGCTGCTGACGCTAATACTCTTATTGTGAGGACTGCGTTGGACATGGCGAATCCACCAGGACTACGATGTGGACGCTTCAGACGGAGATATTTTCGTCATGCTGACAGTCCTTGCGAACAACAACATGTCAATCAGTATGTTAACTGGCTCACGTACAAAACCCGAAAAAGTTTTTCATATTTATTTGGGAAATCCGAAAAAATAATGCTGGTATGAACGAATGCATACTCTTCTGGCACAAAGTCACTGTCTTTGAAACCCATAAAAGGCACATTTCCGACAAGAAATTGAATATAATAGTTAAACAGAATAATGCTTACCTTAGTAATTTTCATTTTTAAATACTCTATTTTCTTCTTCGAGTCTTGCAGCATTTGTTGGGCCTCCACTAACAATTTCTTGTCTCTACCCGTAATGCTGTGGATCATATTTTCTGCGCCCTGTTTGACTTTCAGCTCGATATT
Organism: Tetropium fuscum; assembly: GCA_964058915.1. NCBI lineage: Eukaryota > Metazoa > Arthropoda > Insecta > Coleoptera > Cerambycidae > Tetropium > Tetropium fuscum. Next base: position 2,088,985 of record CAXKVY010000108.1, on the reverse strand, counting down.
TAGCTGCTTTTCTAAGTTTTCTATTTTACTGTACTGACTCAAGTTACACTTGTCAAAATTGTGCGTTTCCTTTGAAGATAATCGTAATGAATCTGGAAATAAAATAGCAGGTAAGTACTTCAAAATAACATTAACCGATACATTTTGTTAATGCAGCAAGTATCTTATGACACTGACAAAGAAATTGAACATTTTATATATAGGTATACATTATTCTTACTTCCATTTGTTGGTATATTAGTAATACTTTGTCCTTGAGAGAGAATGATTTGCGATTCAAGTTCGCTAAGTTCATTTTTGAGTTCAGTCAATTTCCAGTTGGAATTCTTCACTATTGTCGCAACGTGGCTGAGGGACTTACGGTCTGTTGAAACTCCTCTTAATTTCTCAGCACCTTCCTTGATCTTTAATTCTCTTCGAATTTCTTTCCTTATTATATCCTTCAGCTCTTCTAGCTTACTTGGTAACTGAGATTCATTCAGATTTTCAGTTGACAAGCCATATTTATGCGACAATTCATAGAGGACGGGGTGTTTTATATAATCACCCTAAAAACAAACATATTTTAATTAGCAAGCGGTATTTTGATGTTTTAGAATTCTAGATGACCCGTCAAAAAATGGAGATAGGAAAAATTGCTGGACTTTTACTCACTTTACAAAAAATTTAGTGTACTAAATTTAGTGATTTAGGCAAATTTTGTATACTGTTAAAGTTTAACAGGGTGTTAAAATTTTTTAATTACTTGCCTACCTATTAGTAAATTTAATATTACATAATTTTACAGGTAGGTATAACAAATTTTATAGCATGTTAACATATTTATATTTCTACAATAAAAATCTATAAAATAATATTTATAAAATGAAGGTCAATTTAGTGATTTACCAACATTAATGTAGGTACATAGTAGGTACCTATAGGATTTTCGTGTAATTACATTAATTAATTTTCATAAAAACAAACGTAAAGGTAAATTAAGCTTTGATGTAATCTTAAAGAATGATGAAATGTCTACTGTAAAACAGTGAATAATAAAAACTTAATTATTTCTGTTTGTTATTTAAAATGTATAGATGTAGGTACCCTTGGAAGTATGTCTAGGTCTCGGTCTAGGTATCTAGGTAAATGTTAACAGTCACTTTTTACACTTGCATTTATAACTGTTACACAACTGAACTACACAAATAAATAGGTTGTTGGTTTGTATCATCAGTAGGTTATTTGTCCAATTATTTCTTGTTATAATAATTTCATATAATTATCATTTACACAACCTAGAAAACATATTTAAAACACATGTCCTCTACTATGTAGATAATAAAATATGTAAACTTTTGCTTCTTAGGAAACTAATATGCCTGTGACACAAAACACTAAGGCAAAATAATAAATGAATGATGGCCCAATTAAAATGATAGGTATTTCCACCCAAACTAAAATATCTCGCGACGCCACTGCTAAAATAACAGTTTTAAGCATATTTTATAATTTGTGTATCCAGGGTACCTGATTTCTTTACAAAAATATGAAATTCTTGCCCAGTTTGTGTTGTCACTACAATGTCCACCTATAATGCAGAATGTTGCATAGTGATGATAAAGGAAGAATTAACATTAACCAAATAAAAATGGAATAACATTCACATCATATTTTTTTAATGTGACAGAAGCAACAAGTTGATGGCTCTAAACATTTCAAATTTATTAGGGCTAAATATTTCATGTAGAATCATACTGATCGGCGTACCATAAGCTTCTTTTACCACCTCCGAAAAGGATAACAATACGTTAAAATTACTTTTTATATTAAATTAAAATAATTATTAATTCATTGACAGCTATATAACCTATAATTTCATTCTTAACAACCTACTTTAAAAAATGTGGTTTCGAAGCAATCATGAAATTTCAGTTTCAATTTTACCAATAATCAATCGCTTATTTTAAAACATGAAATGATAATAGATAAGATAATATTTAATTTCACTGTACTTGTAACTCACCTGGTAATACGAGTCAGCCATTTTGATCCAAATTTAGATCACACAAAATTAATTTGTAATATTATTTTCGCAGTATTAACCACTTCTAATCATATTTACACAATTTCACATAGTGTCTCTTTGAAATTAAAATTGTAGAAATCGTTTCTAGTACTCACAAATATTATTTTAAAAGTACATAACACATACACAACACGATGCGCACTACCTGATTGCTCCACCGGCGCCGGTGCAATCACGAGCGCATTCTAATTGGAGGAATTTATTTCTCTGGCAGGTACTCTATGGAGTTGAAATTTGAAATTCTTTGGATGTACCATCATGTGCCACTACCACACAGATTCAAAGAACCTGTTTTTTGTTATTGGTCATAGAAATTTACCTTTTCCACTACTTATAATCTTAACGTTTTTTTCACTTCACTATCTATTTTTTAATCTGCCTATTAAATTATTGTAGACAACCATAAAATAACAATAATCTCTTATCGGTGGATTATATATATTAATAAAGCATATTTACACAGGTCAACTTGTCAACTTAAATAGTTCCAAGTTAAATTGTTAAAATATTTTCGGCAAAAAAAAATAATTTTATATACCTACCTACCTACCTCCCTACTATAAAGATATTTACGATCGGCCGTCTAAGATATATTAAGTTGAAATAAAAGTATAAAAACATAAACCGGGTAGGTATACATTTAATAGGTGTGTATTTTTTTTATTTACATACATTCAACAATCTTCAGATCAGATGAGGAAAATGTTTGTATAATTTAAAATTTTTGTACAGTGATTAATGCTGTTTTACATTATTATAACACACACGTGTGCAACTCATAGAAAATAATAGTAGGTACATATTTTCTATGGGGCAAAAAAATGCTCCTACTTGCATTTTAAAATGTATCTCATAAACAAAATCATATTCTGATTTTACAAGTCTTGTCATGACTACGTACACCATAGATGATAATTTTACCCACATTTTACCTATTATAAGGTAAACTTTCTGGAGTCGAGTAACCAAAAAGACGGGTATTCTATTTATCTATGGACGGGTATCTCTATGCACACAGAAGAATATCTAAACTTGATACTGGCCCAAGACCGTTGAATGGTAAATTAAACTTTTTACGTTCACTTTTTTGGGTCAGGTTTTGCTCTGTGCCACAGATCTACATAGGTTGATTGATACTGTCTTTGTGTTTTCCGCTTTAAATTGTACAATTCGCAGGAGTATCACATTGTCTGCGGACATGGGTAATCGTGGCATCTTGTAGCTATCTGATCAGGAAATTTGTATATACCTACCTCATAAATGCCTGAATGTACTAAAAAATATGTATACATTTATAATATCAATCGAGAAATATGTACCAGCATTCTTGTGCCATGACAATCTACAAATATTGTTTTCCATGGCAGACATTATGCCATGTACACGTGTCTTTAAGTCGTGACCCTGTGACAAAGTGGTCTTCCTTGGCAGACCCTATGCCACGTACACTTATCTTTAAGTACCAGAAATTCATTTCAAAAATAGCAGAAGCTGTTGCGTTCGACCTCGTAACCTATAGATATATAAAGGTTGTAACCGGGTGCCTACACGGCTTAGGGCTGCAGCCAAAATCATATTCCTGTGAGACACTAGAAAATAGTTGTAGATGATTTGTGCAAAATATATTGAAAAAGATGTCCGCATGCTGATAGATTATCTTTTGTCAGTTTGTATATTGTGTAAATGTGGCAATCAAGAAGCTTAGTCAAGTGTTTTGTGCCGTGCCGTTGCGGAATCGCCGCGGTAACCTATACAATCTAAAAATATTCTTGTGAAACCAATAACTGGTCCTTCTTGGCACATTTTATTATTTTTTATTATTATTCTGGCGACCCTGTGACAAAATTCCTGTAACATAGCAATTTGAGAATATTCTTGGGAAACCAACTGGTCCTCCTTACGGCACCTTTTACCACTTGTTTATTATCTGATTAGTCATCAACTCTGTGACAAAAGTAATTGTGTTTTAGGGCAAGGGAAATATAAATGTGTCATATATCTAAAAGGAGTAAGTAAAAAAAATTGAAAAAATAGCAGCTGTGGAAATTGATCATTTCAAGATGACATAGGTCATGGGTCTGAGGGGCATATGTCAATTTTGACGTGAATTTTTATTTGTAAAACACGAACTTCATGCAGAAGTTCTCAATTTGTATAATCCGAATGGAAAATAAAACAAAATTAATTATGGATTATATAATACAATTACATTTATATAGGATTAATAATAAATAATGTAATATGTATATAAACGCACAATAAACAATACCCATATACTTGTATTTTAATTTAGTAATTTGATTAACTCTTCGGGTGTTCTGTCGAATATCTTAGGAGGATTTTCATACTGATTTACCGGATTCATTACAGCTTCATAAAGTTGCTTATATATCGCTAGTAGGACATCAAATGATCTCTTCTGTACAGTTTTCTTATGATTAGATGACACCAATAAATTGATCTGGGGCAATAACATTGAATCTGGAGATGAAAGGCCACTCAACTTAACCTAAAAAATAGTATCATGGATTTAGTTGAATTTTTTATCACGAATGGGGATTTTATTGCGGAGGTAATTAAACCACATGAGTGATACAAAGAAACAAAGTGTCTAGGCACACATTGTTTTTTTCAAAATCGAGAAATAAAATTAAAAAAATATAATTTTTTTTAAGATACAAAATTATCCCACAAACACTACACAGCAAATTTGACGTTTATCTGTCAAACAAATTTTACGTTTATGTGACGCCGCGCCGCCTACTTGTAAAAATCGTAAAACAATTGATTACTTTACTGATTATATCTCGATCTTTCCTGCCGATTTCAACATTATTCAAAGTTAATATTCACTGACTTACCAAAAAATTCCTCAGATTGGTGGGCTCCATTCCAGGAATTCCAGATAATGGCTCTTCACGCTGATCTTGTAAAATTGTGTAAATCGGTCCAAGATTTAAATTCGCAACCAAGGAACTAGCTTGCTCTGATGTCAAGGTGTCAATTTGTGCTTCCGACTGTGCCTGAAGTCGCTCTAGTCGCTCATCCATAAATTCATATAAAGATAAGCATGTGTACATATTGTACATGCAATTCAACATATACACTGCCATATCTGTAGGGGGCAATCTCGACGCTTGTTCATTAACAGCTCTGAACAGCGGTTCCATTATGCACTGAGTAATCTGAAATTCACCTTTTAATGTATGTCATCGTTTAATAATCTAAACCAAATATTTTCTATTTATAACGATTTGTATTTTTATATTATAGAAAACAGCAATAATTTTACCCCAACGTATTGATTGGAGACTGACAAATTTTCAGTATATCGTGCACAATCTCTTCTGATGATTCTGTAACACTAGGTTAACTTTGCTATTTTATTTCAAAATCATTTCATCAATATTTTATTAAATAAATGCTAGTCTTCCATTCAGGGAACACTTAAGAAGATATCACATGATCGTTTTCTGGCAGATATTGTTTAAGTTTCAAGTGTCCAAGGAAATATGTCATACATGTATTGTCAATTTAAATTAAATATGGCGTTGTGGACGAACGCAGCCTTAACTGTAATTAATTGCATACCTTATTCATATCAGTTTCACGCCCTTCGCTCATATTGGCTGTAGACAACATATCCCTTAAAATGGCCAATAAATTAATAACTACTGGTGTTGGAGACAAGTCTCGAGGAGGTGCTTCCACTCTAACAAGCATACTACTGACTTGCTGCTGTAATGATGTTACAAATACTTGCTCACAGCGATTCTGTAATTCTGTTAAAGTGTCTTCAAATAACCCTTTTTTTACCACCTAAAATAAATATGTACTTATTAGGCTGGTGCCAAAGCATTGGCGGCTCGTGGAGATTTTAGTCGGTAGGCACAGAAGTTTGATAGCCATAAGGACCAGCCAGTAAATTTAATTAAGGTTATAATTAAGAGGGGTTGAAAGTTATTTTGCAATTTTTCCGAAAAGTAAAAATACGTAAAAAAATAAAAGCAAAACAAAAAATATCCTTCACAAAAGTTGTAGATAATAAAAAAATCTAAAACTTGCATATAACGCATTTTTCAACACAACCTCAAATTTTCTTCCCACTTTCTCCAATTCATTCAACTTTAGTAATTGCATCGAAGAAAATTCTCTCAATGAAATTTAATCCATTATTTACATAAATAATGAAAAAAAATATATTATTGAAAAATTTGTGATCCCAAAAGTAATTTTTTTGTGATTTCTGAATTTGAAGCGGTTTCATGAAAAATAAACCATAAACATATATAGACCATTTTAAAATAGACATTTCAACAATTACAATGAGCCTGGATAGAATATTTAAACCAAAAAAACACCAATAAAGTTTTCGTGGAAGATTTTGGTTTTTATTTCCAAAAATGTAAATATTTTGGAAATTACTTGTTTCCCAGATTTCAAAAAAATCGTGATTATTCAGTGCAAAAAAAAGGTTACTTTCCCAAAATGTCATGTATTAAATTCAATTATTTTTAAGATAAATTAAAAAAAAAACAAAAAATCGGTTTTCCGCCATTTTCTCGGAAAATTTTAGGTTATGTGAAAAATGACTAGTGAAAGTTGTAGATTTTTTTATTATCTATAACTTTTGTGAAGGACAATTTCCGCTAGGAGGTCTCGTTTCGCCGAAAATCGCAAAAAACTGCTAAAACTTTACTTCATCTCGTACTTAATTGTGTTTTTTTCTCTTAGTTATAACCTTTACTAAATTTTTCGACTGATGCTTACCTGTTAATAATTTTTTTTTCAAAAAGGTATTGGCATCAGCCTATATCTCATATAAAATTAGTGAGCTGTTACCTATTTGCTCTTGTGCTTAACATATTAAAGTACGTATAATAATATAAGCACCTTATACACTTACCTTACATATACATTTTTTGTAATATCTTAATAGATTTACTACAGAATACAATACAGATGCCTGATGTGGAACATTTAAAATTTTCTCAATTCTTATTTTGAGCGGTTGACAGATCCCTTCACAAATGTTAACCAATGCATCTGTTATTAGATCATTTATATCTAAAAAGAATACGATTACTTTGTAATTATTATTGTAATCCAGTCATTTTATACATACTATCATTGTTGCACAGTTTAATTAAAAGCTGCAAATTTTGTTTTTCATTTTGTATAGCCTTATTCAACCAAGCAAACATATCAGTAACATATATTTGAATATCGTGGGCCCTCATTTCAATAGGTGCAGGATTACCGGAAGGTCCACCTCTTGTCAAAGCATCTAAAAATTCACTAACTATAAAGCTTCGTCTACAAATGCAGTATTCATCTATAACATATCTAAAAAACAAATATAATTTTTAAATAGCCATGACCATTCTTAAATAATGTATTTGACTTGTTGTGTTTGGAAGTTAAATAAAGTGTATTTGGATTCTGGACAGTACCACTTATTTTATGAACATAGTGGCATAACAATATATATAATATATTAAAAAGTAATGATATATTAAAAGTAAATAAAAGTATTGAGGAACCCCTGAGTGACCGATAATATAACAGACTCTGTTGACCATAAAAATGAACAAACTCTTTTCTCTATTCGAGGTAAAATTTGAAGAAGCATGTCAAATTTTCTGATAGATCTGGGTTATGTAATTTATTAAATAAAGTAATGTGAAAGTCTATCAAACGCTAGAGAAATCCGTATATATATAACATCTACCTGTTGACAAGAATCAAATGCAACCGCTATATATTGAGTTATGTAGAATAAATTAGTGGCTGTAGACCTTGCCTTTCATCAAACCGTGCTGTTGTGGTATTATTTTATTTTTGATATGAGAGAAAAGAAACTCATGAAGCAGCATTTCAAGACACGCAAGTTATTAATAATGGTTACTCTTCTAGACTTCTAAATTATTTGAAATTTGTAGTACACTACTGATGAATTTACTTACTTAAGCAAAATAGGTCTGTCTTCAAGCCTTGCCATTGCTTTAGTAATCAGGTCGGTTAAATCTGCATTTTCTACATTTCTGCAATGATTTTGCGTCCATCTGTATATTCTTTCTAAAGCTTCTTCCTATAAAAAATAAATAATATTACAATGAACGTTATTACAATCCACTATTATAATCTTTATCTTAACAGAGCACAAATGAATTATAAAATGTTTATTAACTACCAAACTAGTAATAGAGCGTTTTATATTCAAATATAAAGAGGATTAATTATTATTAACCTGTATAAGTGTCATTTGTTCCATTGTATCCAGAGCTAAAGTTTGAAGACCAGACTCCATTAGTATTTTACAGTTATTCCGTATGTGTTGCACTTTATCGAGTGCCGGGAAAACATCGTATGTTAATGAAAGTTCTTGTTTGGTTCCACGCAAAGCTAACAAATCATCTGGCAATAGCTGAAAATTTTTCAGGAACGCAGAAGAAATTGTCTGCTCTATATTATTTCTATCTCTAGAATAAAAAGAAATAAAATACAATTTAAGATTTCGTCATACAAATTGATTCGATCAAACATTTGTCATTTCTGAAATTATTTATCGGAATGTGAATTAACAATTACTATAATATAATTATACAGAATTTCGCAGTAATTGTATTATCTGCTTGGCACTCTATATATTTGTTACCTTCCGCATTGTAACATGCTCGTTTGCTGCAATAACTGCTTAGTTTGTATTTTGGAACTTTGTAGTCTCTGTGTCATTTCTTTTATAGATCTGCTCATTTCGGCTACATCATTATATACCGAATTAAATGAATCCTTCACCTCCCGAAAGGATTCCAGAAAATGTTTGTTGATATCTAAACTTCTTTTCTCTATTTGGCTTCTTAAATTGCGACGAGCCTGTAAGGTGTTCTCAGTATAGAAAGTCGATAGCTGATTCAATGCTTCCAATGTTTCCTAAAAAATCGGTGGGGTCCTATAATTTATACAATTTCAAAAGCGTAGGTACAGCTAAGGGAGCAGCTAGAATTGCTTGGCTATTGATAATATCAAATTTTTGTAAAAGGCTCGAGTTTATCTTAGTGCAGTCAGTGGCTGTTACAACATTAATTAAGCAGCAAATCCGAAACCAATATTGAGACTTATCATATCTATATGTAGGGTTTAATTTACCTGATCATTTTCAAATCTCGTCTCCAATATTTTACTAAGACGTTTCGAAAGAATATGGTCTTTTTCTTGTTCTATAATCATTATGATTTTGTTGCTTAAATAAGTAGCAAATATTTACAATTTACACCATAGATCAGAGACAACCACTTAGCCATAGATTAAATTTGCACAAAACAGTCAAAACACTTCATAAAAATAATTAAATTACAAATCACCGAAACATAAAACACCGACTATGAACATAACATATTATGGAACTGATCCCAGCCTACAAACAGTCGAATCAGTCCGTCTGCAATCCATAGATCAAGTGCTACAATCAGTTTCGCCGAAGAAGGAGCCTAGCCGGACTAGCACAAACCTCAAGAGACAAGCGAATCTATGACCAGGGACTCTCTCAACTCCTGTGCTTTTTGCTTTTACAGTGGCCAGCCCGCGGGCCGGACTAAGATTTGGAACTGATCTTTGGACTGGATTTCTTTCTCTGCCTCGGGTCTGGATCACAATATTCACAATGGACCTGATCATAATCTATGGGTGACACAGAGAAAACTTTTTCTATGGGGTGACGGTTATTTGAAATTTGAATTTGATTATGTCAATTTATGTAGTTTTGCGTCCTTTTATGGTTTGTATTATAATATATTCGAATTGTTAAAATGAAGTTATAGGCAAAGTTATAAAAATGTGTAGTGCCTGGATGTGGACTTGTTTTCAAAAAAACCCACGATATGTGACCACTCTTGCTTTTGTGGTCTCGTCAGTTGCCATCGATATATTCCTGTAGTGACAGGAACGGGGAAGGCAAGGCTGGTATATACATTATATACTTACCCCAGTACTTACGAGCCCTGCGTGAGAAAGGCTAAATGTGCCGTTGCATACCTCGTCCAGGAGTCAACATTTTTGATTTTAGGTGATAAACGTCTTGTTTTTGTGTAAGTCCTTATTGTAAGAATGTGTAAATACGATTGCGAGCTGTATAAAATTCGGCATCTAATTGATAATTTGTTTCCTCGACTAACATAATTATGTTATGATAAAACAGTCAGTAATTTCCTTGGGGTTATCGACCTCACAGCCTTAATGGTTTGGCCTAATTAGTGGAAGACTTATTTTATTTTTACCAACTGAAAACGACCCACTGCTTATCATGAAATTAATATACAAATTGTAAGTTACGTGTTATGTTAATTATGTTTATGTTTTTTTATATGTCAACGAGTAAAGCTTGTAAATTTCCGTACAAGTCGTTTAGTTTGATTAGTGCAGTACTAATTTGAATGGAATCTTGAGTATCATGTATTTATCAATTATTATTGATTCGTATAGTTTATAACTATGACGTAACTGCCAACATACAAGATTTGGATAGTGATAGTACATCATATCTGAAAAAATGGGTTCTACGAATTCTACTCAAGTTTCAAATTTAACCCTTTTTCCGAATGAGCTGATGATTAACCTATTACCGGAACCATTAGGCGTGGATCCCCTTGCGCTACGTTTCAGCTGGTTGGTGCCTTCCATTGGGGCACAGCCAATGCAAACTGCTTACCAAATTCAAGTGAGTAAATTGAATAATAACTTTGACAATAGTGAATCCATTATCTGGAACAGTCAGAAAATTGAATCGACATCTTCGGTTTCCGTAACCTATGATGGAGAACAACTGGATACGGACACAGCCTATTTTTGGCGGGTTAAAACATGGGTATCAAGCAATGAATCTGACTGGTCTGAACCCCAGCGATTTATTACGGCCGCCACTGATACTGACTGGCTGGCCAAATCGATCTGGACAACAGGGTCAGTTAACATCTCAGCGAACGTTGATCCTTACAACTGGATGTTAGTACGTAAAGAGTTCCAGTTATCCAGTGTCGACACGCTATCAAGTGCCTGGATCCGTATTACAGCTCAATCGCCTGAAGAGGCCCGCCAATACGTGTACAAGCTTTGGTTGAACAGTGATCTCATTGGGTTAGGGCCTGTACGCGCTCAATATGCAAATAATGAAGAGGCACGTTATAACGTTTACGATGTTACTGACCAACTTAAGGATGGGATAAATACCATTGCTGCCCTGAATTACGCCGGTAATAATCACGCTTTTATGTTGGATTTGATAATTCAAGATACCAATGGAACAAAAACCATTCTGTGCAGTAGCGACACATCTTGGAAGGCACGGTCTGCAGGCACCTGGTTGCCTGATAAGGATTTTTTAAATACTAGTTATTATAAAGTACCTTATGAATATATCGATGCACGTAATGAACCCCAGGGGTGGCTTGAGTCAGGATTCAATGATTCAGAATGGAACAATGTGGTATTAACTGATACCATCAGCAACCTCAAACCCGCGCAGTCTGGCAGAATGATATTGACAGAGCAGAGCATCAGCAATATCACCATACTGGGAACAAATCATTGGTTGCTAGATGTTGGTAAAGAAATCGTGGGTGGTATTCGTGTAAAAATATCCGGCGTCGCTGACACTACATTAGAAATAAGGCTTGGAGAAGAGAAAACCAGTGACGGCGGCGCTCGCTATCAATTACGCAGCGGGTTGACTTATCAGGAAACTTGGACGCTTAGAGAAGGAGAACAACAGCTCGAACATTGGGGGTACCGGGCTTTTCGTTGGGTAGAAATCATCGCAAGCAATGAAGTGGATATAAGTCAGATTGTTAAAATTTTAGTTTTAAAAATGCCGTGGAATGATGAGCAGTCGTCATTTTCTTCTTCAGAAGAAAATCTGACTAATGTGTATAATTTTTGCCGCTACACGATTGAGGGCACACGTCAGGATCTCTATCAAGACACTCCAACTAGGGAGAGAGGACCGTATGAAGGGGATGCTATCATCAATCAATTTTCGGAATACTACACTCAACGCTCTTGGGCCTTGGCGCGATACTCTACCGGTTATTTGAATAATCGCCGCACCTGGCCTTCTGAGTATTATCTTATGACTCCAATTCTTGCCTGGCAGGACTATCTCCATACAGGAGACATTACTTTGCTATTGGAAGATTATGAAGGGCTACAAGAGCACACCTTTAATAGTTTCCTTAATAGCAACGGTGTAGTGGAAAAAGACGTTGGACAGTCGAGCTCCACGAATGGTGATTTGGTGGATTGGCCTGCCAGTAATAGAGATAGCTTTGATTTTCAGAGGATTAATACTGTTATTAATGCGTGGCAATATTCCTGCTACGATTCACTGGCTAACATAGCTTCCGTGCTTGGTAATGCTGCAGAAAGTGCTAGCTGGACAGAGAAGGCGACAACATTGAAAAATTACCTCAACGTCAATTTTATTGGAAATAATAACTTATTTTTTGATGGGTATAATACCAATTCAGAAACGATTTCCTCCCACCAGTCACAACATGCTACGGCATTTCCCTTGGCATTAGGTTTAGTCGAAGGCAGCACCCTAGAAACTTGTGGACAAGCATTAGCGGATGACATATCTCTTCGCGGCGTACATACCAGTGTATATGGTACACAATTTTTACTCGAGGCATTGTTCAGGGCAGGGTTAGCCGAAACGGCTATCAACGTGTTGGTCAATACTACACAATATTCATGGCTCAATATGATGGACACGTGGGACGCAACGATGGTGATGGAGGCCTGGGATCCCTCAATGAAAAGTAATACCACTTTCTCACACGCGTGGGGAACTGCACCGGCAAATATCATTCCACGTTTCATTGTAGGAGTGACAATCACGAAGCCAGGAGCTGAGGAAGTAACTATTGAGCCCAATCCCGGTAATTTGAATGACTTCAATGCCAAAGTACCGCTGATCAGAGGTATCATTGAGGTTAACTTCAACCGGAGCGAGATTGAAATGCTAGTATTAACCCTTCCGCCTAATGTTAAGGGAATATTAAACTTAGCGTTAGCACAATTACCAGAGGTAAATATAGATACGGTATCTGTCGTTGATGGCGATGGAAACGCTATTGCTTCAACAATAAATAATAATATTCTTACTGTTGATACAGTTTTTCCTGGAATATTGAAAGTACTTAATCAATAAATCAATGGCTAACTGTCAGCATACAAAAAAAATTTAAAAAAAAAAGCAGTATAAAAAAGAACCAAAAAAACTACTAGAACCTAAGGCAAAAACTGGTGAATCGAATGAATATATTAAATTTAACCAGGATATAGTTTATTTAAATGCTCAAGTTAAGTGAAACCAGAACAACAGAGGATATACAGGATTTTGAGTTAAATATACCACAATACATTATGATAGTAATAGCAGACAAACAGGAGGTGTTTTAATATGCACATGTCCAAGCTGGCATTCACTGCAAACCTAAAGCTAAGTTGGTGCTACAAGGAAACTATTGGTTCCAATTTATCGAGTTTAAAATATTAGGACAGCAGTTGATTATGGGGTGCAGTATATCATTCACCTAGTTCGAGTGATGCCATTTTTGTGGAGGTGATGGGGAAATATTAGACAAATATTTTAGTAATAAGAAATGTATACTAATAGGAGACTTAAATATAGATTATAGGATTTATAGTTTTTATATAAAAAATTTAAACAAATATTTAATATGTATGGGGTTGATCAAATTGTTGATGAATATACTAGAGTAACGAGCAATAGCAAAACAATACAATACAAAGCAATACAAAATAGTATATTACGTGATAACAAACTATAAAAATGTTAGAGCTTTTGTACATGATTTGCCAAAGATATCAGATTATTCCCTGTTACCTATAAATCGTTTTTCAATAGTAATATAGATGAAAAAGAAAAATACTTGCAAGAAACTTGAATGAAACTAATATGTTAAATATTAACTGTGTTGAAGTAAATAATATTTGAGATATTTTAGAAAAAAAACTGAAAAAAATAAAAACAAATCAAATCCCCCTACTATGACTATGAATTAAAAGATGAGAAAGAAAGAAGAGAAGCAAATAAAAGGGATATAGCATATAAACATTTTAAAATAAATAGTTCAATAAATAGTAATAAAAATTGGGAATAGGTAGTATTATATAAAATATGAAATCAATATATAAAATGCTAAAAGTTACAAAAACAAAAAATATATTTTGACCACAACAAAATTGATAAAGATGAAAACAATTATAAAGAAATTATTAAAATAATTATTAAACAATTATAAGGAAAAAAAACAAAGTCACTAGTAAATTAAAAACTTTCTTTGTAATAAGATTGTAATAAAGAAATATAAGAAAATGTTCAATTCCGTAGATTAATTCTACAATCATGATTTTACAGATTTTATAACTTAACTTTGTTTATAAATAAATTTTATTTGATATAGTTTAGTGTTTAAAATCCAATAATACGATCCACTGCTTGTCATGAAATTAACATACAAATTGTAGGTTCTGTGTTATGTTAATTATATTTACGTTTTTTTATATCTCAACGAGTAAAGCTTGTACATTTCCGGAGGAGTTGTTTCAACACATTAATTGATTAATTTGATTAGTGCAGTACTCACTTGAATGGAATCTTGAGTATCATGTATTTATCGATTATCATGGATTCGTATGGTTTATAACTATGTTGTAACTGCCAACATTCAAGATTTGGATAGTGATAGTACATCATATCTGTAAAAATGGGTTCTACGAATTCTACTCAAGTTTCAAATTTAAACCTTGTTCCGAATGAGCTGATGATTAACCTATTACCGGAACCCTTAGGCGTGGATCCCCTTGCGCTACGTTTCAGCTGGTTGGTTCCTTCCATTGGGGCACAGCCAATGCAAACTGCTTACCAAATTCAAGTGAGTAAATTGAATAACTTTGACAATAGTGAATCCATTATCTGGAACAGTCAGAAAATTGAATCGACATCTTCTGTTTCGGTAACCTATGATGGAGAACAACTAGATACGGACACAGCCTATTTTTGGCGGGTTAAAACATGGGTGTCAAGCAATGAATCTGACTGGTCTGAACCGCAACGATTTATTACGGCCGCCACTGATACTGACTGGCTGGCCAAATCGATCTGGACAACAGGGTCAGTTAATATCTCAGCGAACGTTGATCCTTACAACTGGATGTTAGTACGTAAAGAGTTCCAGTCATCCAGTGTCGACACGCTAGCAAGTGCCTGGATCCGTATTACAGCTCAATCGCCTGAAGAGGCCCGCCAATATGTGTACAAGCTTTGGTTGAACAGTGATCTCATTGGGTTAGGGCCTGTACGCTCTCAGTATGCAAATAATGAAGAGGCACGCTATAACGTTTACGATGTTACTGACCAACTTAAGGATGGTATAAATACCATTGCTGCCCTCAATTACGCCGGTAGTAATCACGCTTTCATGTTGGATTTGATTATTCAAGATACCAATGGAACGAAAACCGTTCTGTGCAGTAGCGACACATCCTGGAAGGCACGCTCTGCGGGTGCCTGGTTGCCTGATAAGGATTTTTTAAATACTAGTTATTATAAAGCACCCTATGAATATATTGATGCACGCAATGAACCCCAGGGGTGGCTTGAGTCAGGATTCAATGATTCACAATGGAACAATGCCGTATTAACTAATACCATCAGCAACCTCAAACCCGCGCAGTCTGGCAGAATGATATTGACAGAGCAGAGCATCAGCAATATCACCATACTGGGAACAAATCATTGGTTGCTAGATGTTGGTAAAGAAATTGTGGGTGGTATTCGTGTAAAACTATCCGGCGTCGCTGATACTACATTAGAAATAAGGCTTGGAGAAGAGAAAACCAGTGACGGCGGCGCTCGCTATCAATTACGTAGCGGCTTAACTTATCAGGAAATTTGGACCCTTAGAGAAGGAGAACAACAGCTCGAACATTGGGGTTACCGGGCTTTTCGTTGGGTAGAAATCATCGCCAGCAATGAAGTTGATATAAGTCAGATTGTTAAAATTATGATTTTAAAAATGCCTTGGAATGATGAACAGTCCTCATTTTCTTCTTCAGAGAAAAATCTGACTAATGTGTATAATCTTTGCCGCTACTCGATTGAGGGCACACGTCAGGATATCTATGTAGACACTCCGACTAGGGAGAGGGGACCGTATGAAGGGGATGCTATCATCCATCAACTTTCCGAATACTACACTCAACGTTCTTGGGCCTTGGCGCGATACACTACCGGTTATTTGAATCATCGCCGCACCTGGCCTACTGAGTATTATGTTATGGCTCCAATTATTGCCTGGCAGGACTATGTCCATACGGGAGACATTACTTTCTTGTTGGAAGAGTATAAAGGGCTACAAGAGCACACCTTCAATAGTTACCTTAATAGCAACGGTGTAATAGAAAAAGACATTGGACAGTCGAGCTCCACGAATGGTGATTTGGTGGATTGGCCTGCCAGTAATCGAGATGACTTCGATTTTCAGAGGATTAATACTGTTATTAATGCGTGGCAATATTCCTGCTATGATTCACTGGCTAACATAGCTTCCGTGCTTGGTAATGCTGCAGAAAGCGCAAGCTGGACGGAGAAGGCGACCACATTGAAAAATTACCTTAACGCCAATTTTATTGGAGATAATAACTTATTTTTTGATGGGTATAATACCAGTTCTCAAACGCTTTCTTCCCACCAGGCACAACATGCTACGGTATTTCCCTTGTCACTAGGTTTAGTCGAAGGCAGCATGCTAGAAGCTTGTGGACAAGCATTAGGGGATGACATATCCTTGCGTGGCATGCGCACCAGCGTATTTGGTGCACAATATGTACTGGAGGCATTGTTCCGAGCAGGGTTAGCTGAAACAGCTATCAACGTGTTGATCAATACTACACAATATTCATGGCTTAATATGATGGATACGTGGGACGCGACCATGGTGATGGAGGCCTGGGATCCCTCAATGAAAAGTAATACCACTTTCTCACACCCGTGGGCAACTGCACCGGCAAATATCATTCCACGTTTCATTGTAGGAGTGAAAATCACAAAGCCAGGAGCTGAGGAAGTAACTATTGAGCCTAATCCCGGTAATTTGAGTGATTTCATCGCTAAAGTACCGCTGATTAGAGGTATCATTGAGGTTAGCTTCAACCGGAGCGAGATCGAAATGCTAGTATTAACCCTTCCGCCTAATGTTAAAGGAAAATTAAACTTAGCGTTAGCGCAATTACCAGAGGTAAATATAGATACGGTGTCTGTCGTTGATGGTGACGGAAATGCTATTGCTTCAACAATAAATAATAATATTCTTACTGTTGATGAAGTTTTTCCTGGAATATTGAAAGTAATCAATAAATAGTATGGTTAACTGTCAGTATAAAAGAAATATGTATAAAACTGTCAGTATAAAAGAAATATAGAAAAAAAATCAGTATAAAAAAAGAACCAATAAAACTACTAAGACAAAAACTGGCGGAATATATGAAATTTAACTAGGATATGTCCTAGTTAAATTAACTATGATAATAAATAATAATAAACTATGTTTAATAAAAGTAATAAACTATGGTTTATTTAAATGCTCAAAGCATTTTAGAAAATAAGTGGCTTGCTGCAACTCTTGCGTGCTGTATTAACACAGAAAAAACTGTTTTTTAACACCAATAAGATTATCTGAATAATAAAGCTTAAGTAACTAAAATTGGTTCTTTTACTTCAAATATATTATAAATATAACTTTAGTTCTACAAGATTTAACAGATGGAATGCCGAGGCTTAGTCGAGCAACCTTAAATATTCCTGGGAAACCCACTGGTCCTCCCGGGCAGACCTTATACCATATACACGTGAGAAAAGTAATTGTGACAAAACTGACCCTCTTTGGCAGACATTATGCCACAGCTTATCTAACAAGCTGTGCTTATGCCATGTACAAGCCACACCAGAGATATATCTAACCTACACGTAGCTTAAAGTATGTGATTAAATAAAATGGGGGGAAAATGCAAAAGTTACTGGATTCGAACCTGGCACCTATCCCTGAACGCTAGTACATTCTGCCACAGAATAAATTTCTGCTGACTGCACTTGGCCATTACAGAACCAAAGAATAGCTAATATTCTTTGACAGAACCGCAAAACAGAGCAATCATGAAACATTCAGCTCACAGAACTATTGATGACGTTGACACAGAATTCTGTTATTTTGTCACGTTAACAGAGAACAATCAAACAGCAAATACAAGGGGTTTCAGCTTTTTCGACCAGTTTTGCTATTTCTACAATATTTTTTTGGTTAATTACGATATTCACAATGTAAATCGGTACTAAAGCGCTATTCGGCCGACTGACTGACGGCCTAAGAGCATCAGATGACTATGAGCAACACAAATATGTGATAAGGTTAATCATTAGAGTTCAGTGAGACAGACAGAACAACGCATTCGATTCACCGGGTTCTAAATATAGATGTCGGTGATTCGAATCGAATCCTCTTAACAGAATACAGAATCCCACAAATTGAAAATAGGAGGGTAGTTTGAAAATGAAAAGTTGCCTTAGTTGTTGGTGACGTTGGTGTTATTTACTGATAGCGATAGTAGTTTTCTCCGTAGACAAAGTTACTTTCTCTTTTCTCTATGATGATCTTTCTGATTATTGCCGGTTATAAATGGAGAGAAAAATGATTTCGATTCGGCGGCGTCAGACAAGCGGTAGATAGACAATTCTGTTGGAAACGCTTAATATGCGCAAGCGCAACATTTCCTTTTCTCTATTTACTGACGACTTATGTCTTGTGTTTCTAGCGCTTCTAGTTCCCTTCGGTCTTATTTGAGAATTTCTGTTTATTAATAATAATTTATTTAAATATTTTTGTGTATTATCTTGTACCAAGAAAATATTCTTGTTGGTGTATTAAGGTAAGGATGTCATTTTTGAATAATGGGTATTTAATTTAGAATAATGTAGTTTATATTTTATACATCTTCTGTGGCGTCACGAATGAGATGTGCTGAAGAGTGTAGAAAGTATGATACTGATTTTTACGAAAATTTATCACTAAATACTATTGCAAAATGCAAAGGACATTGTTCCATTCATCCATCAAAAGAGCTAGGCGGGTTATGCATTGTATATAGGTTAATTTGATGTATAAATTCTAGTCACATTCGCCATTATTCCTTCTGATTGTAGATACCAATACAAGTACAGCATGCACCTAGATACTAGATTGCCGTAATATAAATTCACCTGCATTATCTTTATATTTGTGGATCAATGCACATATTGACATTTTTCAAGTCTTTAAAATTATATTTTATGATAGTCATTGATAAAAATGAAATCGGAAATTTTAATGCATGTCCGTTACCGTCTGCTAGTACTGTTGGCTCCAATTTTCTTCTTTATTTCGTAATTTTTACTAACTTTCATACTTAAACTAATACTTATACTAGGTAGGTATGTAAATCTAAAAGCATCATGATTTGATGTATTTTTTAACTGCTAGATTAGCTGTGGGTCATGGACCTTTTCCCTTCATATTGCCCTAAAGGTTTTGAGAGAATAATGAGACTACGTTTTATACCCTTAATTATGTTTTGAATAATATAATTGTGTGGATATTAAAAGCATTCTGATGTGTCACTTTTTTTTTAGTGAAAATCATATTGACTGTTTAATAGTAGGTACCAATTTTTTAAACAAGGGCACCAATTTTTTTAGGATTCTAATAATAATGCCTTCCTAATACCTTTCCTAGTGAAAATAAAACACAAGGACTGATTTTTTTACACAAACTGTTTTACTTTTACAGGTTGTAGCCTAATTATTTCCATTTTGGCTAGCACATGCTACACATTATTGTAATTTAGGTATCATAGTGATCATAGGATCAGCAGTTTTGGGATACAAAATTTATTTTAGGAACTAAAAATGTAGCTTTTGTTTTTTAAAATTTTTATGGCATATGGTAACATTCTTCAAACAAATGCAAGTGCACATGATCAAAGCTCGATTATAACGTGAATAATAATGGATTTAATTGGAAAAAGTGGTTCAAAACATCTGTTGAACTATATTCTTGGTTGCATATTTTTGAAATATAATGTAATTAAAGCTTACCTGATGGAGGTAACACATCTTGGCGTCATAATGAATAAAATATCAGGGAATTTCGAATATCTGAAAAATATTTTATTTTCAAAACTTTTGTAAGAAAGAATTGTTTATTTTTGTATTAGACAAGGCTGGCTATTAGACAAGGCTATTAGACAAGGACAAGGTTGGTCATTTTGATTTGGTCAAAAACACATTTTTTTCTCGTTACAATTAATTGTAATTGTTTTACATAAAAGTGAATAACTTGACACCCTTTAAAATTCCAAAGCTTAGTGAATTTACAAATTTCAATATGGCGGTCTATACTATAGAACGCTTTTAAGTATTTGTCAACAATGAGGTCTTGCTCATGGTTTATAAAATAAGCATTATTGCGTAATATGTATAATTTTGTCGATATAACGCAACTATTTGGAATTCCTCCTCAAATCTGTTTTTTTTAACAGCTTCACATTATTGTCTCAAAGCATACGTGACTTTTATTTCACCTCAAACCACATTCATGTATAAGGGTGTCAGAATATTCCTACTCCTAATACCTATGCCTACAATATTCATGACAAATATTTTTAGGAATCACATAAGTATCATCCAAGAATATGGGATCATTGCTACAATATTATCTTATAAGAGAGAACTTCTGCTAATATGTATTTCTCAATTCTGGCAATCGATTACTCTTACCACTATTTTGTGTGCCTCATAAGCTAATATAACGTGACATTCTATGATATTGTCTAGTGTACACTTACCTATTAAACATAACTTTCTATTATAGGTTTATTTAGCCGAAGTTATCCAATAATGTTCTCATTCCATAGACCTAAAGTTTATAGATCATCTACAGGATGTTGTATTTGCAAAGCCAAATCTAGTAGGTAAGTACATCTGATCACATTTTTGAATGTTAATAGCAGTTTACTATTATCATTTTAATGCCATTATTTGAATAACTATTGACAGTCACTGTCACTTTGACCACCGTTTTTTTGTTTGTAATTAATCTAAAAACTATCCCTGTCAGACTGCCAAAAGTTTAAGGCATAACTTACTAGTTGGCCATGTACAAAATAAAACAAATAAATGTTAACAAAAAGGCACCAAAATACCAATAATGTTATACTTATAATTATTAAAGCATGTGCTTGGCATCTTTAAAAAATTATATATCATTAGTTCCAGGTTTACGGATAGTAAAAAGTATGAGGAAGATTTTTTAGAGTGTTTTAAACTTTCGACACCAAGGCAAGGAGAGATTTGCAATGCTTGTGTTTTACTTGTTAAGAGGTGGAAAAAGCTACCTGCTGGATCAGAGAGGAATTGGCAACATGTAAGTACAGTACTGTTAATGGTAATTACTGTTAAAAATCCTTAATAATTTGTCATAAGCTTTGATGGTTCAATTAACTATTCAACTATTTCATCGTCCAAATTTTTATTACCGCAAGTAACAGTTGTACCATGTTTTTTAACATATATGATATAAAAAAAACAGAATTATCTAATGTACATAATGCTACTAACTTGTAAAATTGACAGTTAACCTGTAAAAATAAACTTTCTCGATTGTTTTGATTAATTGACGTTTACAAATGCAAAAATAATAGTATGTTATGCAGCATCAACGGGACAGTTTTTCTAGCTTTCAATAGGTTTATTTTGAGAGAGGGCAAAATTAGTGGTAGTTAATTTACCTACCTCTGCTAAATACCTGTTACTCCTCAATAGCTATGTTTGCGGTAGCAAATCCGATCTAATTCAGACATCAGAATCATACGCAGTTTGAGGTTGGGCGTTTGCGGTGCCGAGAATGTAGGTTCGGGATTGCAAATCTCTGTTCACGGAGCATAAACATATAATTCTGAACTTGTTCACGCATCGGCGCTATGTCTTTTGCTTCCTGAGCCATCCCCTAACTACTCACCAGATTCCACGTCAATCGGTCAAGGTTCAAAGAATCCGGAGACAAAAATCTTCTACGACTGGACTAACTATAAAATATGATTTAAAAGCTTCAATTATTTATAAACAGATTGATAATATTTTTTATTATCTTACACCTGAAGGTGTTTGTACTGTCTAATACGCATTACGACGACACCTTGAAATTTAATAAATGTTCCTGTTACAAATAGGTAGTTGACGCACGTGCCGGACCAGGTATGAAATCAATGACAAAATTTAAGAGTAAAAATAGGAAGAGTCCCGAGAAGAAATGTGAGAAAATTAAGAAGAAGCATTATTTTCAACGTGAATATAGTCCCGTTCTATCCGATAAGAGCGACGGTAATGACGAGATAGAATTAGCAGAAGTGGACTTCCTCTCAGAAGAAGGTCCTAGCGTCGCGTCCAGCCGGGCTGCTAGCCCTGGAGTTAGTGATTGCGAAGAGACAGAAAAAAGTCGGAGGCATAAAGGGCCAGCCAAACGCAGAAGCAGTATTCATCAAGTCAGCGATTTTGTTGATTTAGATTATTGGAAAAGGTAAGCACAGTGTGTATAAATATGAATTTTTCTGTTGAATTCTGCGTTTAGCTCTGATAATTCCGGAATAAAGACAAAAGAAAGGCCAAACCTCGGAAGAATTAGGGGAAAGCTGGTTTTTTGCCCGAACCTTCTTTTGTGGTTCTAAACAATATTCCAAAAGTTCCCATTGATATATATATGATGAATATCTGAATATATATAATATATATATATATATATATATATATATATGTTGAAAATGATACTCGGTGTTGGTGTCGCGAAAATCTCATTAATGGCAACTTTTATCGAAAAAATAGTATTTTTCAAATTTGTAGCTTAGGAAATTGCCTACAAAAACATATATGTATGTGTATTATGGAATTAATTAATTACGCCAATGATTTTTAATAATGGTATCCATTTTCTCGTGATTATGTATAAATCAACAGTAAAAGAAGTATCTATTGCTAATAACAGATTTTTGACGTTTGCAAAATTAACAGCTTGAAAAAACGGCAGTTAAAACTCTTCTTCCACCCGCTCACGATAGTCTACTGTATACAATTACCTTAATTTGTGGTTGCAGAAAAGTTGGATGTCTACCTCAAAGGTGGTGTGGAAAGGAGTGTATTTATCATGAAAAATATTAACATTACGAGTTTTTAAATCAAATTTTCTCGAAAACCGTTAGCCTTGCGAAAAAAGTAAGAATATATTTTTTGTAGGTAATTTTCTTTAGCTGTTTTTCGTGACCTTTGACCCCACGTAACATTTATAGCGACGCATGTATCGCTGGGGATGTATACTTTTGGGATGTTGTTGAGAACCACAAAAGGAAGATTCATGCAAAAATCCAGCTTCCCCTATTTTTTTTACTGTGCAATGTCTCTATTCCCTGTATTATGACTGTAAAATCACAGGCTACTGTTTCATTTATTGTTTTATGTGACACGATAAAAATATTTTTCAGGGAAATCCTTTGCTGTGGCACAATATTTCGGGGGTTGCACAATGAGATTATGGTAGACCCTAGATTCATGAAACCGTGCAGTAATCGTATTGCACAATGCAAGCTGCAGTTCAGTAGTGTCAATACGATAACGAAAATCTATAGCGACAGCAGCTCAGATTCGGGGTACGATGAGTCATCGAATCATGAAATGTCTTCGGACAATGCCTTCAAGAAGGATCAAGTTAGTATAGAAGAAGTTAATAGTCAATTTGCAAATATCAATTAATGTTTGCTCTCTGTAGATTTTTAGATTTATTATGAAAACTGTAATTAATAATCATTATTTATAAGTACATTTATGCTTTTCTTGCATCGGACTTTATCTAATACATATTTTATATTGCTAATTGCTTGACTATATTTATTTTTTTATTGTATTTATATTTGAGACTTCTAGATTAATTTTTAGTTTCCAATAATTTTGTGTATTATATGAATTCTAGTATTTTATGCAAGAAATGCATAAATCGTTTCTCTTGCCGGCAGTACAAATAATACTTGCAAAACTGTAGATTTTTTATGTTGCATTTTTAATTTAAATTTCAATAAATATTACTGAAATGCAATATTTAAAATCTATCGTTTTTTTGACTGAGCAACTGTCTGACAGAAATTTATGATGGATATTCCAATTCAGTCTGCCAGTGGGTCCAATAATTCTAGCAAGTGTCACTTTTCATAGCGTTGTTTAACCTTTTCACTATGGATTATAATAATAGTATCTCTTAGACCAGGGTCTATAATTTTTGAAACCAAAAAAAAATAATAGTAGGATGAAACCCATTGGAAAAGGAAGAGAATATGACAAAAATGAAAGGAAAAATAATTTACGGGCGATCTGAGGTCGGGAAGTGCAGCAAAACTACAAGTCATATGGGCAAAAGTTAAATGGAAAAGTTGTAGGTAATAAAAAGATCTATAACTTTTGTATTTACATTTTTTTCACATAACCTCAAAATTTATGTGAAAAATTCAAATAACCAAGTTTTGGTTTTTCATTTTTCTTTTTCAAAAAATTTTTTTTAAAGAAATTTCCATGTTACATTGATAAACAAAAAAATTGCAAATCTGAATATACTACTATAATTAACAACCAAATAAGTTTTTTGTTTTTACAGCATTTTGGTTATATTCTCAATGGGTTTCATCCTATTATTTCTTTTCATTTTTTACCATTTTCAAAGGCTTCAGCCCTGGTCTATCTCCCCTACGATCTAACTACAATGGTTAGCCCAGAAGTTAGAGGCTTGTGCGAGAACCCCCTCTCTGGCATGTTATTATTTTGCTGGCCACATTAGCCCCCGGGAGCAACTCAGGTTGGTAAATGTTAATCAGAGCGGGGGTGAGGGAGACCTGAGAAACCTTATTATTTAGGTCTTGGGGCTAAATCGACGGCAATTTATGTTGCAGGTGGCGGGACTCAATCCTGCAACTAGTATGTGTCGAATTGAATAGCATCAATCAAAAATTAAAATATTGTAATATAGCATATTATACAATATTGGAAATACGTTATCTTCGGGCATTCCAGACTCACGCTATAACACATCTCGTTGCTGCACACATCGGTTGTTAATTTAAGCCCTAGAACGTGAGAAATCACTTTTGACGTCGGTACATAATACACTATTACATCATCATTAAACCGATTTGCACATTGTGCTTACTAGCAAGCACACGTCTTCCATATGCGTATGTACACCATTGATTATTTGCTAATATGTTATTAATCAAATGATCACTGCAATAATACTTGCTAGTGAGGTACATGAAAAATGCCACACAAGACGGCAATATCATGGGCCTCTTGGTAAAAGCCCGCCTACTATACAAATACAGTAAATCAATGCTATATTTGCATCAGGTATATTTTCATGAGCAGTGAATCTTTGACTGATCTCGTGACCTTTTTGCGGGTCGCTGCTTACTGCCCATGCAAATGCGGGGTTAGATCTCTCTCTAAGATTTTGCTAAGTAGCTCAAATAAATCAGTAGTTTTAGTTCTCGGTATTGAGCAACACAGATATACAACAATAATTATATGTACTCTTTTTCAAAATTTTCGAAAGATATTTTATTTTAATTTTGAAGTTGAGATTAATCTAATTAGGCCATCCATACCACGTGATCAAATCGGAATTCAATATGGCATCGAAGGCAAAGGAATTCAATATAGCGTCTAGGTTAGGCTGATTTCAATGCGTTCTCTCCAATTGAGTCTCCATAAGACAACAAAACATTAATTTTTAAAATAGTTGTATTTAAGTTTAGTTGGTCACCGTCGATTTACACATCTTCATATTTCTCCTCAAGGCTGCGTTGAATTACTAATGGCCCACAGCAAACTTGCCATATCATTGAAATCGACATAAAAGTGGTCTCTGTAGCTATAAGACCACTTTTAAGTTGATTTATTGGTACACTTTTACATACATGGTTGTAGAGTTTAAGTCCAGCTTATTAAATATACTTGTTCAAATGGCACCTTTTTTAGAAAAATCGAATCTCTTTATACATTCCATTCGTCAGCCACAAACAGATAAAACATCCTGAAACAAGTATCAGTTTTTATACATTAATATATTAATCATATAGTTTAAAAAATATATAAAATTAATCGTATTGCCTCGCTGATCCATCAGTAGTGACAATAGCTCATAAATTCGCCATTTTTTGGCAAATTTGTAATAGTCAACACAGAGACGAAATTTGGCTCCTGTGTCACAGATCTACATCTATAACGGACCGAAATTCACGGGAAATTGTTTCAAAATTACAACAAAGCAGTTAATTTCTAAAGGAAAATAACCTGTCAAGTGCACAAAGATCTGTCAGATTTGACATTTGCTCCAAAATGGCGCACCCGATAACAAATGAGATGTTGTCGCCATGGTCATAATAAAGCCACCATAGTTTTGGTGTATACATTATTTCCCAAGTGAAATGGTTAAACAAGTATAGTGTTGTGTTTTAATATTTTTAATCCACAAGATAATTACCGTCACGTTAATAATGTTCAGACATTTTATAATGATTTAAGTTCATCGTGGCGAGCATTGTGGCCAATTTTAATGTTCTATACCTCGAGCCCAAAATAATAGGTACTGTTTCAATGGCCAAGACAAAGGCAGCGTCTTTGTTTTAACTACTCAAGACGACAGATGCTTTTATTTTGAGCTCAGGACTGTTTGCGATTATTCCATGGTTGAAGTATAAGTTACTTGAATGAACAATGTTTTGTGTTTAAGAGATTGAATGCGTACAAAGAAACTTTAGCTGTCACTTTTGTGTGCTGTGGTTATTATGAGTATGGTCCGAAACCCACTACAAATTTGGTTTGACGTTCCGAAATTAGCGGTTAGAGGTATCTGAAAATTGGTTACTTTAGGAATGCGGTTCCTGAAAAATCGGTGACATCTGTCAACCAGTCTACCCATCTATTTATCGTGGTAATATCAATTTTTTTATGTCAAACGTCAAACAATTCGTTGTGAAGGCATAATAATGGTAAATAGAAATAGTTTATAAATGTTTAATCTATTTGTTGAAGGTACATAATAAGCCATAAAGCACTGACATTACTGAGGTTGGGTCCGAATTGAACCAATTACCACTCAAAATTCTCTTCTCGCCACTGGTTGCACTCTGGGTAGTTTAGGACCATACTCTTAATTGCCATTGCCCACATGAGGTGCAGAATGTTAACATTAAATGACAGTTGTCATTTTATAAAATCAGCATATGTGTTGATGATGCTCTGTTTTTCAGAATAGGCATGTGACAGATGAATATACATCAAACACACTTAGTCACATACATTATTTGATCTCATGAGATGGAATTCTATGCTTTTCTAAGCGGTCTCGGTTCTATTTTTTCAGCAGCAAAACTATAGGTATACTGAAAGTTTTTGGAATTATTGCAAACAGAGCGGTTGAGAAATATGTATAATGTTAATCCAATCATATCATCAACATGGTGTCTTAATGTAAGCTGCCAAAAACTGTGTTCGTCTTTAACAACTCTAATGCACACATATATTCACATATACTTGGCTATGTGTATGTATATGTACATACTATACAGGATGCTATTTAAATACTTTTATAAGAAATTTAAATATACGTGTGATAGCGACTATCAAATCTACAAACTATGTTTGTATGAAGGTTATTGATTTCTAACATACAAGCGTGTCTCAATGGTGGCAACATAAAGACATAAAAAAATTATTCCCTGCCTGAGTATGTGTGAACAATAATGCAACAAAATTATAAAATAAGTAATAAAATCATGAAGCGATCTTATTTTTGATGGTACATTTAGAATATTTTAACATTATTCAATTTTGTCTTCAGTTTTTGTCAGCCTCATGTGTTCATTATATCAACATACACAGGCTGCCTGGTAACATCTGTAGATTCCCGATCTGTTCGTGCGACCACACACACTTTTGCTGTTCGTATGTTTCACAGAGCCCGCACTGATTTTTTTTTGTACGAATTACGAATGTTACGTTACATACCCATGAATTTTGACTATGCTTTTAGTTTGTCAATACGTCGCATTTACGACGGAACTAAGTCAGGAACAATAACAAAATCTATTTCACGTACTAGCCTGGACATCCATGATCACTTTTACTTAACATTCAGTTTAATATTTATTAATAATTCTCTACTATGTGTGCTGAAGCAATATACAATGCCCACACGTTCACGGGCTGACTCACAGAATTCCGCCCACCGATTCCCCTTTTTTTTTGGCATTTCACTTTTCTACAAAATTCCCCTTAAGACACAGAAATGGATGGGTTATGTCACGTTTTAGAACCTACCAATGCTTTAAAATAAAATGAATACATTGAACGTGATCCCCGGTTATAGAGCAACGAGAAATAGGCTTTCAGTTCAATTTATTAATTTGTATTGTGTTCATTCAATGCTACTTACAAGAGCAGTCCCTTACCAGACTAGAGAAATATAATTTCTTAGCTTCCAAATGATCGTGGATTAAGAAAACAGTGGTTTTAAAAAACTATTGAAAGGACCGATGCGATGTAGCAAATAAAAATTCTGTATCCATTAATTGGTTCTTCCATGTGCAGACGAAATAATAATAAAAGCGGTACCTGATCTACATTAATACGTTTAATCAAAATGGTGAATTTTAGATATTTAGTATGTTGAAAGACTGATTAAAAAAATAAAATCAAAGACATTTAACATCCTGCTAGACGCACATATTTGAAGTATTCAGCGTGTATTGAATGGCTACAAATATATGTGTTACTCTGTTTTATATGCTACACGCTTATTGGTCCTGAGTTACCAGGCAGCCTGTATGATGTACAGACCATGATGCCAACTTAAGAAAACAATCGCCAAGAATATTTGCACAGATTGGTCTGATTCATGCAAATTAGCTGCTGCTTAGTTCATGCGCACGCATGTTGCCTCATTGTTCTTGCTGTGATGTCTGTTCCAATTTACAACAAGGGTGTCTTAAGAAAAAGTAGGTAAATAACATTTCTCTGATTTACGACCAAATGTGAGTGCCTAACAAGTGTGAAACAAATAAATTTTCGGTGCGGCATTAAAGGCATTTTCTTAGTTTGTTATTACTACTTTCAAGAGGCAAGTGCATCTAGTTATATCTTTTGGTATTTAATGAATTTATACTTGCTTGAGTTCTTTATGAAAATACAGACATTTGACTGGAAGGTTATGGGCGACATTCTAATTAAAGAAAAATGAGACGGGAGAAAATGTTTAATTTTTAACACATTATAAAGATACAGACAGTCACCTCATCTTCCCATGACAGGAGGGGATCAAATGCATATCTAACAACCTTGTCTCTCAATAAATGTCTTTCCAACTAGTGTTTCGGCACTTATGTCAGAAAGTTTCAAAATCACCTCATCTAATTTCATTCTTTTGGCCAACTTCTGTTGTTTGCTAACTACATATTCTTTAATAGTCTCTTGTTACATAAGTTTCTTTTTTTTTTCCTTAAATCTTCACTTGTTATCTATAAGTAATATCAAGGTATATTTAAGGAACAAATCTTATTTGGATAAATTAGATCTAGTAATTCATAATGTAACCATCAGTATTAATTATATGGTATCTGTTCCTACCAGGTAGCAATAAAACACTTAGGTACATGTTATAAAAATATATTCACGGGCATAATTAAGTTTCTAAATATGTAATTGTTTTAATTGAATCATTAGGAACTTCTATAGGAGACAGATCTGGTGGTTTAAAAATGTTATAAATTATTGGAATGTGTTTTACCCTTTTCCGTCCTCAGTCTTTGTAAGAATCTTTCTAAAACAACAAAAAGGAAGCTATACTTATGCCAGGTTTCCAGGCCATGTCACTATTTAAGCAATAATAGCTACTGGTTTTCTAGCACTATATTCCATTGGAAAGCTTGTGGCAATGCAATTTTAATACTAGTCCAATGTTTTATACTATACAATCTAATGGTCAAATAATGGTAATAGTAAAGCAAATAATCAAATGATGAAAAAAAATGTTCGGTACTATATTTTGTGTGTATACAACAGAAAATTTTTAAATTGTGTAACCATCGTGTATCCCTCTTATTGTGTATCTATCGCAACCACTGTGACTTACCACGGCATGGGTTTCAACCTATATAACTTATTGACATTTCAGTTCCTTGGCAATATTGAATAGATACCTTGTCAGGTACAACTTGATTTTGATTGTTGCCTTGCTTTTGTTTTATTGTGTATGCCTAATTGATTCGTTTGAGGCCAAGCCTCCATAGAAATTAGTAGTGGATATGTTCAAATCAATAAGAATAAGTACTTATGTTGTCGGCATCGGGATACTTTATTTAATTGCGGTTAATGTGTAAGTTTTAAATTATGCTATAATTCCTTTTTTAAGACAACCATCTATTTATCATTGCATTCCATGTCAGCTCTATGTTTGTAGATACTTTATATTTATCAATATAATATTTATTCAAACTACAGACCTGTGTTATAGGATACGTATACTTCACTGAAAGTTACTCGGCTAATACCATCGTTGAGTTTGTGTCTTTTTTCTTACATTACATGTGAGATTACCACTCTAAAAATAAAATACTTATGCCATATTAAAATGCTGTTAGTATGTTTATACGTCAGTTAATATATCGGATAAACGGGATAGATGGCATGCTATGTCAAATAAATGTGTAGGTTAATAATTGTAAAGTTACCATTAAATGCGCTTGGTCATATTTTGTACTCAGATCTCATGAGGAACGGTACATACTAGTGTTACGTCGCCAGAATGCTAGCTGAAAATATTTCCTAACATATATTCAATTACGTTGGCTTTGTTTTCATATTCTTTCCAAAACACTGAAATTAAAGCCACGTAAAAGTTTTCTCAATATTAATGGAAGAATTTAAAAACGCCTCTAAATATCGCAATTCCTATAACACTAGGCGTGAGTAAAGAGCATTTTTAACTACAGAGTATAACGATGCGAAATTATTACATGTTATTTATATTCAAAATATTCGTAATTTTTTTAACAGTATTACCAGCAGTAGGAAATACGTGTAATGAACTGTTGCGTCTATAATAATGAAAATACTTTTATTTGACTTTTTATATTGCTTTTTTTTTACTTTACGTTACTTTTGTTTAACCGCCTGGAATTATTTTTTCGACACAACTTGAACTCCTAAATTTGTGTAAATCACGACTGTAATATGATTAATTAAATTGCTACTTTTACTGGTAATAATTCTATAGAGATATTTTTAAAAATAAATGACCACCGTTTTACGTGGCCATTTATTTTGAGACACTCACTCAATTAACAACAACTGTTAGAAAATATTTCCTTATAACGAATAGAATAAGAAAAGTTCAATTAACTTTGTTTTCTTATTCCATTCTACATTTGGTCTGATCTCAGGGGCAGCAGATGCAATTTAAGATTTAGAGTAATTTGATTTTCTTGATATAAACCAAATGGTTGTTAACTCTAACATGTTTAACAAAAACAAACGTACATGAATACTGAAATTCTTTGGATTAACCCTTTCAATTCAAATGACGTAATATTACAATAGCCGAAATTAGTACCTGTCAACCGAAAGACTTAATATTACGATTGACACTCTATACTAAATGGATACGGTATGGAATAACTACCGGATAGACAGTAGATGCTGCTGATCAACGAGTTCAGTATCGAAAGGGTTAATGGTGTGCATCAATTTAAAGGTGTATAAAAAGCAATTATATAAAAAAAACGAATGAAATAAATATTTCGTATGTAATGTGAACTGTTTTATTCAAATATTTTAGGACAAATAGCACCCCATTTGCATGATATTCAAATTATCCGCCAAACTTGTACGCATTACTGCTGTTAGCCTTAACGTTAAACCTAAATTCCACCGGTCGTTGGTGTCATTTTAAATCTAAAACTGAAATCCTGCCTTAATATTAAAATCAACCACAAATACGAACAATTCTAAAATGATCTATTCTGAATAGATATTGTTATATATGTATATATAAAGTGATACACAAGTATGTACTATACAAGTCTCGAAGAATCCTGCGGGTATATTATTAAACTCCTTAGAGGTACTGTGATGTACTTTAATATGTTTATTTTATCAACTCAGAAGCAAATAGATGTAATAGAATAATTTAAAGATGAAATTTCAGTAACATATTTCTCGTATGAAAATGAGACGCACATTGAAATTATTGCAATTTTGTCTATAAATTAATTACAGGAAAAATAAAAGTCGTTAAAGCCTGCCTGCGAGTTTGGGAATACATTTCCGATCTTAGGTACCTATAGAAAGAAAATAATGTTGCATTTATTTGAGATACAAATGCACAAATGATAATCTGATCTAAATTTACAAATTTTTATGTAATCCTAACTAGACATTTTTTAATGCCTTTGTATTTAGTAATTAAGTAGTGATTTATTAAGCAGCCATGTCCATTAAGTGTTATTTATTTGCATAAACTGATATGTACATTAAATGTAATGTAGATACATTCTGTTGGTTGATTGTATTAAAAAATATGTTTAGTGTTATAAAATTTTGTATTGTATATCTAAAATTGTTGTATATCAATTTCAGTTCATAATTTCAGTTTGAAACTATCAGGAAATTTATATAACTTTTACTAACATTAAGTATGTGTAAGATATAAGATTTTGTTTAAACATACTTTGAAATTTAGTTAGTGGGAAAAAACATCTAGATAATCTATATTATATTATTTATACAATTAAGTATATTACTTTTATCTATATTTTAAATATAATATTTATTTAATAAATCTGTAAAATTATTTATTATATATCTTTATTCAAATGTATAGAAATTTTATTTATAAATTTTTATCAGATATATTAATATATGATATGCACTTATCAAAGGCTAGTTCAACTCAAGCGATTTTGTAATTTGTTATCGTGTTTTACTTATTATTATTGAAATAGCTAGGGGATAAAACACTTTTCTTTTTAATAAAGCAAGTTTGCCTGTATTTATAATTGATTTAATAAGTATGACCGGTCTTACAAAACATCAACTCGTCATCTATAAAAACATTTCGTGACCATAACCGTCGAGTCCAGGAGTGTACGCTCTCAGCAGTCGTATATTCATATAATTGTGTAATAAATATAAGTACTGCCAGTAACAAAAATATGACCTAATCTTAACAGTTTTATAATCTGTGATTTTACATTGTTTTATTATGTACTATCAATTTATTTTTAATGTCTTCAACAAATATTAAATTTAAAGATGACCTATTGTTTTTCTTTTGCTCCTATTTATAATATCTAATCATAATAATCCTAAATGCACAATTTTAGGATTATGCGGTTCCTACTAAAATAAACCATAAAATGTCTAATTTAGTAGGCCATTTTTCTCGTGTGTTTATTACCAAAGGTTTCTAGATGGAAGTTGTCCAGTAACCATTGTAATGAGCACACATAATGGTAGTGGTGCATGGTGATTGTTTTGTGACTGCAATATACTCTAAAAGGTGAGGGTTTTGTTTTCAGTTTCTTCCATGTTTTTTTTGTTTATTACATTAGTCTTATAGTAAAATTATAATATGAAATTTGATCTTTCCATCACTGTATTCGGTTCCTTCTTGGTTTCATGTACACAAATAAATAAAATTGAAGGCTTTGTTATGATACTTATAACAAAAAACCAATTTTCAACATTGTTATCTGTGTGTCGACTAATCTCTGGAGACGGCTGGACCGATTTTGACGTGACAAAAGAATCGGGGTTCCGCTAAAAAAAATTAAAATCCATGAAATCGTGAACAAAATCCAATTCAAATAGGGAAGTCATCCAATATAAACACTAATAAATAATTAATTGTTAACGTAAATCTTCCGAGTGTTTTTACTTGCTTCGAGTAATATAGCTATTTTCGCGATAAAACTCCTGAGCACATCCATAGATTAATATATTAATTATATTATGCGCATCCGGAATTAATAACAGAGACCACCATAGTGAATTTAGCCCCAACATTTCAAATGCGCATGCATAGAAAAAGGATTACGGTGTACGCAGAAAATGTTCTGTGTCATTTCATAGAGAAAAGTATGTGTTCTGTGTCCGAGTTATAACTCGAAATTTTAGAAAGCGAAATTATTTTATTTTAGGTGTCCGTTCCAGAACTTCGTAATACTATCATTCAAATTCTTCGAAATATTTTGTTAAGGTACTTTTAAATGACCTCTAAATCGTCATAACACGAATCAAAATTATCAGACACCTTATAGGTACTTATAACATATAGGTATGTAATTTAGAACGTACCTATTTATCCATATGCATGTACCTACAAAGCAACCGTGGTTACGTGTGAAATAGAAAAGGAATTAAATGAAGGGAATTATGTACACTAAACGTTGTTACGGCTTTTCATAAACATAAACAAAATCATATAACCTCACATTCCCTGGTCACAAACAGAACCCAGTTCGATATAATACACTGCAAATTGCAATACGCATGAGTTGGATTAAAAATTCTAGCTCGAGTCCCTGAATGCCTTGGGCACATTCGGAACAAGTTCAGAATTAAATGCTTATGCTCCGCGAACACAGAATTTATAATTCCGAACTTACATTTCTTGGAAGCGCGAACAGCGTGCGATGCCGGTTATTGCCAGAAATATGTATATATATATATTTGTGGTTATTACATACAATTTGGTTTAACTATCTCTGATCAGTATATAGAATATACGTCAGTAATGAAAGATAGCTACTACATGGTTTGTGGTTGCCGGTTTTTGTGTTGTGCTGCCACGGACCACCTGCCAAAATCAGCTGATTAGACGGGGATTGTTAATTGTTATGATATGATATGGTATTGTAAGAAATAATGAAGTTATAAAGATATGCTATTACGTTTATTAATAATAACTCGATCCTAATTCACTACCTATAGACGGAAGCAATATAATTTGTTTGTACGAGTAATGGCAAGTGTTACTACCAATGGCACTCATAATTTTAAGGTTGTTTTGCTAGGGGAAGGTTGTGTTGGGAAGACTAGTTTAGTTCTTCGATATGTAGAAGATAAATTTAATACTAATC
The DNA here is from genome assembly GCA_964058915.1 of Tetropium fuscum. Taxonomy (NCBI): domain Eukaryota; kingdom Metazoa; phylum Arthropoda; class Insecta; order Coleoptera; family Cerambycidae; genus Tetropium; species Tetropium fuscum. Next base: position 2,053,578 of record CAXKVY010000108.1, on the reverse strand, counting down.
ACATGAGTACCATTCAGGTAAGTGCTATATTAAATTTGATTTAGTAAACGTCCTTAATTGATTTTGTCATATTTTTAGGCTTCTTTTTTAAACAAAAAAATTAATTTAGATGGCAATCGTATAAATTTGGCTATATGGGATACTGCAGGACAGGAAAGGTTCCATGCATTAGGACCGATATATTACAGATCTTCGAATGGAGCTGTATTAGTTTATGATATAACGGATGAGGATTCTTTCCAGAAAGTAAAAAATTGGGTAAAGGAATTACGAAAGATGTTGGGTGCTGATTTTTCTCTTGTGATTGTTGGCAATAAAATTGATCTAGAGAAGGATAGACATGTTACCTTAGATGATGCCGAAACGTAAGTAATTTTCTGTCAAATTTATTTACCTACTGTTTTATTAAACCACTTATTGTGGGCATGCATACGTGGCTATCACAACCATTTATCACCGCTGTTTTTTAGGTATGCTAATAAAGTAGGTGCGTTACATTTTCAAACATCGGCTAAGTTAAATAAAGGTATCGAGGAAATGTTCCTAACATTAACTGAGAAGATGTTGGCTGCAAGGATAGAGAAGGGAGTAAACAACGAAACACTTACAAGGCGAAATTCACAGAAACATATTGCAGTTGTAGATGATGATCAGCCTTTGAGTAATAATAAGAGTTGTTGTGGAACTAGTTAGGTAATTTAATAATTGTAAATACTATATTATAAAATATTTTAAATTATAGAATAATATACTAGCTATTATAAATATGTTATATTATATTAAATTTCATCATCTTGAAAATATTAAATTTATATCCAGGTTCCTTTTTGTTATCGGCCCCATTTTAAAATATTTGTAAATAAAAAATATAATAAACTAAATTGTAGTTCAATAATTAAATTTCTTGTATCCTTATATTTATTATTACATGCCCAGTTAATCTGTGAGTCAATCTACATTAAATTATACAATTTGTGTTTTGATATTATTTGTTAAAGGGGATCTGGAATTATGCATCCATATTTGAGGGATTCCCAGAGTCTCGCTGGCGCCACTAATGTGCTGCTGGCGCAAAAAGCGCGTTTCATTTGATATCTCGAGAACACTGCATTTCCCACAAAAAACTATGAAGGCCTTTTCTCATGCAAATTAAAAGGCAACTTTTTTATTCGAACATCATCAATATTTTCCGAGTTATTTCCTTCGCCATGCACAAACACAAGACTAAAATCCTCCAAATCACTCGTACCTAATTTCCCATACATTTTAATATGGGGAGAGAATTATTTACGTTTTTGGCCGATCCAAGATCGTTCCTTCCTAGTCCTCAGTCTTTTTACCCCAAACAGCACATTTGCCAGGCTTACTGTTAAATTTACTTGAAGTCTTTGAATACCCTAAGAGATGTGCAAATAATTTGACAATTTCAACAAATTCATTTTAATAGAAAAATATTTAAAACAGCTTCTTGGTAAAAGTAACCTATTGTATGGCCGTACAGCAACGTCGCTTGATGTGTTTTACTCGGGTTTTACGCCAAGGTCGATTTATGAATGGAAACAGGTGTCGAGGGGTTGCCGAAACGGCGTTATCTTCTGTGTGTGATTTAGGTGAACAATAGTGTGTAATTATGGTGCATTATTGTATAGTTTGTAAAGGGGTGGACCATTTAAGTTGCTCTTTACGCCGCCATCTTCCATTTTCTCTCTCGCGCTCATTGCACTTTTTAGAACAATAATAGATTGGTAGACCAGGGTCGATAATTTTTGAAACTAAAAAATAGGACTTGTAGTTTTGCCAGAAATCGAGATAAACCGTTTCATGCTAGTATTATTTTTTTTCACTTTTTACCATTTTCAAAGGCATCAGCCCTGGTCTATGGCTCTTCTAGCTTATTATAAATGAACTTTGGGTCCCCTCATGTTAAAAAGTCTAATTTCCCATTTTGAGGATATTTCAAGTGTCAATACGACATGGAAAATCACATTTAGAGGATGCGTTCCATGAACGTCAAGCAATTTCGGAAATTTGTTTAACAGAATTTAGGCAAAAACATGTATTCTTTGGACTAGATTTGAATATCAATTTATTTAAAATATTATACAATAAACAACATTTTTTGCTAACATTTAATGTTGAATCACAAAGACATTAAATATTAGCATATCAAAAACATTATTTGTCTAATTACAATTTTATTAAAAAACAACAATGATCACTATATTAGTACCATAATAAATACCTACGCTACATATAAATATACATGAAATAATGTGAACGATTTATTTAAAAAATATATTATATATATATGCATATATTTGACAATAATTGACATACCTGCAAAGCAAAACAACTTGCACAATTAAAATTTATTGTTAGGGTACCATCGTTTTTCGCTAAAATATCAAACAACAAAACAAGTCCCTGTTGCATATCAGATAGCTAACCTTTCCTCTGTAAGCTACACAAAAACTCTGAACAATTTCAGAAACGCTTAAAACCTAAAAGTAGGCAATGTCAATATTTTTCTTAATCGAATTCTACTCAGTATATGTGTAGTATCTTATAGGGGCAAGATCTTTTATCTAAATACTAAATAAAATTTAGTGTTTTACATTTTACCTCGTATTCACCAAGGGTCCAATTATAATAGATCTGAGTGGAACTCAATCTGCTATAATTAACCAAAATTTAGCTGCTAAGAGCCTGGGCATAGATTTACGTATGAGATCCGCAACTGTATAAGTAACGTCTCTTTTGATACGTAACGCCAGTCATTATCAATCTCTCCGTTACTAAGGACATCAATTTATGACCTTGGTAAGTACAAGGAGGTTCTCTGCTTCTAACATTGTCGTCTTAATTATATTTACAAATAGGGCAGGATGTTTATAAATATAACACTTTATACAGGTAAATAACACAACAGAGTTGATATACATGAGATCCAAACCAAATATTAAGATATTAGCGGCATCAAAATACTTTTTATTAATATGATTTTGACTAGTTTCAAGATAATTTTTATAGGAAGTGAAATTGAAATGAAAACAACACTATAAATATGCAGTGATATGTCTGCAGAAAATCACACCATACATTGCTAAATTGCATTCATACATATTATTTTGCATTTTAATATTTCGTTTGGGTCCATAAAATTAAAAATTGGCTTGTCTCGAACTGTCACTACTTATTAGGGAAAAAATGCTGTATAAATTGCAACACGTTCTTTCGTATAATATACTAATTATATTGTCAATAAATAAAACATTAATACTCAATAGTAACAAAATTGACAATTTTTATAACATTTTTCTTTAATCTAAAAAATAAATTATTAAAGTTGTCTTAACATAAAACACAATGTAATAAAACAAAATTCAACACTATTTAGACAGCTTACTTATGACTCTTATTAGGGCACCATTTTCATCTTTTAGCCTCTGGTTTTCCGTTTTTAAGTGTTCCAAATTCTGAAACCAAAAGATCGATGTTAGATTCCCAAAGTATGCTGTTATTGTTTATTTTTTACTGTGAATTAAAGCTAAATATAAAAAAGTGTAAGCTTAAATTGATTTTCTGGATCAGCATTTATAGAAGGGGTGTCAGAAGTGGGCTCGAAGAAAGATCGTAACGTATATAGTAAGCCATTAAAAAAGTTACAATGAGCGAGATACGCGTCATGGTTTTTATTGCAAAATAATTTTGAAAACTGCACTGTTTTCACTTTTCTCTCAATAATGGAAAAAGTAATGATTTTAGAGAAAAAAGTTTCAAACAAAAGTTGTTCAGCGGCTGATTTTACGTAAGGATTAAAAGTTTTAAAAAACTCAAAAACGTTTTTCGGAGCCAATAGATTTAGTGTCAAAATTAAAAAATGCGAAAAAATTAAAATATGAAAAAATATGGGAAAAATTTGTCTGAATTCGTCGACATTGCAGTATTACATAGCCACTAAAATGCCTAACAAAATGCGCTGTTTCAGATTGAAAAATTTTTATATGGTGACCTATTGCAAAATAATTAAAATTATTAGGAAAAATAAGTGTAAACTGCGTATTTCCATGCAAAATTGCTGGTTATACGCTTGATTGAGCGTAAAATAAGTAGCACTATCGGATGACTGAAGCAGCTCTCTTTCTACATCTTTCTAAGTTGAAAACTGACATACTTACGGCCCTTAGTTATGGGTTTTTCGTTACTAAAAATTTAATTTGATTATGAAGACTTCTGAAAATTGACTTGCTGTAAGATACAGTTACTACCTACCAATTGTAATAATTTTCGTCAACATCGGTACGCTGTGACAGGCTGGGGAGCGTTCCGAAATTTGAACAACTTTGCAATAGGTCGCCATTTTAAAATTTTTCAATTGGTCACAGCGCATTTTGTTAAGCATTCTAATGGCTACGTAAAACTCCAATTTCAACGAATTCAGAAAAAATGTTCCTTATATTTTATAGTATTTAAATTTTTTATCTTTGGCACTAAAAATCGCAGCAAAAAATATTTTATATTATTTAAATATTCATCCTTACGTAAAATCATCCATTGAATAACATCAGTTTGAAACTTTTTTCTCTAAAATTATTACTTTTTCCATTATTGAACATTACTTTTTCCATTATGGAACTTACAAAATATTTTGGCTGTGTACGTTTTATGTTTTACCTCACTTAACTCAATTGTTGCATCTATTTTTATTCTTAGTCTTACCTAGATTCCATGTATTAAATCCTCTCCCTTCATGTATTTAACACAAACAGCATTCAAATCATATGATTGTTGAATAAACAAATGAATCTTCTGCCCCATTCTCAGGTTTTATGTTTTATCCAATTAAATATTTTTATGGTTATGTATAAAACATTTCTACAGTTTATCTAATGCCGTTGATTTCTCTCTGATACACAATTACTTAAGACAGATGACATTACTATCTGTTTCAAATAATGATGGCAACAAAGCTGTCCCTTCCAAACAATAGTTTTGTGTCTGTAAGGAATAGTATTCTGCCACTAAAATGTTTATTCCACTCACATTTTATATCAAAAATAAAAATGCTGCATAAAATTGTATGTAAAGTGGCAAGTAGTTAAAAGTGTATGACACTAATGCCAGATTTCCTGATATTTGGCCCTTTGTAAAACTGACTTGAAAATTTGAGGTTTAGTTTAAGTAGTGTCTACCTGACAAACAAGGTGACAACTAATAAAACACAGCTATATATGTGTTTTACGCTACGCGATAAATATAAATATGTACATACGTAATTTCTAATTTCACTTTTATTTTTTTGATTATTGCCAACTGAATCTAAAAAATAAACGAAGAATCAAGTATACAAAAATGTTCTCAAAATAAGTAGCATAAATGGTACCGGTGAATCTACATCTAAAAAGAACACGTTTTGCATTAAAATGACCTTAGTAAAACGTTCACCCCTAACGAGATACAGCCCTTTAAAGTTAGCAAAAAAATATTGATAGCTGCTGCAATTTGAAAAACAAAAAAAGTATAAGACTGTAAATTTTTATGCAAAACGTGTTCTTTTTACATGTAGATTCACCGGTAGTAATTGTGCTACTTACTTTGAAAACACCCTGTATATTAATAGTAAATAAACATCTGCACCTGTGACTTCACGTAACAAAAAAAAACAGTCAGAGGTTAGTGTTTTACAAATCATTCCAAAAAGCGATAAATACATTGAAAACGAAAGCTTTTTTTTTCAAAACCATCTGAAAATGTTAAGACGCTTGTGTCGGCCAATATATCATTTATTTATTTATTTAAAGGATATCTATAGATACTCACAGAAAACTTGATCTTATTAGGTACCTACGTCCTGAATCAAAATACTGTCCAGCGAATAGTTAGATACACATTTATCTTCATTCGATACTCAACGATACGTTGGCAGATTTTTCCCTGCTGCTTATTATAAGTCTATAGGCAGAGAAGTGACCGTATGGTACCTACCCGATGACATATAAGGATGGAAATGGGTGTAAGACATTGAATATAGCGCTTACATTCTTAGATACATGTCACCTCAGTTGACGGTACCACCGAATTTCCTACCGCGAACAAACAACAAACAGAAGCAGAATCTTTCCAATCCGCTGGTGTTTTCCAGTATTTTTCGTTGACCTTGACAACTTACCAGAGTCAACTACTGGACTTTTTTATTTTTTGAAGCAGCATCTGTTTACTATTCTCTTTCCTTGTCTTTATTCTTAGTCACAAATTTACACAGAGTGAACAATTCGGCATACATAAACTGGGGATGGAAAATTGTTTCTATTTCTTCAGTGATACTTGCAATGCAATAAGTAGTATGAAACTTATTTACTATTAACGCATATGCATGTAAGCTGCACATTTCCCCAGTTTGATATTTTACATTTCTGGCATTATGAAAGGTGCAGCACAAACTACATAAGCATTTCTGGTTTAAAGTAAACAATACAAATAAATGTACCTAATTTGTTATATACTTTCAGTGTACATGTATATATATTACATATACATACATATACATGAATAAAAAAAACATTTAGTGCAAGAGGCAAAGCAGTTAAATAAATTTCTTTTTACAATAGAACAACATGAAAAACACTTTGAAAACAGCTCAGCGATATGGCATGGTTACCTATTTTTTTGCAGAGTTGGTAAGTTTGTTGATGACACGTGTGAGTGATCTGTTGTCAGCCTTTAATCGCTCATTCTCAGCTTTCAATTTTTGTAATTGCTAGAACAACAACATAATGTGTACCTCTAAAATTGTTCTTATTAACAAGTTACCTTTATATAAATATTATTTTGTATATAATATACATTACCTAATGAAAGTAATTATTATAAATAATAAGATTATGTTAATGAAACTTGAACCTAGGCGATACAGAAACCGAGGTATTAAAAGGTATCAGAAGTTTAAAAAAAAATACTTCATTAGTTCTTTAATGGTCACAGAATAGAATATAATACTTGTGTCATACAAATTTTTAACTATAGATGAAAGTATGATTTCAATACTACTGCTCTTATAGAGAAGTTAAAAAAAAAAAATGTACACAACTAAATGTATACCCAAACAAACAATAAAAAGTAGAGGATTTTCTTATTTTTTTATACAGAAAAATTTATAGAAAAAATTACTCTCGTTATTTTACTCTCTCTTTACTAAGTTAGTACGAGTAATCTTGAGGTTTTTTAAATAAACTTTAGTGATCCTGTTATTTAAATCATTACAGGTTATGCCAAAATTTGCGGTTTCTTTACAAAATGTAAAAAATTCTAATATTTTTGTTGTTAAATATAAAATCAGATCAGATTTGCAAAATAAGAGTGATTGAGAAAGAAAATGTTATGAAATATATTATCCAAACAACACACAAAAACATAATCGAGAAACAGATATGAATCTAAATAAAAAAATTACCCACAATCAAAGTACCAAAAAATTGTCAACAAAAATAGATTAGGTACTTGTTGCTTATGGAAACAATCATTGATCAAGATTATAGTTTTATACACTGAGCTTTCATAAACGACACAAACCAAAAAAATTGACGGACAAACATATAGATCGGACCAAGCATAGAGGAAGCCTTAACCTCAAAAACAAGAAGCTGCCTTTTTATGCAACTATTACACGTAGCTTTGATGCTAATTCTGCGTCTACTTCTAGGATTTTTACACAACCTACTACTTTTTCAAGGATGAAACTCCTGGCAGCCTCATTTAAAAACATTTGTAAGGAATTGTTAGATCGACAACTCAATCAGAGAAATACCACTCCATGTCATCATTTATGAAGAAGGGGCTCTATACAATCCAACTAGTGAACAGGACATATATGAGAATTCCATAGATATTTGTTGTAATGGAAATAAGTTTTCAGTGTCAACAAATATGGAAAACATTAACAAAAGTTTTATTTAACATAGTGATTTTTCCCTAATAATCGTATTCTGTATTCTATAGATACTCGAATATTTCCCGTATCTAAAGTAAAATCCATGAAATCCAGACGTCATGGGCTGTCAACAGGAAAATTGCTTAAAACCGTATTTATCATGCCATTCTGTGTAATATTATTATTTAGGACTAGTCTTTTCCTCTTCATTTAAAGTATCGATATAACTGTAAATTTGAATGCTTTTTGTTTGATATTAAAAATAGGAAATTAATTAAGGTCCTCCAGGAATCATGATTCAGGTTCACAAGGGTTGAAATATCAAGAAAGAGAAGTTTTCAGATAGAAGGGGAAAGAAGGAAAAATTGAGTGAAAGAGAAGAGTGCTTACCTGCAAAAGAAATTAAGAGATTCTGAAAACAAAATACATATCGCCATAAACATTGTCGATGCAAAATAATTCCTATATTGCATGAATTACCAACCTGATCGGTGTTATATATATATATGTGAACGGCTGCCGTGTGAAACTTAATAAAAAAATTAGGCACAATCTTATTTACATAATATATTGTCAAAAATAATAAAATATTTGTCGGAACTTTGTTTGGGGTTGGTAATGATTGCCACGCAAAATCGTAATTGATCACCTGTAACGGTTGGTTCGATGCCTTGACTATAAACACTATCTTTTTTTCAAATTTTCACGCATTTGAAAAAATTAGAGAGAGCCAAAGTTAACTTATTCAAAAAGTATAACACAATATGTAAAGTACGGGTAAATGTACTTTACATATAAAAATTACAAATAATGAATAATTAAGAACGGGTAACCATATGTACTAATTGTTTCATGACATACCTTAAGTTCCTCTTCCATTTCGCTAAGCTTACGTTCCATGGCTCTTCTTTCCCTTTTCTCTAATTCAGATAATGAGTTCTTACTTGTCTGGAACGAAGACAATAATTAATCTTCTTATTGAATATACTAAAAATCCCCTAAAATCCAAGCTGTGCTATGCCCGCCATTTTGAAAAATGGCGGGTGATTTTCAGATTTTTTAATAAATCTTTTATCATTGCAAATATGAAAAAAATTGAAATAAAAAATGCATGTTATAATAAAATCAAATGGTTTTTTAATTGTGAGCTGCAGAATGTTGTTGAATTTTCAAAAATCTCAATTTTGTACAGGTGTTTTGTACGTTTCTTTTTCTCTAAATCGAGCGGTTCTTTAAATATGACCTGTCAGATCAACTTCAGATTAACAAGATAAGTTATGGATGCTGGAATATAATTGTTTTCCTCAAAAAGCCTTATTGAAGACGAAGCAGTTGTCGTTGGACAGAGCCTCTTTCCAACATTCATTTATTCAAGGAGACGAAGCTGAAAAACATAAAATAATGTCTAATGCCTACAAACTTACACTTCAAGCGTTATCTCAGAGTGTAGGTAGCCCCTTTCCACCGACAACCACTTCTTCTGTAAGGCTTTTACAGGAAAACAAACTTATTCAGCATCCATAACTTCTCTTGTTAATTTCAAGCTGATGTAAGAGCTCATATTTCAAGAACCAAGAGCGTCCCTAGGTCTAGTGGGTCAAAGTACAATCGCTTGATTTGCAGAAAACAACTACTCAGAGGGCAGACACCCCCCAAGGGCAGAGATCACCAAACAACTGGTTTGGATCTGTTTCCATCAGCACGCTATATGGTGATGGCAAAGGCAAACGACAAAATCGACCAAACTAATCTTAAGTGGACTAAGCAGTGTAAGTACATATCTCCCTCTAGTGGCCATTTGCTACTACCTCTCTCACATCAGAGATGCCTACAGATAGGTAGCGTCCTGTCATGCAGGAGATACTAGAAAAACTATCACTTGTAAGCTCTACTGTAAAATTGACCTACACAGTATTTTTCTTTATTTGACACCAATTTCAACAGACAATATTGATAAAAATTTATTCCTGTTTGTTATTACGATCGCGGTCTTTACTGTCATTTCATTGACATTTTGGGTTCTATTTTAGCGTTTTTTGGATACTTTACCATGTTTTGGTAATTCTGCTGTTTTTATTATTGTGTGGGTGTTATTGCGTGTGCATGATCTGGGCAACAACGCGGGTCAACAATGAGCGTGGGGTGCATGATATCAATGAAATATTTATAACGTTTTTTTTTACAAAATCTTAATAGCTACATTATTTTTTACTTTTTAGTTCGGTTTCCCTTTAAAGTGCTTTTTTAGTTTTTTAAAATTATAATCTATTTTTCACTTTTAAGTTCTGTTTGCTATAAAAGCGTGTCTTTTAGTTTTTATAAACTATGAAACAAAGTTTCGAGTTTTGTATCTAAATAAGATATTGCATGTTTCAAAAGCAGCATTAAACAAATATCTGTGAACAATATCTGTGACAGCTGTCACAGCTGTGACAGCAAATATCTGTGACAGCTGTGAACAATAAATTCTATATTGTGGCGAATGCGCCAATGTGAGAATTTGTTTATATCCTGGTTTCTGATGATCCTGGTGAGGATATTAGGGCAAAGTTGTTAAATTATTGTATTATCGTCGGTCCTTGACAAGTGTGCAGAGTTTCAGTTTAATCTGACGTTTTGAAGTGGGTGAAAATCTCGTTCAAGGATTCTGTTACAAGATACATCCAAACAAATAGGTGAAGATAATAAAAGCATGTTAATAAATAAAAATAGTTGAGCGTTTGACTAACGTAAGAGAACTGAAGTTTCTAAGCTGCCAAATCAGTTAGATTTCCTTGGCTGACCAAGATTATGTAATATGTGGAACAAAACATGGGTTTTGGTAACATAATCTCTTTTTATAGCACCTAGGAATTTTAGCTACGCAAACTCAGAATTTCTATCTCATGTTTTAAAACAACAGAATGTTGAAATACACATATTTTATTATGTATCCAACATTAGATAGACACAGTGTAGTGATGACATACACGTAAAGTAGGTATGCATGATAAATATCTTTTCCATTGAAATAATAAATAGCGCAACTATTGAGTCAAATATTTACTTACGACAACATTGATTCTCTCTAAAGTTTGCTTAGTTTCACGTAATTCTTCTTCAGATTTCCTAAATTTGTCTTTGAGTCTGTCGTTTTCTGCTAATTGCTGCTCATATAATTTCTTGTAATCAATTTCCCCATTTTCATTTCTTATATCTGAGGTACTAAGCAGCCGAGTCCTGCTGTTTCTTTCTGATCCACTCTAGAAAAAACGAAAATAAATAATACTAAAACTGTTTCTGCTAAAATAGTGCACGTAATAAGGGATATAATATATATCTATAAATATAATAATATGAACACTAACATTGTTATCAAACAGTGAAATGCAGAAATTATTTTATTAAAACGTATTAGAGCTAAAATAGCGCTTACTACATATCCTTCCGAATTCAACGAAGTTAAGCTGATGGATCTTGAACCCATATTACCGCTACTAGCCAAGGAATTCCTAGATCTGGACATTGACCTATCCCGACTATAGTTATTAGCCCTCGATGCATCCCTTCTAGATCTATGACCACCGTCGTTACTCATATAATCTCTACTGTTATCATACGTTTTAGAATACTTGGGCGTAATCACATTAATATTAGATAAAGCTTTAGCTGGAATTTTTAAACTGGCGTATCCACTAGCGCCTGAACTTCCCCTATAACCATTTGGAAAGTAGGGGCTCTGATAGCTACCGCTGTAACTATTATAGTTGTTTAAGGTTGAATAAGGGTTCGTAATATTTGTATACGGTGCGGTTAATGACGTTGTATTCGAACCAAAATATCCCAAACTTCGAGGTCTACTGTTATATGACGTTCCACTTCTCACTGCCGAGGAAGACCTATGCCTACTTGGAGCTACAGGTTGTTTGTTATGATACGACATTTTCAACTTTTACTCCTGTTAATTTATAGGAATTACGTTCATATATGAGACACTTCACAATATTCAGAAACCATTAATTAGAATCTAAGACTTGCAAAACCATGTATTTATAACACCAACACTGAGATCATTCCGCATGAAGGCTATAACAGGAGTATACTCGTATAACAAATATGCAACAATCTCTGCTCAGCTATTTAAAACACTACCATCTCTCCCTGCTTCTGTACAGTGTATGGATATTCTCTACTCAGAAGTAGCAAACATTTTTTTAATAAATATTCATACATAGGAATATTCTAATTATCATATCAAGTCCTTTATTCAGTGCCTGGGTACAATAAGGCAAATAATTATATTCTAGTTAAAGGAAATAGTTAAAACTTTACTATTATGACGTGTTTATCAAATATGTAACAGAAATTAAATGAAATAATTCCAGTCTTGCATGCTAAACTTGCACACATGAATGAGAATTTGTTGGGAACTGCTGTAGGCTTTAAAATCTATTTTAAAATACCTCTAAAATGTGTTCTGAAATGTACCAAAATATACTACACCCACATGGCTTGTATAGTAAACTTAAAATGTAGAAAAATAGAAGTCAGGTGAATGGAAAAGTAAACATTTCAGATGAAAAATTTTGTGTATATACTTGACTTGATACTAAGTTTTGTGTATGTACTTGACGATTTCCGGGTATTTTCCGATTTGTTTTCTGTTCTTCTAGAACGACGTTTCGGCGGCAGAAACATCTGCCATCTTCAGGTGCTTCTCCATAATGGCTTGTTTCTGCTTCTGGTTGCTCGAACTGAACTATAGTTCAGTTCTAGTAGCACTAGTTCAGTGCGAGCAACCAGAAGAGAACAGTTAGTGAAGAGTATTTAAAGTCGAAATGGTTAATAGGTAAAAAAAAATCTGTATAAGATAACTATATGAATGAGAAAGGGTAATAAATGCTGTTGGAAAATAATTGTTCTACACATTACGGTAGACTATATAGATTTTGCCAAAAAATGGAAAATAACTTTCGTGCCAAAAAAGGTAGGCGTAGCCAAGTTTGACGTAGAAATTGTAATTAGCTTCCAACGTCACATTTCTTTGTTCAAGGCCGATGATTTCATGGTTAATTTTAAACTATAACAGATTACACTTTATTTTAAATACGTACATATGTAAATGTAGTTACCATTCATTGCCATTACAACCTATGTAGACATTTTTAGATTCACGGTCACTTACAATTTTATTATTATTTTTATCATCCACTATAATAATAATAATACTGTTGATATTCCAATGAGTGTATTGACTATTATTTATGAAAATAGAAATGTGCTAGTTTTCTATGATTTACACAATATAGAAATGTTGTACAAATAACATACCTATGTTATTCCGTAAAAGTAGAGTACCCCAAAAATGACATTATAAAAATTTAATAAAGGATAAAAATAGGCTAACCATTAATCCACCAGTTAAATTTAGCAAATGACAAGGGCATCTTACAGCGCAATAGTTCCAAATCGACGAAAGAAATGTATAGTTTCTTTCTTTGAAGCATAATTTTCTCCCTTTTGTGCCTTTTACATAAGATCATTTTATTTTAATACATAATAAAATTTGTATAATAAGTTTTTTTTATTACCCGTTTATGACTGAGATGTGTACAATAAAGTCACAAAATACCTGCCAACAGATCATCCAAAATTTACCCCAACCAGGTACGGGGCTCAGCTCTGGTGAGTGATTCCTTGCATAAGGAATAGATATATGAAGAAATGAACCGGGCGCTGAAATAATCGAACGCTTTAAATGGCTTTTATATCAGTCTTGTCCACATCATATGGGTCAATATCTAAGTCATCTGATATATCTGTCTTCAGAGCTAGGCATTTTCCCTAATGAATTAAAATGGGCAGCTGAAAAATTGTTATTTAAAAAGGGAAATGTAGATATATTGGCAAATTATCGACCAATTAGTTTGTTAACTTGTTTCTCAAAGATTTTAGAACATGTCATGGCCTTAAGAATAATTTCTTTCTTTACAAGATGCAGTTTGTTCTCGGAAAATCAACATGGTTATTTAAAATCTAAGTCGATCGATACAGCTCTACAGTTTTATCAGTAAAATATTACAAGGCCAGGAGGAGGGAGATCTTGCTTGTGGCAGTTTTCTTGATCCCTCCAAGGCTTATGATTGGATAAATGATGAAATATTAGATAAATTATATAAATATGTTATCAGAGGCAAAAGCATACAACTGGCGTTCTCCATATTTAACGGGGCATAAACAATTAGTGGACATGGAACATAAAGAACACAGAGTGCGATAAAGCGCCTTGGAATTGTCTATGGTGTGCCACAGGGGAGGATCCTCGGACCTCTCTTGTTTATAATTTCTATAAATGACTTTTTTTATGAAATGAATTTTTGATTTCAAATAGAAATCAAAATGTAATTTTCAAAAACAACATGTTAATTATGCAGATGACACTAAATTATTAATTTGTTAAATATGTATAAATATGTTTAAAGTTTGACGTATAATACCTAGGTTTAAATACTAAGAAATGCCCAAAACTCGAGAAATTCCCGTCTGAAAATCACTCTTTTGAATCTCCCATAAGAAATACATGGCAGTCAAGTTTGCTGAAGCTTTAGGAACCCATTTCAAATTTCGCGCCCGGATTTTCCTAACCTAACTAATATGGTATATAGAGAACATGCTTAGAATTTTAAAAATAAAAATAAAACCAAAAAACATAGCGTAACGTTGTAATAAAATGTGTACTTCAGAAAAAAAACATGATTTCTAATTCCGCGTGATCAGTACGAAGAATCTAAACAGCGATAAAATTGAAGCAGCCCGAAACGAGAAGTGACGTCACAACCTGCAATATGCGGTAGGCGTTGCGCCGGAAAGCGGCAAACCTGTTAGAAACGGTTCGCTCCCGTGTGAAACTTTATAATAATTTATAACAAATTTATTATTGGGAATTAAGGCGTCATATTTCGCATATCTTTTTTTATGGTAAAATATTTTTATGCAATAAAAAAATATGCGAATGTTCCCTATTGTAACAATTTTTTCGATTAAAGTCATCTATCTATCTATCTATCTATTATTTCCAGCTCTTTTACAAAGTAATTAAGGTAACACAAATTTAATACTAAACAAAACAAAAACTCTAAAACGATTCAATAATTAATAATAACTCACCTGATTATTTACTTTTTGAGTGTCCTCGCAATCCCCACCACCTGTCCCCTCTTTTTCTTTATCCAAGTCCTAAAACAAATAAGAAGCTATAATAATAATCTTTTAAGGGCACTACAAAAAAAATTGTATTACAAAATAAATTAAGAGTAAAATAATATATTTGACACTGAGTATAAATAATATTAAATCATATTTTTTTCCATGCCGTTACATGCTGACGTTGATCATGGATGGAGAGCTTAAGTTTGTACCACGATAAACTGTTAAAACCTGTGATGTAAGTTGTTTTAGTTAAGCTTTAAGATTTTACACAGCCGAGATTTGAAAATTGGCAAATTCGTAAAAAAATATTTGTCTGCATCTCAATTTCCACTATAACCCCTATATAAAAATGTGACATGGTATAGTAAAAAAATAGAAATCGAAAGTGGTTCGTATTTCAAAAAGTGTTCATTGCAATTATTATTAAATTAAAATACCATAACAAATCAGTTGGTAGGTAAAAGACTTACATCAACATTATCAAATGACACAACACCAGTTGATCTTCTTTTAGGTCTTCTTCTCCTTTGTATAGCTGCTTGAGTTGCTAGTGTTGCTTGGGCATTTCTAATATCATTTTCTTTGTCCTGTTCTGAAATTATATATATATTATAATCAGATAAATAGCTAGCTATATACAATGGCCGTTTAAAATCTAAATTTAACGATCCTAGCGCTCTGCTCATTGGAACGGTAGATCGACGAACGAAATTTTTATAGGTTAGTATCGCATTGACTGTGAACACATGCAATTGTGTAAAACTCGAATCGAATAAAGTTTAACTGTTTTAACGTTTTACCCTAGAATTGAAAGAACAAAATTATAGAAAATAACCCACAAAAAAGTATGATGCACAAATCTTTGAAATATAAAACTTAAGAAATTTGAGTCGTTTTTTTTGGGGTAAAATATCCAATAATTTAATATAATGTTGAGAGGAACAAATGTAACATTTCATTTGTGTTAGTAAATCTATATTGTTAACCTAATATAACTCCTGGAATACACGAGCCCTAGAAATAACCAACAACATCTTCTACAAACCTTTTTCCTCTAGAGACTTTGGCCTCCGCAATGGCAACGTAACAGTGGTGTCCGCAGTTTCTATTGGTGCCGAAGATGGTCGTTGTACTGGATTCGTTGTTGCATTTGTTCTACGAATAAATGCGGGTGTGGTAGAAGGTTCAGACGGTTTCGTTGCATCCTCCAGCTTAAACTAATGTACATTCCAAAATTATTCTTAAATAGCCCTGATGGCGCATGCTGGGGCTAATCAATATGCACGATTTTTTCGTCGGCCACATAAATTAAGGGAAGCTCACTAAATTTTAAAAGGCTGCCATTTGGGGTAAAGTGTGGGATCCTTAAAGAGGTTTTTGCAAATTTTAATTTGTGAATATAGAAAAAGAGGTACCTAATTATCACACAAACGGTAATACGTGACAGTAGTAGTGAATATAAAATACATTCTATATTTGAAAATTTCTACCCGTGGTTCCTTAACTGTTCAGATTACCTACAGCCCTCTGTCTAAAATGTATATAAAGTTCACTGACCGCCTAAAGGAACAATTACTGTTGTCACATGTAATTCTCAAATTTCTCAATATTAAATTAAAATATCAAATTTCATAATACTATATAGAAGCTGTATATATTATTTGTCAATGTCATAAAAGAATTTTAGCCAGTTTTACATTTACTTATAAATTTTCGTCTACTTTACTGTGCCGTAAAGTAGCTTTAATATCCCGTTTTACATTTATCCTAAAAGTTAAAGCGGCAATGCGGCTCAGCTCTTTGTCGGCAAGCAAATATCGAAAGCATATATCTCTTTTTAACTTATTGGAAATGACGTGCTATCTTTTTCATTTGACACGAAGAAAGTTTTGGAAACTATAATCGGATCTGACAGTGGTGGGTTGGAAATATGTTTACGTTGTAAACATGTTTAATGGAATATATGGAATTTTGATAAGGTGTTGCAAAGTATAAGTGAAAATGATATTATACCTAAAATATGCAAGTTGAGTATGGCAAAAATTTCGACAGACATGAATTGTACGTATGGAGAAGTAGACCGAAAGAGTATTCTCGTAGAAAAACATGAAATAGTTGCATGGGGGATGGATTATCTTGGAAAAATAAAAAGGTAGACATTTATCACATTTAGGAAATGATTTTCTAAATTTTGTTAACAATAGTGTAGTGCTTGTGGTGTAGTATTTTATTTTCCGTTTTCAAGTTGTGTCGGCTATTTAGCTGTTTTGTACATATTTATTTTTGTTTCTTGTGGGAAATATGGCTACTGGCAAATCAACCGCAAAAAAATGGTAACGTGCCGAAAGCAATACCTCATGAGTGGAAACTTGCATTCAATATCAGCTGGGGTGTTTAAAATATGCATATAAAAACTTCTACTTTCGACCCCCTAAACAAAATGCCTGCGCCCATGGCTAGCGCTGACTGGCCCTTTTCTTGTTCAGTGAGCCTTGTATACATTTTATACAGACTGTAGATTATTCGTACCTAGTGACAGTCTTCATTCGATTTGCTCTCAGATGGATTTAAGTACAATATTTCAAAATAGATAATGAATAGCATATTATTATTGATTAGAAGAATTGGGAAGATACCTGGCTTGATATGTATATAACTGCACAAGGAGATTGAATTCAAAGTTGTATCTATAACAATCCATGTCCATTTTCCATATAATTCCCCACATACGTATCTTCCCTATTCTCTCAATCAACAATATTATTCTAGGTATCTTCTTTAAAAACAGATGATTATAAAATTTTTGTCTGATGCTTGCAGATGAGTTTGGACAGATTTATATTGAATATAGTTGATGGTCCATGATGTTTTGATTGATGATTGCTGCACTTCAGAACAGATACATCGACACCAATTTACCGCAATTGTAAGTTGAATATGATCCTTGCACTGTCCTAAAAAGACTGTAACAAATGGTCACACAAATAGAGCGGCTAGATAGACAGATAGATGTAGTTTGACCTTTGCATAAGTTAGGGAAAACGATACTCCAGAATGTATATCGTTGGGAGAAGGTACGGTCAGTTTCTAATTGCGTAACCTATATCTACTTGTTCTTGTCAGACCTATATAGTTGTATTTATATTCAGCAGTCATTTCAAGCGATGGGCCATGATAAATCAAAGAGAATCGATAAAGTAGGTAGGTAATTTGAAAATATTTCTGGAGTAGCTGAAAGACGAAGCGATTGAGTCAGAAATAGTGAAAGGTAAGTACCATCCAAAGCTTCTCTCGGCACAGGACTTGTTATACCAATCTCAAGTGAATGCGAAACAGCCATGCGTTATCTGATGCAAAGTGACGAAAAAAAAAAGAAATATATCAGAACAAATATTTTTGGATGTATTACATACACAACCAGATGTACTTTCATAAAGTGTGGATCCTCTTGTATGTATAATGATATACTTGTAACAAAAGTGAAAAACTGCAACTTTTGCCTTGCAGCATATCTATACACTGGTCTGCAAAAAAAACCAGACGCACCACAAATCTTTATAATCTTTAGAATGCAACCTTGTTAAGAGTTGAGGGCTGGTAATATTACCGCAGTAACTTACGCAAAGATTCCTATCTTACTGGTGGGGCAACATTTGTACGTTACCACTTGTGGTAATATTTTCTGCCCGGTTTTGTAGTTAACATAAACTCAAATTTGCTCAAGAGATGATGTTAATGTTCTGTGTTCATTTCTAGCTATAGTTTAATTTAAATTGATAATAAATTATTAGATTTTTACTGTTTTATGTTTAAGTGTAAAGGTTTTATGTATAGGTATTTAGGTTTAGGGACATAAGTTTTAATTAAAACTTCAATTCAAGCTGAATTCACTCAACTATTTCCCTCAAATAGTTTTGTTAAATCTATTGATTAAATATTATCAAGACATTTTTGAAGGTATATAAGAAACTGTTTAAAATCAGACATGGTTTAGACTTTACATTGTTATAAGAGTTCCCAAGATTTATGGTGGGCCCCCTTTTTTGCAGTACAGTGTATAAGAATACAGTGTATAGAAAACAGTAATAGAGGTCCTGGTATGAGACCACATTAGTAACCCGTTTGTGCAGTTAGTAATTTTATGCAGAGTTAAGAAAATGATGTCCGTTAAAAATAATTCTATTGTCCTGTGGCTTTGTATTAAAAAAAAAACATCAAAAACACCACATTTATAACGAAAAAAATGTATACCTTAGAAGTACCATTATCCACCCTCAGCCGCCATGATGGTCTGCGTTCGTGGACAACAAGTTCTTCACTGTCTCGAGTTATTACTGTAGGCGATGCAGTTGTTATTGTGGCAGTTACATTAATTCCATTAGTAGAATCACTGTTAGGACCCTGTTGATATTTGTATTGTACATGATTAAGGAATTTTATGAGGCAGGTGGTATAGACCAGGGTCGCTAATTTTTTAAACCAAAAAAAATAATAGTAGGATGAAACCCATTGGAAAAGGAAGAGAATATAACAAAAATGAATGGAAAAATAATTTACGGGCGATCTGAGGTCGGGAAATGGAAGGGGTGACTTTTTAGGGGTAAAAAACGATTTATCTCGATTTACGGCAAAATTACAAGTCCTGTGGAAAAAAGTTAAATGGCAATGTTGTAGGCAATAAAAAGATCTACAACTTTTGTATTTACTCTTTTTTCACATAACCTCAAAATTTATGTTAAAAATTCAAATAACCAAGTTTTTAGTTTTTTTATTTTTTTTTCTTTTACAAATTGCAATGCATTTCTGCATTGTTTTTCTGGTTGCGATACAACATCTGGATTTTCCGGAAAAGGAGGAAAGAAAAGTATCGTAAATTCATTATTAGATGATAAAAATCGTATTCGAGTTTTTTTCATTTCTCTGCATTTCCTGAGAACATTTATCATAGTAATGTATATTTTTTTACACCATCAGAAAGTAGAGATTTCAACGAACAAAAAGCCCACCGACTTTCTTAAAAAAGCAGATATTTTGACGCGAGAATTTTCGATTGAAAATTAGGGTGCTTTTAGATATTAAGTCAAAATGGTCAAAAGGTGAAAAAATAAATATTTGAAATCCAAAAAATTACAGTGTGTTTAGGACATAAAGAGGTAAGTTTTCACGAAATTTCTTTAAAAAAAACAATTTTTTTTGTAAAAAAAAAACCAAAAACTTGGCTATATGAATTTTACACATAAATTTTGAGGTTATGTGAAAAAAGAGTAAATACAAAAGTTGTAGATCTTTTTATTGCCTACAACATTGCCATTTAACTTTTTTACACCATCAGAAAGTAGAGATTTCAACGAACAAAAAGCCCACCGACTTTCTTAAAAAAGCAGATATTTTGACGCGAGAATTTTCGATTGAAAATTAGGGTGCTTTTAGATATTAAGTCAAAATGGTCAAAAGGTGAAAAAATAAATATTTGAAATCCAAAAAATTACAGTGTGTTTAGGACATAAAGAGGTAAGTTTTCACGAAATTTCTTTAAAAAAAACAATTTTTTTTGTAAAAAAAAAACCAAAAACTTGGCTATATGAATTTTACACATAAATTTTGAGGTTATGTGAAAAAAGAGTAAATACAAAAGTTGTAGATCTTTTTATTGCCTACAACATTGCCATTTAACTTTTTTCCACAGGACTTGTAATTTTGCCGTAAATCGAGATAAATCGTTTTTTACCCCTAAAAACTCACCCCTTCCATTTCCCGACCTCAGATCGCCCGTAAATTATTTTTCCATTCATTTTTGTTATATTCTCTTCCTTTTCCAATGGGTTTCATCCTACTATTATTTTTTTTCACTTTTTACCATTTTCAAGGGCTCAACCCTGGTCTAGTAGGCTACGATTAGGTTATGATTTGTGAATATTATTATGAAGAAAATTTTAAAAAAACAAAAAAATGTTATATAGCTATACATAAATCCATCAAAAACAAATAAAATATTTTCTGAACAAGACCTAAACAAAAAATGTCTGCTTATTCATAATAATAACCCAACCAATTTCACTTGTGGTCGAAATTAAATGTGCTTTAAAATGTAGACAAACACCAAACAACTCAAACACTAAATTATATTTAATAATGAATAGGCTTCTATATTCAAAGGGTTCTGTGATAAATGGACAATACTATACTCAATATCTCAATTAAATATATAGTTTTTACAATAATTGCCGATAGTATGATATTTATATATTCCGTAGGTCTTGTGTCGAAAATTCTTGAAGAAGGAAAGAAAAAGAGAAAAGGTTACAGCCCATATAATATTTTGCCTACATAGTAACCTGAAGCTAATAGAATCTTTAAGCTAGAGATTAGCAAAAATAAATATGGAGATTGCAGAAAAAGCACAAATACGAGGGATGATCAAAAAGTTCCAGGACTAATGCTTAAGAACTCCAGGACTAACGCTTAAAAATATTATCAATCATTCAACATTGTCCACTTCAAAATACTCCCCTTCCCAACATCGTTTCCACTGCTGGAATGACTGTGAGAACTGTTCTTGTGGAATGCTGTTTAGCTCCTCCAGTGATTTTTCTTTAGTGTTTTAAATCGAGTCAGATCTTTGCCCTCAAAGGTCTTTTCAGTTTGGGAAACAAGAAATAGCCTGCAGTGGCTAAGTCTGATGGGCAGGGCGTAGGTAGTAGAGGATGACAGTCATAACGTTTTTTGAGCACAAAACGCAAATGAGCAACATAGAATGAACTGATGCGTTGTCATGGTGCAGCACCCAGTCACCACAGCACCAGTCCAGTCTTCCTTCCCACAGCAACGCGCAAATTAAGGTAATGACAACGATTAATTGCTTAACACAAAACTTGACACTAACATGTTGCTCTTCGATTAAATTTATCTCGCAAAATATCGAAAAATCACTGAACACCAAAACTCATTCTACACAGACAGCTGTAATTTCGCGAAAACGAATTGCTCATCGGAACAAACAGCATTGCTTGAGCCGAGTCAAGCTAGACAAGCTAACAACCGCACTGCGCTCCGTTACCAAGCACTTCAATAAGTCCCGGGAACTTAATGATCAATCCTCGTATGCATTTCACCTGCAAAAATATATCAACCATGGCCATTCTTTTTACTCTAAAATAAGTTCCAAATAGCCAACTAATATCGCTTAGTCACATTTGGAAATTATACAAAGGCAAAAAGAATGGGACAGACACTAAATATTAGGCTTACCGCTTCATTATTATTGTTATTAGGCTGATTTTTCTTTTTGACAAACTGCTCCGCGGATTTTATTTCCTCTAAAGTTACGCCTTGGGTAGATCTTCTAGTCTCCCGAACACGTTTTGCATGCGCTTTTCTTTGAGTTTCACTTTCCTCGTCTCTTACTGGAGGAACAAATGACCTGAGAACAAAATTAAATACATTATCATATGAAATATCGACAATGTAACGTATGTTCAAAGAAAGTTTATATGTCTGGTAGTAGGGCAAATTTGCATTGTGTTGATGCGGTAGAACGAGTAATGCAAAGATTCTACCGCTAAGGTAACCCAGACCAGTAAGATACCACGCAGCTTGACCATAGTCAAGGATTGTATAGGATAGCTCATTTGAGTGAAGAAACTCCTTAATATGTATAAAACAGGTTGAAATATTTTCAAAAATAACTAAGTTAAGTCTGTAGTTGATTGAAGATGTTAAAATGTTAATATAATTTAAAAAGAAAGCTTAATTATTACAAGCTTGCACAAAAAAATATAAAACTCATGCTGCATCTCAATAAGTAAAGTCTATTAGCTTAGGTACCGCGTTAGTCGGATAGGGATATAAACAAGTGCAAAACACTGCCGGCAAAAATAATATTTTAAACCGTTCATTTTTCACCTACTGCATGTATGAATTTACAGGCAAAATTAGTATATCGAGGATCGTAGAGTCGGCAACCATTAATACATATTCATACATACGTTTATGTCATGTGCTTCTATTCGGCGCTCCAACCCAATGGTAATTGTCAATGTAAAATGATCACCTATGTTCGTAAAAATGCCTGAATAAGCAATGTGCCATGCGCTCTAAAAAACCACACTTTGTGGGGTCGATTTTGATTAGATTATTGTTTACATGTTCTTATGAGACAATCATACTCATGGCTACTACTTTGGGTTGAGTTAGTGCACAAAATAATTGTGATACTGTGATTAATTCAGTGAATAATATTTTTACAGTTAACTTTAAATTCTAAGGTGCAGAAGTAGGTCCAGCTTCTGATACGTTATAAATTGAATTGTCATCCAAATGTCGTTGGTACCGCTAAGCGAGCAATATACAGCACAATTATGCGGTTGAAGTATCCTTCGTGGAGCAATTACCTGATCGAAAGTAGGATCACTTCACCATATTGTACAAAAATGATAATTTCAATAAATTACAGGCCGAATTACATTAATTAAGTTGCCTGAGTTTTGTTCCGTGGCTTATAATCTTTCCAAAGACCCTCTACGGGAAACTGTTGCATCACGAAACAAAGTTATTGCACACACAAAAAACATTATCAGCAAGAAAAACACACAATAACAGAAAATGACATACTTAAAAAAGTTCTTAAATATTTGAAGCCTGTTTCCTCCAGGGGACGTGGGAGTTGGTGTATTGGAAGTAGAAGTACTTGAGCCAGTAGTGTTAGGTTTGATTGTTTCTATTTGCAACATTAAATTGCTATCAAAAGAAAATTAAATTAATACTTGATGCTAGAACATCAATTAAAAAATATACAGACAATCGTACGTCCATATCGTGGTTCTAGTAACTGATGGACATATTGTAATTACCATAAATAGAAATAAAGAAGTTTCCATCATGATAATTTTTTGAAATATAATTAAAAAGGTAGAAAATTAATTTACTTTTAGTGATATTTTAATCAATCGAATATTATGGCACATTTTGTATTCGTCACTTCTCATAATCGTATTAACTCCTCGAGAATAAATTCACACTTATTTTTAATACTTGCATGATAATTATTGTACATACCTTCTTAAGGGTTGCTGATTATTAGATTGCGGACTTACTGCAGGCGAAGTTACCTTACTAGAAGGAGTAGTTATAGTAGCGCTGACCGTTATATTGGTTAAGTCAATATCTTCTTTAATGTTCCTGAAAAAAAATCTTCATTAATACTATATTCACCTGCAATGCATGACCTTAATCATAATTGAGGATTGAAAAGTGTGGTTAATAGATTTAAGGAACTGTAATCAATAATAAATAATTTGAACTTACTCCTCATCTTTTTGGGAGATACTGTTTTTTTTTGAAGGAACCTCATTTTCACTGATTATGTCTGATGTATTTGTAAAATCTAAAAAACAGAAAATAAAATTGGTTTTTCTCTTCCATTAATGTTGCTGTAAAAAAATTGAGTAGTTTTTAAGCAGACTAGTGGCAGAAATACTTTGACTTAAAAAAATTGCAAATAGGAACGACAATTATCATTTTGAGGCTTTGGGGTTCAAAAGCCCCTGCAATACTGTATCTATGCCACTAATGTGGGATATGTTAAGATTAAATTAAATGTGCACGTTTAATACTGGGAATTACCGAATTACTGATATATAATGTTAACATACCCCATCGTCATCTTCACTTATAATAATTATATACACAATGCTACATCTACCGTTAATAGAAACGAACAATATGCACTACTGACAAATGTGTTGAATGGCAAACAGTCTGATTAATCTGCTAGTACAGAGGTGATAATGGGGACGGGACGAAAGGGAAAATAACTTTTATTAGAAGAAACCTACATCTACCAAAAACCTTCCTAATGATGTAATTATGAATTATGCCAAAAATGTTGTTTTATGATCCATTCGACACGGAGACATGTTCAGACACTTTCACACTACGTGTAGTCCTTCCTCATTATTGCAAGGAAATGACCATATATTATATAAAATGAAAATTGACGAACAGAGTAATGGGAATAATGAAGTGTTTAATGAGATGTACTGTTTTTATAATGCCAAGATCATTATAAAATGAAAACTGAACATTTAATACTCTTTATAATTTACCATCATTAGTGCTGTTTGATTGTGTTTTGGAGCTGCTTTCAGATTCTGATTCACTTTCACTAGAAACATCCATTTCTTTAGTGCAGCAGGAAAAACGTAATAGCATAAAGTATTTTTATTAGCTCCATTTTTGATGCGGAACCAACTATACGGATACTCACCTATATGTTCATTGTCTTTCTTGTCATTTTTGTCATTGGTAATTTCCACCTCCACTCTCTTAACTTTACTTGGAGTTTCGGACTCCAAGGTTCTGTCATGTACTTCCGCTCGTTTCTTTGCTTGCCTCCTATTAAGTACTTCCTCTTTATTCTGCTTTTGCTTGAGATCCTCCAGATATGATAATGTGTTAGAATCTGATAAGTCAAAAGCGGTCTGGCCCTAAAAATAGACGTTTAAAATTATTATTGATATTTCACTTATTACATTTAATGATATGAAGGAAGGTCGGTTACTTCTGGGACAAATATTAAGATTTTGTAAAAAAGCGTGGGGTTTACAATATAAATTGTTATAAATATTTCATTGATATCATGCACCCCACGCTTTTTACAAAATCTTAATAGTTAAACTTATTTTTTACTTTTTAGTTTGGTTTCTTTACACCCTAATTTTTTTCACTAAAAAAATATGTTGATTAGTTTTACTTTCTGCTATGAAAGAGATTAATTTCTGTGCTGTGTGGTCCGAGATTTAATAAATGTATAACTTCCAGTGAATTATATATTGTGGCGAATGCGCCAATGTGAGACATTTTTTTTATATCGCGATCCTGGTGAGGACATTAGGACAAAATTGCCAAAGTATTGTATTGTCACCGGCCTTTGATAAGTAGTGTGCACAATTTTAGTTTAATCTGACTTCTTGAAGCGGTTAAAATCTCTTTCAAAGATTCTGTTGGTGAAGTTAATATAAGCGTGTTAAAAAAGTAGAACTTATTCTCCAAATTACTCACAACAAAGTTTTTAGCTTCCAGATCGGCTAAATTTTCAACTAATAACTGACAAGCATCCCTCTGTCCCCAATGTGCCGCCGCATGAATTGCAGTCCAACCATCCACATCCTGTGCGTCAATGTCAGCACCGCATTGAAGCAGAACTCTGAAAAATATCATTTTGATTACTGTCAGTATAGGCTGAATACTATTAGTGCGTTCGTAGGTAAAGTGTGTTTGTACTGAGCCACACCCAAACATGTTGTTTATGAAGTTGTAGTTGATTTCTATTTCTTAGTGACCGTAGTGTTCTTAAAACAATTTGTGAAGTAGACTGATTGTGTCCTAGTATAATTTTTAAGTGTTTTTCGTTAAAAAACATTTATATGGATTACATTCCATATAAAGATAAATAAATGTTTTGATATTATGTTATTTTACTTTATATGTCATTTGGTCTTTATTTCAAAACTGATGAACAAAAAAGAGGCAAGTGATGATCTCTCTATTTAAATTTAAGCAGCGATTATTAAAAGCCACTGGCATATCCGAGAGGAGTTACAGAAAATTTCCTGAGGATCAAAAAGCTGTTCTGGAAACACCTGGTAAGTCATTTTCATCACTTTTGTCAATTTGTAAAAAAAAATAATACTTAGAAAGAAAAAAAAACACTATTTATACAGACGAGACATATATAGCTCTTAATACACAGAAAAAGCATTGACAAAAAAAAAACCCTCAAAGGCCCCAATTTCAAAAGGGAAAAGTGGGATTTGTCAAAGACGGACTTCTTATTTTCAAATACGTTTTTATAGATATGAAATACATTTTTTAAGATAGAAATAGGGTGATTATCATGATGATCTGAATGCTGTAAATTTTAAAACTGGTTAAAAACTCATCCTAATCTGCCACCAAACAGCGTGCTTGTGTTACACAATGCGTCTCATTACAATGTTATTGATGAGAAGGAACCCACAAACTTCTCACGCCTTTCTAGTACAAAATTTCATTTAATGTACCAAATTATTCATGAAATATCCTTAAATGTCCACACACTTAACTATTACATATTCCAATTCATAAATGTCTGGACGTTTGCCAATATTATTTTCTATAAATAAAGACAGCTTCATGTCTCAATACTTATGAGAAATAGGTCTAAAACTAAATTTAAAATTTAGTTTTTAAAAAGCACGCTGGAATCCATGTTTTAGCAATGTGTGCGTATAACTTCTTTATAGACAGTAATATTATTGTAAAGAAATTCATATTAACCCTTTTGAGTCGAAGGACGCAATGTTACGTCAACTGAAATTAATGCCAGGAAGCCGAAAAATGTAATATTATGATTGGGACATTTTATTTTATATTTTAATAATCTGAAACCGAAATATGTGATAACTCGACTAATTTATTTACCAATATATATCATGTGCAACCACCATCACCTAATTTATATGTTTTATTTAGTATTAGGGGTGTGACTTTATGAATTCTTTTGGAACATGTGCAGCAGTAAGAAATAAATACCGGATCGGCAGTAGGGGTAGTAGAGTTAAAGGAGTCATACACATTTGGAAGTTTGCTTAATTTTTTGTACAAATCAATATTCAAGATCGTGGCTCCAATATGGTGGACATTTTTGCTTTTATGGTGCGAATCAAATCAAAATTGGAGTCTCGAGAATTCGTCAAAATCAATAATCAAGGTGGCGGCTCCAAGACAGCTCTCGAATTTTGACTGAACGGCACAATATATAGCCTGTTTTTCAGTATTTTTTAAACCGAGATGTCATTCAGAAGTCAATAATCTGGCTGTATAATAATAATATGGCAATAATAACATATCAAGCTTAGGTATAGCACTGTGTCAATGTTCAGGATTCATAATCGATGGCTCTCAAGTTCTAACCTTGCCAATACAGCATTTTTTTCCATTTCATATTTATTACTATAGCTACTCTATCAGAAAAAATATGAAATAAATGCTCCATACCTTGTTTTTTTTTATATTAAATACTCGAAGTATCCTATAGAATGTTACACACTTTATAATTTCATGTTATTAATTAAAAACTGTAAGATGTCATTAAATTTAATGTTATATTGAGTATTTGTGTTTGTTCAGTTCAAATAGGGTTACCAGACGTCCGGATTATTCCGGATATGTTCAGGGCTTTACTACGTCCGGGTGGATTTTTCATAAACGTCTGGATTATTTTTAAGCACATTATAAACATCAAATAAATCAAAATACAAAATAATAAACTACCCTTCCCACAAATAATGTTTTAAAAGGTGGCTCAGTGCAGGGATGTCTTAAGTATTCTTGAGACGGCAAATAATTAAACATGTCTGAATATAATGAATCATTAATGTTGTCAAAGCCTGTAAAAATTATTTTCAATTCTCATTAATCTGAAATAACCTAACAGCGATCCAAAAAAAATGAGTTTAGGCCATATTTCGTTGATGACTCAAGGACGCAATGTTATCTATAGACAAAAAAACCTGGATATGTATGGGAAGATACAGGCATTGGGAAGAGATTAAAGAAATTTTAAAGGAAAATTTGTTTTTATAACCAGAATAACGGCATTTTTGCAGAGGTATATTTTGGTTTAATTTTTTTTAAATAACATTCGCAATTCACATTCACACGCGAAACACACACACTAAAAAAACATAAAAGAAAATTATAAAAAGACGGTAATATATTCAAAAAATATTCCAACGATATAACAAGCGGGCCGCCCGGCACAAAATCAACACCCTATATAACGTTTTTGATCCAAAACTATAGTAGGAATTATTCAGTTTGCTTTCGGTGCCACACAACAGATTTTACATTGAAAAACTTGAAAAAATAAAAGGGGAGGGAAATTAAAACAGAGTTGAAGATTTTAAAAATATTACTAATCACAAACATAATTATTTAATCATCTATTAAATGCACTTGTACATTATGGTTCAAAGGTCTGAAATAATTTAACACAATTGGCTATTAACGTCAATACACAATGAACTTCAATTCATATATAAATTGCATATAAGTGAATGAATGTTAATGTGTATAGTACATTTAAATATGTGCAATTATTAAATTAATGTGCAGACCTTTTATGACAGTACAACATTTTAGTTAAAATATACAAACTCCCTTTGAACTTACTTTATGACGTCCGTATAACCCTTAGCTGAAGCAACATGCAGCGGTGTTGCTCCATTTTTAGGATATGGTGTATTTACTAAGGAACTTTTAGTCACTAACCAGTCTTTGGCATCCCTTAACATAGTTCTTTCTTCCTCATTTCTAGCTGTGTCGCAATCAATACCTATGGGAAACACATTTTAAAATAAACATTTTGCAATTAGATAAACAAATAAATATTCTATTACAATCATACATACAGGAAAAACAATATTTCTTAAAACTATCACTCATGAAATATTCATATCTGTAATAATTATCCTTGTCTCATACTTCTAGATAACAATAGTTCAGTAGCTGAGTTATAAATATGGAAATACATTATTGTTTCTTTAAATAGCATTTGGTACATCTAAAGTCCTATTTTATATTTTATTCCACTCTACATAATTTACTATCTGTTATAAATGTAAAGAAATACTTTTGTAATAAATTATTATTAATATTACAAAGATAAAGTTGTAGTAATAATCAACTTCTGCTGATACCAGTACTAATGTAAATTATTCTATTCTTTCATTTACTCCTGATTGATTTGCTGTTGTTGTTAAATATTATATTTAAACCAAAAAATATCTAAAAATATATGTATTACTTCAAGTGATTTATTATTAGAAATATATTTATGTTACGAAGGTTGTGGTCTACAGGCAATTAATTATTAAACGATTCAATGTCTTTTATTCAAACTAGCAAAGGTTTGTGAAAAAAATTCGTTCTCAATGATTTTCATAGCACTCTTTGTCATATAAAATATTAACGATGTAACACATAATTATATTCAAATATCCGATATAATGGATATAATTAGGAATTTTTGACATCAAACTTAGACAAAAGAAGAATAACATATATATTATGTTTTTGAAAAGCACAGGCCTGATAAATCTGCCCAGTAAGATAAAAATAGGCTTTTTCGGAAGAAGAAAGTTATTTAAAGAATCTTTAACAGGTGTTCTAGAGCACACGGAACCGCAATTACGAATGTTTCATATAATGAAATAACTGCAATGAAATATTGTGGTATTAAATGTGCAATATCTACCTGGCATGGGTTGATGTAGTTAACCCCGTCAAAGTAGCTCAAAAAATAGGGGTATTACAATAATTCGCATAAAGCTCAAAATCGGTACGAATGTTGGGAATGCCATTATAAATGAAAGGTGAAAAGTCCCCTTCGATCACACATGTGCAAACATTTTTTTTCAAGGTTAAACTTCAAAATATGAGTTTTATACATTTTTCAGGCAAACGGTAAGTTTTATCATAAAAATTGTAGATAATATAGATAATTTATAGATAATTATAGATAGATAATAATAGATAATAGATAATGCAATTATCTATAAAAACTGTTCTTACACTTTCTTTCCTAAGAATCACCATTTCTGAGATATAGTGATTCAAAAAGTTGAAGAAGTTGTGTTCTCCATAATATGAACTTAAACATACAAATTTTACGATTCTGAGAATGTAAAAACAAAAGAAACCCAGTCCCTCATTTTATATGCCCGTATTACCTTGAGCAACATCTGTCTGCTAATCAATTTTCCGCGTGGCAACGCTCGTAGATCTGCTCGGTTTTCAAAGGCCTAAACGAAATACCATAAGTCTTGAACATTCCTTCATAGTGAAAACACGTGGTTATTGTTAATATTTACAAATAAAGTTTGTGCCGTTTTTAGTATTTAAAATAAAATTCCGCAATTTTGCTTCATTTGTAGTAAAACTGACTTAAAGTGAAATTGTTACTGTGCTGTTACTAATGCAAGAAGCATCAATACTGATGTTGATGAACTTTTGGAATATCTGAAAGACCAAAAATCTGAGAAAATTCTTGAAGAAGATCAAGCCAGTACATCTAAAATAAATCCTCCTCGTACTAGAGCGCATGTGTAAGTGAATCAGCTTTTTGTTTTATATTGTAAAATGTTGCTTATTTTGGGGCAATGAATTGAATGAAGAGTATGAAAAGAGAAAAGCACTAGAATCTCGGAGCAAAATTTGTAAAGTAACTACACTTTCATTCAAAGAATCTATTCTGAAAGTACCTTAGATTTGTTCTGATGATCTAGCAAAAGCTGTTACTGTTCGAATTGGGTTTGAATATGATTTAATTGCTGCTGAGGCGAAGTATCATAATGATTGTTACAATTCCTTCTTGAGACCGACCACTGGGGGTAAAGTCGGTCATCCTCAAGATCATGCTACGAATCTTGCAATGGAAATGTTTACATACTTTGAAAATAGTGATGTTTGTCAGTGATGAATTAAAAAATATTTGAAAGATATCCTAGATCCTAGATCATCACTAGGAAAAAAGTCTTAGAACAATTTTTGTAGGTAATAATTTTTGTCTGAGCTATTTTTATGATAAAAATTGCCCTTTGGCTGAAAAATGTAAAAAACCTATTGCAAATTTTGACCTTGAATTTTTTTTGCAGATGTAGGATCGATTGGGACTTTTCAGATTTCACTTATAATGGTTTCCCAACATTCGTAACAATTTTAAGCTTTATGCAAACTATTGTAACCTTGAATGTCTATTTTGGCCGGATTATAATGACCTACTTAAACATCAGTGCAAACTCTACTTGCCCTGTTATAACTTTATATATTACTACGAGCGTCATAAATTACCATAGGTGTCTATTTAATTGTTGCAATTAGTTCACTATGATTCATACCACTCTCCTCTATAACTTATCCAGATAAAGTAAATTTAATATCATAAGTGCCAAGGTTCAACTGCTATATTATGGTACTTTAGTATATTTTAAAAAAACTTTACCTCATTCTGTACCCTGTATATACCTACGCAGTGATTGATTGAAATGGAACCAGCAGTAATATAAAACTTTATTTATTTTCTTGGATTTTTTTTTCATACATAAAGTACATACGTACTTTCTCATTTTTAATTTGGCAACCACAAAACAATGGCCTATTCTACTGAAACTGGAATTCAATGAGGTTATTGTGGAAACTGTGGATTTGTTGCAGGTACATTAATAATTTATATTCCCAAAAAAATATTATATCATTTATATTCCCAAAAAACATTCAGACCACAAAGTGGACACGTCAAACCATAACCCCCTGTCACTGATCACGACACCATACTCTTAGGTCGTTTTACATTAGGTAAAACATTTAATTCTACCCCCACAACTTAAGATGAAAGAATTCTAGTCTAGTAATCCAATATTATTTTGTCCATTGCAAAAATTTATTGCGATTGCTACCTTTACATATCTGTTTGAAATACAAAAATAAGATTACTTACCTCTTTTTTCTATTTCCTCTTTTAGCAAATCTTCCATTTTTTGACATTCCGCAATGTCAATAGCCAGTTCCGCATCATTATTAACTGCTGCAACATTTGCACCTTTCTCGATAAGATACTTGGCAATATATAAAAAACCACAGCTTGCTGTGGCATGTAGGGGTGTCCAACCTTCATTATCACCTCTATTAACGTCTGCCCCATGTTCCACAAGGAATTCAACCATATCCAGATTGTCGTCTATACATGCCTACAAAAAGAACAGTTAACATTTTTTCAATAGTTCTCCAGAGAAATAATGTGTTCCTTACTTTAGCTACCTATGCTATGATCAGGTCATAGATTAACCTACTTGTTATCATTTTACCTACATTCAAAATGAAGTATATTAATTAATAACATAATAGTGAAATTTAGATTCATAGGTAGGTACATAAAAACTTTAAACCTGTGGATGTCAAAAGGAAATCAATAAATAATCTTATGCACACATAACTTTCTACTCAATATTCGTGAGGCTCATTTTGACTAACTTAAAATGTGTTTTGTAAATTTAATTAAGTAGGTAAAGGTAGTAGCATAGAAAATAGATTATTATGTTTCATATAGGTAGTATGTACTTGTATTTTGGGACTGCCATATTCCATACTGTATCCAATAGCAGTAGGTATTTAATTATACTGTAAAATTGGTTCATATATTAAAATTGGATGGTCATGATACTCGCGCCAAGAGGTCGATATGAGGCAAAATTATGCAGTATGAGTGCTCTTAATACAAATAAATGGAACATGATAAATCATCTATTATTCTCCAATCAATCAAGAGATAAGTAATTAGTTATAGAATCGGGTTTTGGATACTCAGCTGCTGTTGTAAACCATAATAGTAATAAGCCACCTAGTAAATCGTAACAAGATGTTTTTGGTTTCACGAGATTATTGAATGTTGTATAAATATAAATAACTTTATAGATATAGAAGGATAAAAATATTGAAACCCCTGGTTTGACAGACAGCAGAATTATATAAATGGTTGGATTTGTGTTTCTATGTATAAACGCAAATAGTAATAAATAATACCATTATTATCTTTAATGTGTAATGAAATAATTAGGTATAATATCGAAAATGTATTCCTGCCGTCCGTGGTTAGGTCGGCGCCACTGGATAGTTAGGTTAATGGTCTACAAAACCAATAATTTGCAGTCACAACACTTTGAATATGAACATGCTTTACTGATATTATTAATAACTCAGTTAATTGATATAACTGGTAAAAGTTTACTCTGAATGTTTTAAATCTCAGCTGAAGTAGCCATATTGTGAAAATTTACGTCATGAAATTTAGGGCACTGCCACAGGTGGAAGGTGGAATTTGATATCGTAAAATGATTTCCCTACCTGATGCAGAGCTGTTAATCCATCCACATTTGCAGTATTAATATCTGCTCCCTTTTCTAATAAGTTTACAACTTCATCTTTATCTCCTGCGGCACAGGCAGCTAAAAAAACACATCCCGACGAAAACTTTATTTTACGCGACTTTTGCTTCGGCGACACTGGTTCACGATTTGTGTCGGATTCTTCCCAGCGTTTTAATTGTTCCGCTCTTTTAAAAAGTGCTGAATTAGATCGCGTCTCTAACGACATGATTATTTAACACTTTGATTTACGATCGGTCACCATTACGATACCAACGAATTCTTTTTGTGTATGACATAGGGTGGGGTTGGTACTCGTACTGGCAGAAAGCAGAAAGCAAAATAAACTATCTTTTATTTGTATGTAATGGGAGCCACAGCACAGATATTTAAAGATAGAACCGATGGCTTCATATTGCTTCATATAGATAGTGTGGACATAAGGTGGTCAACTTCCGCTCCGCCATTAGGTACTAAATTTAAAATTATACCCATATAAATTATTCGTAATATTGTAATAAGTAGACGGGCGAGCGGTTTTACAGGATCGATTTCACCGACGGCATTGTGTCAATAATCAATAACATCCGATCTTTGGTGTTGCTACAGCTTTTATATCTGTAATTTTACCTTACCTTACCTTGCACTAGTGGCATCTATGTTTAATTTAGTTTCCGCTAGTACAAAGGGAGACCTTAATGATACTTGGGATTATGTGGTTGGCTCCCTGCTCAAATTCCAGTTTCCGGTTTGCGAGTACTGCGCCATCTGCCGAAAATCATGCGTCATTTGTCCTTTCTTCGTCTTCGGTCTCTTTCCAATTCCGTGTCTTGTGTCTCCATCTTTCCATCTCACAATATTTTGCATTTCATCTTTTGTGCCATTTTGTTGTATGGTGTGGTGTTTTGTGATACCCGGCTTTTATACTTTGACATGTGTTTATGGTATATTTTAGAAATTACATTATACCATAGTAGGAAATAAGTTCAATAAAATACAGCTTGAGAAATAGTGATCCATATTGTGCTGCGTGGATTGACATTCGACCATCATATAATATTAGGTAAAGGTGAGTGTAGTGAATAATGCGCATTTTTCTTGACGCCATTGTGGCTTCTCTTTTGGCGTGCATTTTTCCATTGATGGTGTGTTTTTTCTTGGTGCAGAAGCATAATTTAAGCTTATTGAAGTATATTTCTATTTCAGTATAACCACAATGAGTTACTACAAACCTAGGTAAGATATATTGTAGATAATTTGTGGTTATTTGAAATCTTTATGTAATGTGTTATGATTTAACGCATTTATATTTGATTACCAAGTTTCAGTCAGACTCTTGCAATGTCTCGAGGAAGAGGTTATTCTTCCCCAAGAGGAAGTTCATATCGTGGCAGTTCAAGTCGAGGCAGTTCGTCATGGGGTGGGGGTGGAAGTCGAGGTGGATATTCAGGACATGGTTCTGGAAGTGCAAGATTTTCGTCATTTTCGAATTCCCTTAGTTCAAGAGGTTCTTTTGATTCAAGAAATAAATACTCCAGTTCATCAGAGCGTTTCAGATCCCATTCTGATGACTATCATAAAATGTACCGGCCTGTAAGTATTCGGTGATGGTGTAGGGTTACTCGATTTAACCAAAAATTGCTTGTTGCATGTGGAAAAAATAAAGTATTGTCGGCATATTGTTTGGATTTTATATTTCTTGATTTTTCAGGATTCTAGTTATTCAGGACGTGATGGTGGTGGCAGAAGATCTCCAGATCGGAAAAGATTAAGGCTTGAGGTATGTAAAACTTATTTAAGTTACTTAATTCACAGGGATCACGAGGAATGCTAATCAGTGTGTATGTGTATAGATATACATTCACGTATATGACTAAAGTATGTATATGTATATATGTGCACCTGTATGCTATTGAGAGAATAAAGATGTGAAAATTCGCAACCCTGAGTTGGCGCTAGGTTATAAGACAGGGAGAGGCCTACACGAATACTAAGAATTTTTTTTCTAATTGTGTATAATCATCTGGATAGATGAGAGATTATGCAAAAGATGGTATTATTTGAAAATGAAATAGTATTCATCGAATCGTAGGAAGAAATAAAAAAAATTAGAATGTATAATACTATTAATAATAGTCCATTAAAGAGCCCAATAGGCTTGACGTCTGAGGGTTCTATGGCGTTACAAATAATGTTGCTTCTTAATTAAGTATGTTATCCAGGCACCTAGTTCTCGTCATGATAGTTCTTACGGCGGATATGGACCAGGTAGACATGACTCACAATCAAGTTATTCGGATCGAAGGAGTTATTCTGGTGACCGACATTCCACATCGACACCATTTTCCAGAAGAGATGAGTTTCGTAGGCCAGGACCTCCTCCGCCTCGAGGAGCGTATAGAGGTCGTCTTAGCTCAAGAGGCTCTCGAGGCCTAAAACTTAGAGATCGTCCTACGAGAAGGCGCCTTGTAGAAAGTTCATATGCAGTACGAAAGCGAGTAATTTCTGCTCGCTCATCAGACTACGCCAGGAGATTAAAAATATCTAGAATGAGGAGGTAAATACAATTTTATTGCAGGAAACCTGAAATGTATTTAGTGTATTCACACAATTGTAAGCATTTTACTATTTTAAGAAACTATATTTCCAAAGTGAAGCAGGTGAGCACGAGACGGCACAGATTCCTTGTCGCATTTTCATTGACACATCAGCTAAAAAATTGAACTTGTGTAGAAGTGTTGGGGATCTGCGTAAAAAGATAATATGGGAACTAAAGATACTAGAAGACCAACACTTTGTTTGCACCCATTGGTGGCATGAAGCTAATCACTTACGTTTTCATTGCTATTATGACTGAAAACTTGTCTTAGATAGTTTGGAAACTTTTGATATCCATCGTTCAGTCTCACAAAATAAGATAAAGATTAAAAGTGAATGTCTGGATTTGGCACAAATATGATTTTGTTACTTGATTCAACCACTAAACTTCCTTATCGATAGGTTTTTAATTTCTCTAAAACATGGCGTGTAGGTTCGGAAGGTCTATCTCTGGTTCGGTTAGTACCCGTCTATATATGAATAACATAATATTATCAATAGGAATTGTATTATATACAATATATCTTGGCATAGAAGAGCTATATTTTCCGACTGCTAATGATGTGATTTAGCATAGGTGTATCGTATCAGTGGCATAGCTAGACAGCTTACTGTATCCGCGAGCGCAGGACACCAAAATATGGCCAATTTCATAGAGATAACAATATAACAATGGTTACCTAAGAATTATGTTAAATTTCAAACAAAACTTCATGTTTAACTTACCCAGGTTCTACTAGAAAATTTTCTTAGAAATGAAATGATAAATAATTCACTCAGTACTCATTAGTATACATGGTAAGGCAAAAGGTACAAAGACATAACAGGAAATACAATTTTGGAAGAATAATACTATTGAAAAAATCTTATCTAAATATGTCTATTAGACCAGGGTATATAATTTTTGAAACCAAAAAAAATAATAGGATGAAACCCATTGGAAAAGAAAGAG
The DNA here is from genome assembly GCA_964058915.1 of Tetropium fuscum. NCBI lineage: Eukaryota > Metazoa > Arthropoda > Insecta > Coleoptera > Cerambycidae > Tetropium > Tetropium fuscum. Next base: position 2,015,954 of record CAXKVY010000108.1, on the reverse strand, counting down.
AATATAACAAAAAAGAAAGGAAATAGTTATTTGTGTGTTAAGAGCGCAAAGTACTGCATTGCCACTTGCGAAAGAAATTTACCGGTATTCTTTCAAAAGCGGCAATGGCAGTTTGTGCTCGTAATACATACAACATTTTTTCTACAATCGCTTAATACAGTGTGTTGTATGTATTTGACATATGTTTATATTAGAACCGATTTTTATAAGTTTTTTTTGTTAGCTACATTTCTCATGTGTCATTTTTGACTGACAAGCGCCTGCTAAGGAATTTATAATAAAGAAGCGAGCGGGAATTGACACTATTGCCGCTTTAAAGCGGCAATGGATGACAATTATGTCATCATTGGAAATGGCGTACTTTGTGTTGAGAATTTAAAGCGCCAAAGCCTACTATTGAGGCGATTGTAGAAAAAATAATTTGCGGGCGATCTGATGTCGGGATGTGGAGGGGGAGTTTTTAAGGGTAAAAAACGGTTTATCTCGATTTCCGGCAAAACTACAAGTCCTATAGAAAAAAGTTAAATTGCAAAGTTGTAGGTAATAAAAAGATCTACAGCTTTTGTATTTACACTTTTTCCACATAACCTCAAAATTTATGTGAAAAATTCAAATTACAAAGTTTTTGATATTTATTTTTCTTTACAAAAAAAAATTTTTTTCAAAGAAATTTGGTGAATACTTTTTATATCCCAAACACACTGTAATTTTTTTGATTTTGATTTAACAGATATTTATTTTTTCACCTTATTTTGACTTAATATCGAAAAAACCCTAATTTTCAATCGAAAATATTCGCTTCAAAATATCTGCTTTATTAAAAAAGTCTGTGGGCTTTTTGTTCGTTGAAATCTCTACTTTCTGATTGTGTAAAAAATACATTACTATGATAAAAATGTTCTCAGATAATGCAAAGAAACGAATCCGAATTTTTTTTTTTAATCATGTACAATTTTGGTCTATTTATTAAAATTTACACTTTAATTATGGATATTTTTTCCTTGGTAGTCGAATTCTATGCGGATCTAAATTTTCCGAATTTTAACTGTAATTACATCGTCCTATATCATCAAAGCGATATTTTTTACTATTTTTCCATTACTTCTTTTTTTGAAATTTAAACAAATTTATTATTGGGATTTTTTTAACAATTCTTTTAATCCAGTTTCATAGTTTTGGCCAGAAATTGTTGATCCTGACCCAATGTGCATTTCGGCCGTTTGTCCGCACTGTGAAAGGTAATTCACCTTTTTCCACTATTTGCTGCTAGGAGGAAGTAGGTAGGTTTTTTTGTATAACAAACAGTGGAGTGATATTTCAAAGTTGTAATTGAAATCAACAAAAGAAAATGTTGAGACATATTGTTAGGTAACCATTATTAAATCCTGGATGACATCGGACAATAAAATTGCTTTCAAATTTAAATATTAGTGGTAGGAAGTGCATGCCAATCGGCTGTAAAAATTACTTGGACCTCGGCCTGTTACCTAGACATCGAGCACAATATAGCAATATCGACCTGTGCACATTCCGTGACGAAGTTAAGTAATTTCGGTCTACCACACTTATTATGAGGTATGTCCTGTTTATATGGTTATAAGTTATTATCAATTATAGCAACAAATTAAAGGACCGTTTTATGCTTTTGCTGTATATTTACACTAAAAGCGAGATAGGGCATAGAATTTCTAGCTACGCCACTGCAACACTGCTACCTTGTCAAGTCTTATTGATCAGGTTTATTAATACATCCATTTCTTTTATTTTTTATGAAATATTTAGATAGCATTTTGTGGCTACAGCCTCTAAATTATAGATATTTTTCTACCCGCATATCTATTAGAGGTCTATAATAAAGTAGATCTCAAATCAGACAATTGGAAGAAAAGAACTGTGTAATGATTCGATTTTCCTTTAGACAATATAATTGTATGGGGTTTACTTGCAAATATTATGATTACTTATAAACCGAGAATGTTTTAATAGGAATATTAACAGTATTTGAGTATCTAAATATTTGCTGTGATTTTTCTAAATACATCCTGTATAATAATACCCTATTTGTAAATGGATCCATCGAAGGGTAATAAGAGATTTTTGCTACAGAATTCCTACAATCATAAATGCAAATTGAGAAACAGTAATACACATGAGTAATATTTCAATAAAGACAAAATAGGATTAACAACTCTCTGCGTTGCTAACTGTAATATAGAGTAATAATTATCTAACATTTATAAAACAAGAAGTAGGAAGCGATGGAATATTTGAAAGACTTTGGATTGTTATAACAAAAATGGACTAGTTCCAAACATCAGATGTTTCCGATTAAAAGTATTATGTAATTTATAAAAGTAATTAATATATTCTATGTTCTGGTGCTTCTAATAATACTTTATACTGATGGGTTTGAAGTAGTTCAAATTACCAGTAGAACAGTTATTTGGAGTTAATAAAGAGACCGAGTATTTCAATAGCCCTCCCAAATCTGCTTCTAACAATTATTAAAGATTAATATAGCCTCTAAAATAGTATTTGGATTGATGAATTGCAAGTTGCCATTTCTGGACGCCGAGGTTGCCAAACAAACTTTTGAATTGGGATCGCTTGATGGATCAAATACAAATGAAAACTCGAAAAAGATCAGTGTTGGTTTTTTTTTTATCATAAGTTCCTCACAGTTTTCGTCTATTCTGTCAGCTCGCACGAAAAACGCATTGAACCAGATTATAAAAGATTATTCCATAAACTGTTACCAAGAGGTATGAGGCTGTTGCTTCAAGACAAAAAATAAGTTCCCTTACATGGATTATTTCTGGATGTTATCCTAATGGAATACAACATATACATGAAATTTTGGGGGCAAAAAACAAAGGATATAATAATATTGAACTGAATAAGAAAAGGTTAAAAATGCAGCACTGACTAGTAAGTTCCAGCTGTGTAATTCGTATAATCTTAACAGGATGTTTCAATGGAATTCATATTTCAAACAACCATAAGGCATTTTAATTTTTTAAAACTCGAAAAACCACTTGTGAAATTCACATCTACATGTACCTGGCCAAATGTATCTAGTTCAAAGCGAAGCTACATTGTCATCTGAGGATCGTGTTGCAGCAACTTCCATGCATATCTACTAACGATATTTAAGCATTAAATACTATAAAATCGAGGACTAAACTCTAGAAGCATAATAGTCATCAATGTCCGCTGTATCTCTGAAGTGTTTCAATGTCTACAGAGGATTTTAGCCTCTACGAGGTGTGACTACTGATTTTTGCTGATGATACTCAAAAAAGCGTCGCCTAGGCCAATTTGTAGCAATTTAACAAATGTATTCATCAACAGAAGGAAGTAGGTAATGTTTGCACCATTTTTAAATATTGAAAATGTACTTTAAGCACCACAAAAATGAGAATTCATGTTTTGTTAGAGACAAAATATTTTATATGCTGTAAATACAAAACTGGTATCATATACATATATCGTCGTGTTATAGTGAATGGTTCTAATAAACAAAAATTTAAAAAAAATTAAAATAAACGTACATCAGAATTGTTGAATTTACATGGTGGTAGAAAGAATTAACCAACATTAAACTCCAAACCATCAAAATACTAAGTAGTTATCTCACTAAAAGTTAAAATGAAAAGTCAGTGTTTATTATTGTGGGTGAGAACCATTCACCTCCAACACGACGATATATACGAGTATATTTACTGGCATACATATATTTTTTTGTTATTTTTTATTTTAATGTCTACCAAAACTGTTTCCAAGGCATTAACTGATGTTACTACACATTTTTGGTTGCTAAGATTGTAATTTGCAGAAAAAGCCGTGGGGCGGCGGTGCGCAAATTTTTTATAAAGTGACATGTGTAATGAAATGTAAAAATTTTCATTCGCTTATATTTCTGAGTATTATCGGTCTATTCACTGTCTGATTTTGATATACTTGTAAATTTCAGTCAAAAGTTACTGTAACAAACCTTAAATGACAGCAAGGTACATTGTTTTGTTTGTTTAAACTACATGCCAAAGCCACCTCTGCCGGCCTTGATGTTTAAATAATTATTGTGAGTGTATGTTTCCTGCGAAATTTTGTCATTGTTAGGATCATTTTGTATTTGATACCACGAGTTTGATTAAATGATGGGTTGTTTGAAATATGCATTCCATTTTGTTAAACTGTTCATTAATTAATAGACTGTTTCAAATTTAGTTGCCTATGTGAAAGCCGGGAAATATTTAGAAACAAAAATTGATGCTTGTTATCAGTTTTACATTTCCGCAATTTTATGTTCATGGTGTGTAATCATTAATCATAGCAGATAAAAACCGTTACTATCCACACACAGTTATTCATACTCTCATTAGCACTTAGAAGTTCTAATTTACTTAGGAAATGTTTCATGCTGTGTTAAAATAAAATATAATTTTGTTTTGTAATGGTTATTTTGGAGGTGGTAACTCACAAACTGCAGAAATTGAACTAGAATGTATTGTTCACAAAAATTATAATGTCAATATAATATATTAAAAATTGAAATCAAAGAGAGCGGTGAATTGTATTACGCCTATTTAAATTTTGTTTTTATATGTCCACTTTTATACTTAATCGGATCGCACTTCATGTGCACCTCATGTAAAGCATTGTCGCTTAATTTGGTGTTCTATTGTCTATGTGGTGCTGCAAAAGCGCCACATTCACTAAATGTGGTGCTTTTGTGATACTACACTAAATTTAACTAATTGACCATTTAATTTTAACTTTCGTGTAAATAAATGGCAACTATCTTTGCATTATTTTGTATTACTCAAATGTTCATTTACTTGAGAGTTGAGAGAACCCATGTTACTTATCCGGTTTAGCTGGACTGCTGGCTTTCCATTGGTCAGACGGTTCAGGTGGTCCTGCACTAACGGCATCTACCTTTGAACAGACTTTAGGCAATATATCTATAAACTTAATAAGAAAGTGGATGTATAAAAATAGTGCAAGGTACCATTTAATGAAAGAGAACATTATTCTTTGAGAATGTAGATTTTGAGCTTTATGCCTTTGATCTATTGTTTCCGTTTATTTGTGGTTCTTGAATATTTTATTTATTTTAGATATTTGCTGTTAATATGATATCACTATTGCTTTCATTAACAATAATTTTTTTCTTAGTGCTATTGCCCGTAAGGCAACTAAAAGGAGAATGAGTGAAAAAGACGAGTCCGGCGATGAAAAAGTAAAAGAGAAGAAAGCTAAGGATTCTGAGGGGAAGGATACTGACGAGAAAGAGGATCCTGACAAACCAAGGAAAGAGAAGGAAAACGATAAAGATGCCAAGTCCGAAAGTGGGGATGAAAAAGTGAAAAAGAAGTCGTTCATTAAGTTGAACTGTCCTCATTGCGGAATAAAAGCTGTGACATTTAGAAAATATGACATTCATCTGTCCAGTAAATCCCACTTGATTGCAATGAGAAAAATTGCTATAAAACAGAAGTCCATCCTGGCCCAGATGAGGCAGGCCCAGAGGAATACTCAAAACGAGCTGGAGAAAAATAGCGATGACTTGACATCGAAAACTAACTTCTGCCCCTTGTGTAAATTAAACTATAAACAGAAGAAAGCCATCCATCAGCTGTCGGAGGCTCATAAAAACATGAAGAAATTTTTGATGCCTTATTGTAAGGTTTGCAATATCACGTTCAAGAGCCCTATGATCTATGAGAATCATTGTTGCTCTATCGAACACATCAAGGTAAGCGTTTTTGCATCATACTAATAGCCGTTAATAGTTTTCTAGTTTAATACTGTTTAATGATGATTGTGATGTTGTAGCGCAAACAACGAGTGGAAAATTGCAGTAGCGATGTGTCTGCGGAGGAGGACAACTTAGAAAACTTTACAACAATTGATTCTGTTGGAGATGGTGATGGTAAGATTAATATTTATTATTTATATATTTAATAATTTTAGTAATATCCAAATAACAGATTTTTATTTAGGGCCGGCTTCTTAATATAATCTGTAGAATGTTTCAAATAGACAAGGTGATTAGTAAAATACTTGTCAGGCAGACATTTTAAATTTTACGACACGATACATGACCATTATCGAGACTTTATCCCCCCAGTAGATTTAACAACCGGCCCTTACATAGATCGTCTGTCAGAGATGTTATCTGGACCTTTCTAAGAAGTGCAAATTATAATTTTTAAATGTTTGAGGTTTTGAGATTTATTTTAATGCATCTGTGTTTCCAAATTAGTCTCTGACACTGACGAGAAGTTAAAGGAAGAAGTGAAGGAGCCCGTTAATGTGGGAATTGAACAGATTCGCAAGGTAGAGGCCCATTATTGTGACCTTTGCAAAATGTATTTGCCGAGGGGCGAGGAAGTGGATATGCCAAAAATTTTATCTAGGCATTGCAAACAGAGGGTTCATATGCAACGGTACGTACGGTATAAGGAAGATAAGGACCTGGAAAAGCGTGCAGAGAAACTGCAAAGGAAAGAGATGGCTGAGAAGGAAATTAAAGTGAAGGGTAAAGATAGGGATGATAAAGAGAACTCTGCCGAATCCGCAAACAACGCCGGAAACGCAAAAGAAGCGAAGGAAGGTGAAGGGGCAGCGAAGAGTGCCGATGATGAAGAGGCACGAGATGATAAATTGTGGGCAGATGTGGATAAAGATTTGGGGGATATTCTTGCTGAAGCGGAATCGGGAAATAAGAGTTCAGATGAAGATGAAGAAGACTGTCATATGAACGGAGAAAGATATGACAGGTATATTTATGCTATAATTTACTTATTCGTTATGCTCATATTTGGCAAGGGCCAAAAATATTTGGTTGTCAAGTTAAAAATTGAGTTAAAGTAGATAATTGCTTTTAGGTTTAAGCTGAGTGAGAAGAATGGCGAGGAAAAATTAAAGGCAGAGGGTGAAGCTGACAAATTGGATACCGTTGTTAAAGAAGAAGATGAAAAAAAGTAAAGCACCGTCTTGTTTGATATTTGAAGTTACATCATATGCGTAGATTTGGCTGTCTTTAGTGTTTATTATCCAATTATCAGTAATAATATATAGCATATAATCACGTAACTTAGGCATTTATATTTCATTTGTTATAAAACATTTATAATGGTATTAATAGTTTGTTTATAAATTATGTGGACGAGTTTTCATATACTTAATGGACAAGAGTAGAATAAGAATGTAGTTGTGCTTAATATGTTTGTTGTATGTATTTTCTGCAATTAGTTAATAAAGTACTTTAACATAACAAGTTATTCACTGTTATTACTCAATGGTTTATAAGCAGCCTTCACCAATGAGTAGTAGTATTTATTTCTGATATTTCGTTACAATGGACCTTGCGTAGGAGCACTACAGCATCGTGTACTGACATTGCCACTTTGATTTCCACATTATGCGCAGGCCAGTAGATTTATTCAAATATTTAGATGATCAAATGTCTAGCGGTGGTAGCTCAGTGGGTAAAGCGTTTGATCTGTATACGGAAAATACGAAACGTTACGAGTTCGGATCCCGCACTTTTTGCATTTTTAAAATTTTTTTTACTTAATTACTCATTCTTAAATATATGTGTACATGGAATCTGCGAAGGAGGATCAGTTTTGTGACAATTACTTTTGTCTATTTGAACACGTGTACATGACAAAATCTGCCTAGGAGGAACAGTTAGTTTCCCAAGAATATTTTTAGATGGTTATGGCACAGGAATTTTGTCAAGGTCCGACTCATATCATCGCCCGAAAAACTATTCGAGATTTACAGTTTGATTTTCAGTGCAATGATTATAATTGTTGTATTCGTTTAAATTGCCCGCCATTAGGGACAATATCTGGCAAAGTCGGTACTCGATGTTGTCTGTAACACCGACATCTATTAGAACTCAGTGGTCAAAGACTAGAACAAGGAGACCGAGCTCGAGTGTTTCGGGCGGCACAAAATACATCGAAAGATAAACGTAATGGCGGCGGACGAACCTGAAAAAGCACGAGGGCTGACGGAGACTCCCGAAGGTAGGCTGCGAATCCCCTAGCCGATTTGAACGTCACTTGTGCCGTTCTTTCGACACCTATTTTACGCGAGCTCAGGTCTCCTTTTTCTAGTCTCCTTGAGTACGTCATGTATGAATGTCTGTGGTAGTCGGTTGGTGGAAAGGGGCTACTGTGGCCAAAGAGAAAGAGGCTTACTTCCATGTCTATGCTTCTAAGACTATCATATTATGGTGGCACAGCTTAACAATGGTGGTTCTATTCAACGCGCTCCACCAAGAATACACGTGACGTCATTACGTCAGCATTTTCGGTAATTGGTCGAAAATGTAAAATGTTTAACTCATATGCGACAATATTTTCATAGAATAATACTTTTCGAACCTCAACAATTTTTAATGCTGTTTTCCGTTTGCAGAGCTATAGCGCCACGTGTTATGTTTTCCTTTTCCCGCCAGCTTCTTTATTTTTAGAAGTTAGAACAATAAAATTATTATAATTAGGGGTTGGGTATTAGTCATAGATTAATATATTTGGTATTAGGTTATGTCACAAAAAAGACAACCAAAGTATAATAATATGGTCTTACCAGACACTTATTCATTCATAAATCATTGTTCTAAAAAATAATTTAGACCACAGAATTTGTGTGTGGATCTGTGGTTTGACGATGCCCATAGAATATAAAACGATCTTCTGTGTTGTGACGACATCAAAGTAATAATCTATCAGAAAGGATTAGGTAAGAAAAAAGGCAAAAGCTCTGAAAATCAAACTCGAAATCTAGAGAACTAAATATTTGAATTACATGTTGAAGCATGCGCATAGCTATGTATGGGATGTAACCATTACGGTGCCTACGGCCAAATTCATACTCCGGTGAGACGCTACAACTTGGGTGTCGTACCAGCTTTGTGTTTTGTGGGTATCAGTGTCACGTGATTTGCGTTTGTCTTGTAACAATGCACTTAGCACCGGACATGCGAAATGAGGCTAATAATATTATGGACGACAATCTAAAAATATTTTTGTGAAACCAACCGGTCATCATTGGGGCACCATATGCCATGTACACGTATCTTTATCATATGATCCTACTCCGAACGGTAAGCTGTATCCTGTATCCAAGTATAATTAAACTGAATTGAGCTGTATCGACACCGCACAATACGTAAATTACTATCTAGTAGAGAGAGGCAGACTCTTAAGTGAGGGAAGGATCTCTATGTTCTTTGATAAAAAATATTAAAGAGGTTTGCATACGCCCTGCCTTTCTAACAAACCTGACTACCCTGATGTTAGAAAGAGAGTATCTGTTTACTGGCTGTTACTGGTGACTTTGTAGTGATGGCGATTATATATGACAATGGCATATCATGTTTTTTTAGGATGGGCACTGAATGTGTTTAAAAAAATTAAAATAATTATAATGTTACACAAAACAAGTAAATTTGAATATTTTATTTAATTATGTCTTATAATATGGTTACAACAATACAATTAACTTTCATGTTAACATAAATAATGTGTAATATTTCATATTGTATTAAGTAACTTCATATAGTACTTGTTTTAACAAAATAAATAAGACTATAATAACAAATTTAAGACTAAATTCTAGTACATGTCTAAATCACGATTTATTGGAATGCCAATATACATATTTTTAAAATTATATAGGAAAAGCCTTTGGCATACTCTGAAGACAGAATTAAAATAAAATAATTTATGTATATTTACAAATTTCTTTATATACACTTATGACCAATTTGGAAGCAAACTCTATATAAGAGAAATGGTACACTCGCAATATGGGGTATTTTTTTTTTGGAAGGGCACAAGTTAATTATTTCATGGCCGTTGCGTTGAACGAAATCCGTCAACGCTATCGCAGGCTCATCAATATAATTCGTATGGATAAACCTGTAAAATGCATGTGGATCTAAAAGCAAGCTATTCGTGGGTATCAAAATCACATATCAGTTATTTCTAAAAACTAATTTCTCATCATTTAACTATTTAGATACACACCAGATTAAAAATAAGTAGGTAGTAAAATAGGTAGGTACTCTATAATAGCTATCAGTTTGAAATTATTTTATTATTGGAAATGTTAAATGAGTCACATTATGTTATAATAATTGAAAATGAAATACAAATACACGCATTTCATTTTAATTATTTTTTGTTAACAGTAAGAAACAATCAACGATTTTTAATTTAATAACAGTAAAACTAGGTGTACAGATTGTCGTTTTGAAAACTGATATCCGGTGGTATGAAAGATCTTGCAAAATAAATGTATAAAGCTCTTGAATTAACGAATGTCTTCTACACTTCATTTTGCATACAATGCATGGTGGAATCTTGGGAAAGCTCGTCTAGGGATGAATCTGAAAAAAACGTCATAGTTGATATATCTGTTTCACCAAGAGGACGAGGTAGTTTTTATTTGCGTTTATTACATTGACTATAAACATGTATGTGAAATTTTAGTTTTACCAAATTGCATGGGATAAATATAGGTAGTGCAAGAACAATATTATATATTACCTGGTTGTGAAAATATTGATGAAGTTTTATTTTGTTGTTGAAAAGAATATGTTAGATGTAAATTAATATGTCGCCCAAAACTGTTGTCATCTCTGTTGTGCACTGAAAAAATAAAAAAAATATTATTTTAAAATGCGTTCACACCATACTGACAAATGTAATAGTAGGTATAGGTATCGTATTTTTTGTCATTCTTACTTACATAAGAATGGTGTAATACAAAATAGAAAAGTTTGTTTACTCATGTTTAAAAAAACATTCCTTGAAATGGTTTCCGACGTATACCCCTGCTCTGGTAAGTCGGTGCGGTGCGTCCCATTATCAGCGATAGGATCTCCAACTTACCAGTTTCAAAATGGTAAACAATTAAAGGAGTTGGAAAATTTAATAATGCAGTTTTACGGTAGGTAGGTACATATAGGTACTATTAATTCTTTAAAATTGGCGGTTAGGTCACTAAATAAATCTTAATCTACAACATACCCTGTTAAAGCGCTCTTTGTTACAAAATAATGAAACGAGAGAGACAACACAACGAAGTCCATTATATGTAGCTGTAATTATATCCGACTAACGTTGTTGTTGTACTGATTTGATTCGTATGATTTATATCTATGACGAACTGCCAGACCCATTCTGCATTTTGGTGAAGCAAGAAGGCCTCTCCTTTGACGTTTGTTCAATGACTTCAAATGTAGGTAACAAACAGGAAGACTAAAACAGCCTTCTTGGTACCAAATCTCCGACTCCAAAACTACACTACAAGGACTAGACTACAAGATGAAATTAGCGGTAAGATTTCTAAACTCTCTACTGATTGTTTTTTTAACAAATAAAGTGTATTAATAAATCGTGTGTGTCATATTAATGCCTTGGAAGAAAGTTGCCTTGAAGAAAAAAAAATAGACTTGAAAAATTGGAAATTCAAATTAATAAAATCTCAGGGCCTTGCTAGATATCCGCAAACTAATTTTTGATACTTACATCGTTTCCAGAGAAAATATGTATCAGTATTATAATTTTAAAGTCAGTATTATATTGGTAGTGTTAAATTGTCAAAAAAAAATTAGAATTAGTCACTGACAATTAATGTACTAAAGATTATTTCAGCATTCGTCCGCCAGAGGTCATATCCATTCTCTATCAAGCCACTGTACTTGAAAACTTGAATCCGAATTATGAATTAGTTGACGGTGTTCGCGCTTCGGTGTTTTCTTGATAATTTATGTGTTGCAGTGTGTGTACCAGAGACATTTTAAAATGTCTCTGGCGTGTACCGTGATAATTGATGATATGGTGATGGTGAATATTTGAATATACATTTACGTATCTATTAACGCGTCAAAACTTATCAAGACCTATATTAGAAAGAGAAAGAGTATCTCAATCCCCCCGCCCAAAAATAATAGGTATCTCAATCAGCAGCTTTGCAATAAAGAAAAACCAAAACTTTCACAAAAAACACAAGTTTTACTATAATGTAATTGATGGATTCTCCAAGGACAGAAGAATGCCATTGCAGTGTAAATAAGGTGAGTTTTTTGCTTTATATTTGTTTATAGCTTATTAGATTAGGTTAGGCCAGATTTTCTCGCTGCTTCCCTTTTCCAAGAAGGCCGTCACTGATTCGGTGTAGGTACGCGATACGGGCTAGCTGTTATGGAATATCTGAGTCATTATATAATCTGAAAAATTATGAAAATAATCTTGAACGAAAGAGAAGGTATATTGTTTGAATAAATTCACATTTGCGAGCAGGAGATTGGATAGTAAAATAGTACCTACCTATATGTAAGTATTTGTCATAGGTTAGGTATAGTATGTACCTACGTAGAAATAGTTGGAAATCGTTCGATCTCTTGTATCATGCGATTGAATAAACTAATTATCGTAAAAAATATTTGAAATGCTTTAATGTGACCCACATAAATATGTAAGTACCTATGTCAGTAAATGAGTAAATATAATATATCAGACCGTTTTGTCAATAGTCCAAGTAATGTGTAAACAAACATATATCTGCGATTTGTATAAAACGAATTTACTTAATATCTAATCCATATCTAACAAAAGTAAATCAAGAGCCCTACTTTGAGTTTTCACTTTTCCGGTGTGCATGTGTTTCTTTTGGCGTGCTCGAGAATTCTGAAACCATACTTGAGTGACGCGTTTACTGAGTCCTGTTATTTGTGCGATTCTCTCTAGATCCTGTCCATCGGGATTCGAATCGAGCTGAAAGTTGGCTTGAAGCACTTGCAGCTGTTCCTCGGTGAACGTTGTTCTGACACGTTTCGCTTTATTTTTGTGATACCCTTCTGCGTCACAACCATCTAAAAACAAAAATCCCTTCATGTGACAAACTTACTTGCTAAATGTATTACATAGGTATATTATTTCAGTTTCTTTGACTTGAACATTTCAATCACTAGTATAAGTACCTAATAAGTCTAGGTTTAACTTGTACCATTATTGTTTTTGATAGCATGGCAAATATCTGGATACGATGCTCTTTCATATTCCTTAAGTCATCTCGTATTATGTAGCCAATCCCCAATTCTTTGAATTCTTCATAATTTTGAGCAGAATGTCAGCAGGGATTCTCTTAAGCAGATCACATATTATATTATTACTCAACTATGTGGGGCATGACATGTCATTTGGTTTATTTTTCAGGCATCAAACAGTGTCAATTGATTTATCATTTTCTGATAATTGAGAAACACAAAATATAAAACAGAAAACTAATACTTATGTCACACCAATCTCCTGCTCTTAGCATATAATGCAAAATGTTAACGAAACTGTGGGTAAGGAAACAGCGGATATAGTGGCGAAAGAGCTTCAAGATGGCGGCGAATTTTAAAGAAAATCCTGCTTAATTTCTGCTCCAGCTTGCGAAAAGGGGATGCGACGACACCGTCAAACTGACGGACGATCTTAACGAACATGAAGGAGCTATAGGCGACCTGCAAATATTTATAGCGAGCGCCTCCTTCGGTGAATCATAAAAGTTTTCACTAGGCAACAAACTAGTTTGACGTTTGGTGTGGTGCTGTGCAAAGAAGTGAAAGTGATAGTGTTGTGTATGAAAACAAATATTTACAATAATTATTAGTGGAAATGGAAAAAAATATATTTTGGTTTCAAGCAAATTAGTTTCTCACATTTTTCCGCTGGGAACATAGAAAAGGGGAAAAATTGATTGGATCCCACTTTTGTTTAGCAACACTATAAAAATGTGAGTAATTAAATGCATGTAAAGAGTAAACATGAAATGAAATTACCAGTTTCTCTTCACTTTACTTAACCAAATATCTCGTTTTGTCCTTTCATGGTGTCTGCTAGGAAAAGTGCAAAATTTCACAGTGACGTCCGTATTTCCGTAATTATTTTTATAGCCCACTACACAACAATTGTTTCCAGAGTATGATGAACGTTTATCCATACCGCAGCGGGGACAATTTAATAATTTAATAGTACAAAATAATTATAATCTACAAAACGTCTATTCTGTCAAATTGCAAATTGACTAGCAAGAACTTACTAGAAACGCCGTTGGGGTCGCTGGCGTAAAATTAGCAGGCCGCCGATACTGGCCATTACAGGACAATACATCATGATTTTATAAATAAGTATTATATTTCTATAATAGTAGGCAGTGACAATGGTTATTTTAAGCAAAGGTTACCATCAGCAACAAACATGTCACTAATATTTATATAGCTGAAATCACCTATTGTTTGGTTAGTAACCTTACATCACTAGACGACCACTAGTGATTTTTTTAGGTTATATATTCCTCTAGTGGTTTTTGTTACTATCATCCGACATCAAAAATGCTTAATGACAGGTAGCACCCTGCAAAGCAGGTGCATAGAGCGGTGATCTCTAGTTCTGGTGAGCCAAACGGTATAGGTATTGAATAGATTTACAGAAAACAACTACGGAGACGGCAAACACCCCTTCATTGTAAATCCAATTTGGGTAGCTACGGACATTCATCAATTTATTGACCAGATATATACTATAGTTTCGAACTTATTAGTTCTCATCAGTATGCAATAGGTAAAGGAAAAGACAAATGACAATAGCAATCAAGCAGTCCTATGCTGACTAAGCACTAAGCAGTATAGTGTAGCAGGGGCGGATTCAGCCTGATGTAAGGGGGGGGGGGCGGATGAAGGGCTTCCGAGGCGGAGCCGAGGTAATAGCGCCGTAGGCGAAAATACTTTTCGGAATTCAAGGTTATTGTGATTAGAACGTATGCTGAATATGCTGGTACAACATAAAATAAGTGAACTATTAATATTTAATGACTAATAATATTAATGTTTAATGACTTAAAAAAATACTTTTGCGAAAAGAAGAGAATTGAGAAAACTTCCTCAGATAAGCAAAGTTGTACAGTTGTACAGCTCTAAGTTTTGAAAACTTGTAGACATATGTGATGAAACTCACGAAAGGCTTGAAAAAATTACTATTTGGCTTCTGTGTTTTTAATTTATCACTTCAACGAAAGAAGATAGTGCTGGAGAAATAAGTAGGATAGAATACAATAATATTTTTCCCTAAGACATGACAGGGAGGAAAGAAAAAATGCACCTTATATAACTGATAAATTATACGAGGCAAATTGAATCTGAATTAAATAAAATTCCGACATAAAATAAGTATTAATTAAAGAGCATACTGCCACTTGATACATGCAATCCTATAGAGCTACCAAGGTTTTAATTTTTTTTATATTCACTGACATATATTTTACTACTCAGGCGTCAGATTACAATTTTACCATAGATTTGGAGGCGTACAAACAGTTTTCCAACTCTAACTTGTAAACTGTGGGATAGTCAAAAATTTCACAAGACGATATTATTAATAAAATAATGAATTTTATTGTGAAGTTGTTAATAAAAATTTGCCTTACTGAATCATTTTCAAAACAAAAAATTGCCAAACCATTACCAAAATACTTACCTAATAGGTAAGAATTATTATCGTAAATCGTTGTAGTACCTACATAGGTAGTATCTAGATTAAGTAGATGTACATGCATCCTTGACGATTTTGACAGACCACATCGATATTTTCCCGATCCAGGATTTCATTTTTATGGGAAATCCACCCGATTCACAATCGCGATGCCGTCTGTCAAATTTGTCCAGGTGCCGTGAGACACAGTTCAGCATGCATATTTACCATCCGAGGATGTGGTTCCACCGTCAAGTGTTTCTAAGTAATGAGCTTTGCAGAGGACCCGATCTTCGTGTAAGGCGAATTCCTCGCCCGTAGAAAGCTGTCGATGGCAGGCCGCACACGCGAAACAAGCTAAGTGGTAAACATGGTCTCTCGCCTTCCGCACCCAGTCGCTGGATGATATGCCCCTAGCGCATATTGAACATTTGGCTCCAAAACTTCTGGAACAAATATGTTGTATAGTCAAAAGAACATGGCAAACTATGTAACATTTGGTGTATTTTTTTTAAGTTAGTAGTAATATTTTCGTAGATAGTACCTTCATTGATAGTAAGACAATTACTTTCTGTCCAATTCTTTATTAAATTATTAGAGTCTATAATGTTATGGCATATGGCATAGATTTGGAGATAATTCGCCACTAATTACAAGTGTGGCATCATCATCCTATACTATATAGTATAGGAACTACATCAGAAGCAAAATTGAGGGACATATCATTTATACTAATGATAAGTAGCTCAGGGCTGAGGACAGATCCCTGTGGTACTCTATAATCAACTTTAGAATACAAGTGATACATTAAACTTTTCGTACTAGTACCTTATGGTTAACAGTATCAAAAGCCTTAGACATGTCATACAATTTAGAGGTACATAATGTTCGTCCTTCAAAAGCCTCCAAAATAAGTTCATGTATTTCACACGCACTGAACCAATATTCCAAGTCTATTTCTAAGGATAATTGCGAATATTTTAGAAATAATAGAAATTATTGATATGTGCCTATAATAAATATGTGCCTTCCCAAAAGTGCACGACGTAAATCCCAAAAGTGCACGATGTAAATAGGGTTTTGTTCCACAAATTGTTCGGTGACGTGCAATAAGAAAATTGTTAATTTGTTTATTGTGCAAAAGTTTGGTAAATAAAAATATTACAGAAAATTTATATTTTATAGCAGAATTTATATATATTGGCATCGACATAATTAATGACTTCATATCGTAACTATCCACAAGTTCTTCCCAAGCATCTTCAACTACTTCCCAAAGCTGATTACCGTTTTTAGGTCTGAAACGTTGTTTGTAAATATGTTTAGTTGCGTGACCCCAAACCTTTTCGATAGGATTCAAGTCTGGACTTTTTGCGGGCCAAGGTAAAATATTAATATCTTTATGACCCATCCAATCTCTTACTATTCGTGCGGTATGAACTGGGCAATTATCCTATTAACAAAACTTGTAAATAGGTCTTAAAAGAAGTATCATTAAAAAATTGTTCACCTGCTGAAAGATAAAATTTGCGTTACCGATGGTAACATCACATTTTCTAAAATATTTAAATAATTTATTGCTGTAAATCTGTTATCAATTTTCCAACAAATTCCGGGCCCATGAACACTTATCCATGCCCAAACGTTTATTGAAAAGCGCCCACTGACATTGATGGACTTTAAATGCAGCTTTTGCTAACATTCAAATCAGCGCTACTTCAGCCAGGGAACACAATTTTCTTAATTTTGGCTATAGCCAAAAATTTTGTTTGCACATCATTTAAATGTCATGGCATTTTCTATTAATATTCCGACATGTTAATTTATTTATATGGCATAATGTTCAGAATTCAATTATTTTGACGTATACAGTGACTAATTACGAGACGACTATGATTCAAAGTCACACGAACATCATTAACCAGCTTCAGGAACTTTTAATTCAGTTACCTTGGTATTAACTTTTTCTATATCCATGTCACGTACAGGAAAGAGAAAGAAAGGTTTATTTACATTTGGTACTTTAATAAAAAAATTGTGAACTAGTCTTGTGTCTGTATTTTTAAGCGTTGAGTAAAAGAAGGCCTTCATTCAACGATTTAAGTTAATAAAAAATCGATTTTATTTTCGAAACGCCCTAAAAACCGTATTTTGTTAGCCCATATTATTCAGAAGATATATGCATCCAAAATTACACTACAATTTTGAATTATTCAATCTATTGGCCAGCAGTGTAGTACCTACTGCCAGAAACATTAGTCTGTTGAACGATATGTTATTAGATACATCTACCTACTTATACCGGGTGAGTCAAAATTTTTTGTACTTTTTACGTTTGCCCTTTCTATATTAACCGACTTTAATGAGCCTGCGCTATCGTTGCTTACATAACAGAATGGACTATGGATAGAAAATTCTTCAAAATTGTCGATTTAATACTCAAGATAGTGGACGATCGACAGAAAATTTCAAAATTGTTATTCAAATATTGACCTCTGCATACTCCCGGCTGTATGTGCGGGAGCACTGTATTTCAATATCGCAAGCAGCAACAAAATCTATCGAAAAACAAATAGGTAGTTGGCCATGACAAAATCGTTTTAATTGAAACCATATCAAACCTTTGACAGATGTCAAAAGTGTTACAATTGTAAAATATAAAAGCGGCTTTGTATGATTACGTATAGCTCCGCTCCCGATGTACATATTTTTCTCATAGACGTCTTAAAATGTAGGGAAAGGTCCATTTTATTGGTTTTTTGTATTGGATGAGTCATTTCGACATTTCAGCTTCAAAAAGAGCTAGTTCAAGGAAATGGCTATTTTCAAACGCGGCTGCCATTTTGAATTTAAAGAAATCGGCGGTTTTCTGTCCATCAGGTCCATAACTAGACAAAAATTTACTAAAGGCAGATTCAAATTTGGCGCCTCCCAATATAATAAAACAGTATCAAATTATACAGTAAGATATATAATTATTGTTAAATTAAATGAAGTACAAAACCACAAAACGAAAACACAACAAAAACAGAACCTATGTATTCAGGTACCTATATGACTTGTAAAGCCAAAATAAAAAAGTAAAAAGTTAAAATCTTAACAGTAGCAATATCACAAAACAAATAGGTAAAAATAATAAAAATATCAAAACTTGATTTAAAACCAACTGTTCGGGTTTTCTATAAAGCAAAATCTGATAAGTAGGTATTAAAAGAAATCGACTCCATTACTGTTCTTCCTATAGAAATTAAGGCTGAGCAGTGCCTTAATTTTTCCTGTGACATTGATGACCTTAAATAATTTTTAATAAGCTTTAATTTAGAAAAAGAGCGTTCACAAGTGGCACTTGTAAAGGGTAAGGTTAAAAAAATTTGGATTGAAATTGAAAAATTTGGATATTCAGAAACTAAGTCAAATTCAATTAAGTTTTGGTATATTTCAAATATCGAGAGCTTCTCAAAATCACAAAGTGCTTTGGCTTGAAATGTAAAGCTTTCCGCTTCTCGGACAAATTCAACTACATCCATATCGTTGGGCTATTTAAAGCATAAATCCTTAATATGTGTTTTTAAAGTACTAATATCTATTTTGGACAACGATGTCCCATCAAATTTTCATCATTTTCAATAATTTTTCAAAACCATCATTTCGATATTTTGTTATTTCTTCAAGTAACCCTTTAATGTGCCTACTTGCTATATCCACAGAGATTTATTTTATGTATCTTTTCGATAAGTAGGGACCAAAATACTAAAAGAATGATAAAGTTAAATTTTTGGCACCACTAACAGTGTCTTCGGAGTAAACTGACGTATTTGTCATTTGTTCCAGCATTTTTAAAACGTCCTTAAATTGAATTAATTGTCCTTATTTTCTAAATCGTTTTGCAATTTTAAATGGCGTTGCATGCAATGTTGTTGTACTCCTAATGGGAGTTAATATGATATACGTTATAGGTAGGTAGGTAGGTATATATGTTATAGGTGGGCATGAGAAACAAAAACAAAATATGTGAAATGTTTAGCAACTGCAGTTAGTTCCTAACAACTATACATTACTAAAAATGTCTATGGGACTAGTCATGTCATACCTATTACTCTCACTCTCAATGATTAATTATTGATATTCAAGAAATATATTTATAATAATTTAGCTGAGTAACATTTCATATTTTTTATATAAATAAAGTGTGTTATACGTTATTAATACCCACATTTTTAACGCGCGTCTTTATAGGAAAGGATTTTTATTCATTTTATAGTTTATATATAATATAAGAATGCGTTGTGTGAATGCATGATTGACAGATAAGGAAAAATATGTGAGGTTGTATAAGAATCTACAACACACACGAACAATAAACGTGAGCATATTGTATCTGAATGACTAGCACTTCTTATATTTTCATTTGTCATCCACGAGAGACAACAGTGACATCTGACCACCTCATCTCGCATATTATTTCTATCCAAACTCTCGTATCAGGTTCCCATCATTCCCGTGACAATACGCTTTATGTTTCGATTTATGGACCCAAGAAACAACAACAGTACCTACCTAAGATATTCTGTGTTATATTTTTCACTTAACGGCGCAGCGCACTCAAAATGTCTCAAAACAAAATTAACGATCCGTTTTATTTTATTTCACTCCAAAGGGATGCTGCTTTATTCTGATTACATTAATTATCGTTTGAATGTTACCTTTCTAACAACTTCCCTACATAACCTGACTTCTTAAGCGTTGTAAGATGCGACATTGCTTCAGAAGTTCCATCAGAAGGAGCCCTCGCCATAAATGATCTCTTTTAGTCCATCTCTCATATTTTTTTTTAATAACGGTGATACCGCTCGTTTACAATACTTTTGGACGCCCTATATAACTCTTAATATGATGAGGAATGGCAAAATTACTCAATGCTGACTCACTGACAAGCTAACAGAAATAAAATCGAGCAAGAAGTGAATTACAAAGGTATGAAAGCTTATTTATAATGTCGGTATTATCTATTACTGGCTTTACAGTATGCAATTTCATTAACTATAATGGTAACCAAAGAACATAATGGAATGGAAGGATGAACTCAATACAAACTATTTTTTCGATAAAAAATCGATTTTTTTGTGTGCGCGTTAGATTCGTCAACTTAGTGCACATCGCGTAGGTTAAGATGACGAATGCATGTGGGTAAGTGAACATATCAGCACAAATCACATTTAAACTCGTTTACACCGGAATAAATAGTGAAAGGCTCATGCAACTAATTAAAACACACTGAATAGTGGATCCGGTCTTCTATATGCGGATTTTCAAAAGCTTCTTCACAACCTGAGCACACTGTATTATTATCACCGTTTTGCTCTGAAGTGGTAGAAGTTGTTGCCTTCTCTTTTTTGTTTCTTTGAAACTTTCTCCGCTTTTAACCTCTTCTTTTTTGCTTCTTCTTTCCATCAAGTATTTACTGGAGTGCTTGGTATTATGCGTTCGTCGACTTCCCCGCGTCATCTTACCCGGCAAGGTTATGTTAAGAAATTTCAACAGCGAGTAGAGATATTATCGAAATGCTTGTATCACACACTCACACTAAATAACATGCCATAATAACAATCTGGCACGACTGAATGCTAACTTACGTCGAAAATGTTGTAAACCCTTATGCACTACACTCAAAAAATATTCTAACGCCTCCTGTCCGTATACTCAAACTTCAGCCTACTGCTACCATGTGCAGACGAATTTCAATATCCATTGAGATATTAATTTAACCACTTGCCAACAGGCGGCAGCACAACGCAGATTATTTCTGTCATTAACACTGTCCTTAACACTCCTTCCAATTGTTATTTTTAATGCAGCAGTATGGTATTTTTGTGTACTAGTAGATTTGTCATGATTATTTTTTTATTAATTCATTTAAACCTCTGTTTCTTAGAATAAATATAAAGCGTGCTGTTCGTCTACAAGAATCTGCCGGAAAATATATTGCTGCCATTTAAAAAAAAATATGGATGACGTCACATCCGTAACACCTAGAGCGCCTTCTTATTGTATATTACGGAATTTTACGGTTTCTCTATGCACAATTCATTACGAAACACCCTGTATGAATATACATGCAGTAGTTTTTATAGTAGTTTGATATGTGCAATATACGTGTGAATTATTACTTTATAAAAGTAGTTCATAGAGTGGAGGAACATAAATTACCGTTTACTGTTACATATTTCAAAGCACGCGAAATATACCTATGGGAAATCAAGTAAATCTTTACTTTTAGGTACCGATCCCTGCCGTCACCTATACCTTTGATACTGAATACACTATAATAAATCTAATTTTTTGGAAAAGTAATGGATTTGTTTTTAGGAGTAGGCGCTTTTTCAAGGATGGTAAATTTACCTAAACAAATGTAATCGTCTTTTGTCATGTTTTGATTTCTCTCATATTCTTATATTTAATAGTTAGTTATCTATGCTGTACCTCCAAAATGTTTTTCAAACTAAATGAAGACGTTTAATGCAAACATCATCTAAAACAAATCAATAAGCAAACTTAATACACATAAATAGCAGTTTCCTTGAGAAGTACGTTAAGAAAAACCTTGTAGCAAACTGACGGTTGCGTATTGGTGTTCCATTTACTTGTAATAGTGACTAGTGAGACCAGTAATAGGTAGTGATACGAGCTTGAGACTCGACGAGGATTGAAAATGGCAATTTAATTCCTGAAATATGAAATTAAGTTACAATATGCCATGAATAAATGTAATATATGAATTTATATTTTTAACCTCCCTAATTACAGAGTGTCAACGAAATCACTTTTCGACATTTATTTATTATTAAGGGATAGAGACATGGCATGTGCCAAATTATGCCAAAAAGAAATTTTTTAAACATTTTTCTGGGCAGGTTTTAATATCTGGTCACAAATTTTGATCTTTAAATGAGACATGGCCCTATATACTTTTGCAATGTTCGATTCTAGATATCGACCTACATTTGCCTTGGGATCCATCGCTAGAATCGAATTGAAAAATTATATTTAGTTCTAGTATCAAACTGGTAAAATTTTGGACGATCAAACATTTTTTTTATCAACTTTGAACCACTTTGCACCAACCAGGAGGTGCAGCTATAGCCTATGTTCTATTATAATGCCACTTAAAAGCGTTTTTCCACTTTTCATGTATGTTTATTGTCCCTTTAAGCTGAGAGCTGAAAATATACAGAAAGTCACATTAGAATCGGTCACCCGCGTTGTCATATGTTTGAGCGGAAAAAAGTCGTTTATTAAAAATTTACGCTATTTTTTTTGTAGATGCGCTGTATACAAACACATATTTTGTCGCAATTCGAAGTTAAGGAAATAACATTCATGCAAAAAAATTGCAATCGAATCCTTAAATTGCTATAATTTCTTTTCTAAAAATAACCACTTTCTATCTTTAACACCCTGTATTTCAAAAACTAGTCATATGATCGAGTTATGACCTAGACAGTTCTGATCAGAAGATCAAAATCTGCAACATACTAAAATATTAGCAAAATTCATCTAGAGCCAGCCAGTTTTCCCTATATTCTTTGCCGGTGTCCTTTATGCTACTAGGAATTAAGGAATCACATTTTGCATATATTAATTTTTGAATAACATAGAACATTTTTGTAAAAAAAAATATTTGTATGTAATAGGGAACATACAAATATTTTTACGTAGCTGAAGAAAGACATGAAGAGACAAAATACACTCATGAAGAGGCATCGTTAGTGTGATTTGAGTTTTTCGAAGATTCGAAGAATGAAAATTTGGATTAGAATAACCAGACGAGAAATATAACACTTACCCAGGATCGAAAGCAAGAAAATCAAAATTTAATTTTAATTTAATTTACTTATTAATTTCCATGGACCGCATGCCGCTAGTAGCTTTAATCGGTCTCTGCGTTATATAGGCCAGTCATATAGTACCTACATTAAAATCACAAACTAACGGCTAGTTCTGATTTTTTAATATGTTGTTAGAACCACTACCAGTATATAACGTATATCTAAGTTTGCAGCTTCGAAAGACCTGTGCTAACTTCGTAGCATGCCGCGAAAACAAAATCGCGAAATTTTCGCACTTTTTTCGATTTTTTCACTATATCTTCTAACTTTGCGTTTGTTCGTAAAGCATTTTATTACGTATTTGAAAGTAGATTAAATTTCATATAATTTGAGACCAGAACCATCTCTATAGATATAATATTTACCAATATACAGCCCTCTAAAAATTGGAAATTATTTCCAATTGGTAAACTTTCGTCCCCGAAATCGGAGAAAATTATGGGTAAAGTCATAGGGGAAGATATAGCGAATATAATTAGCTTTCATTTAGGCACAGAACGACGTCGGTAGGTCTGATAGTTTCTTCATAATGCTTAAAGATCCAAAAAATATCCAAGTATAACATACTTACATTTTAATTTCTTCAAATGTGGACAGAGTTCGACCAAATCTTAACCTTTTACTTTTTTGGAAAAATTGCTAATTTTTGGAGGGTTGTGTCTTGATTACTATTATACTTACAGAGCTAATTCTGTTCTCATTAGAGCAAATTTAACCTACGCTAAAAACGCAATAACACATTTTATGAACAAACGCATAGTTTAGAATATATAGTGACTGGTTGACTGGCCTAATAAGTTACTTAAACAAAACGTATTTACATTCTCTATATTTTTTACATAATGCCCTCGAACAAAAGATATCTATATCAGTAAACGTATCTCTTATATTGGAACTCAACATTCGGAGGATCGGTATTGCAGAAGATGATGACTCGTCAATTTTCTATGGACCTCCATGAAGAGGGTATAGTTCTATTTTGTTTATTTAGACAAACGGTATAGGTATATACAGTGCGCGTCAAAAGGTCCGGATAAAGTAAGTATCTTTTATTCCGTTGAGGTTTCCGGAAATAACTCGAACAGTTCTACCACAAAAATACCGCATATGGAAGGAAATTACCTAAGAACATTAAGTTAAAAATTAATCATACAAGATGCCCCTTTCATTTGAAAAAATAGCAATTATTAGATCTGATATATGTAAATGTAAAAACTACTCTATGATCTAAGTCATCTGATATTTAATTGCTCGGATTATAATTTAGTAAGAAAACAATTTATTTCATCCCTCATATGTCACAATTCCAAATGATAACATTAATATGATACTATATAATTTTATAAAATCTACGCGCATCTTAATTTAGGCAAACTTTTTATAGCAAAATTTGCTCCTTTGTTACAACAACGAAAAAAAAACCAATAAAAGAAAACTACAAAAATAAAACAAAAGAAAAACAAGTAGATGAAATATATTTAGTTAATAAAGAAAACAAAATATCATTTGCAATGTTCCACTGTTCAATTATATGATTACCCCTTTTGTATTCCATGGCACAATTACCCTTTTAAGATTGACTGGGTTGTTTGTATTTAAACAACTAAATGGTAAAAAAATCTGTGGCTCAATCGTTTTCGGAAAACGGAAGCCACCACTTAAAAAAATGGAAAATTACCGCGAAAAGCCAACATTATACTCAATTTTTCATTTTCATTATTTCAGTCTTAGTAAAGTAACTTTGATATTTACTATCTAAAATTACTACCATTAACTTTGATATTGACAACCTAAAACACCACAATAAAGAAACACCCATAATGAAAGCACATTTTAAGCTAAATAAGTTTCTTTCAAGAAAAAAAATAAAATTAAATGTTCAACTGATTGCCAGTCACTTCTCGACAGTGCGCCCATAATTCTTACAACTCGGACCTATCTTCTTGGTGACCAGCGCCCATTTCATCCCTGAACCGTTCTCTCAATTGCTCAATTGTAGCTGGCTGATTGACGTAAACCCTGCTTTCAACGTGACCCCCACAAGAAAATTCCGAAGGTGTGAGATGAGGAGATCGTGCAGGTCACTCAATTTAAATACACCTGGCACCTAAAAGTAGGCTTTTGCAGTTTGTAATGTAAATAACTATTTCATAATTCAAATTTAAGGTATTTTGTTGTTTTATTTACCATAAAAAAACGAATTTAATATATAATTCATTATTTTTTTAACAGACTTCAAAAGAAAAGGAGGTTTTGTGTTCGTTACCTCAGAACTCCGCCATTTATAAATCAATTTTAAAAATTATTTTTTTATTGGAAAAGGGGTGTTTTCAAGAGGGTCTCATTTTAGTTTTATTGGAATTGGACCTTGGATTCCGAAGATATACCGGGGAACTTACCAGATATACCAGAATAAATGGCGAATGCGCCGGCCATAACCCTAATTTATACATATTTAAAATAATTAAAAACATATTTTGTATCGAATCAAATTGTGAAGCTGAAAAATCATTCTCGAATCAACTTAATCATCATAGAAATAAGTCCAGCCGTTTAGGCGGAGTTCAATGACGACACACGGACAGAAGAAATTTGAGGCCCCTCAAAATGATTTTTAGACGATTTATTTAATTGGTAGTTTATACTTGAACTTACTATCAATACTTACCATTCTCACACGGACACTTATTATTATACAATTATTGTTATTTTTGGAGTCGGTGCCAGCCAAGATTTACAAACGTATAAGGAAGTAGCGTCGGCTGGCACCGACTCCAAAAATAACAATAATTGATGTATAATAAATTGATTGTATTCTAATAAATTGATTCGCCTAATAAATTGATTGTATTCTAAGTAGTAATAGAAGTAAATTTTTTTTACATTTTCAGGGTATTTTTTTAGAATAGATTTTATTGAACTCGATACTGTTTTTTGTTAAACATTTTTCATTGGCATACGCATTAAGCCATACAGGCAACCACTAATATTAACAGCATTAAAAAAAAAGAAAAACGGATACACACACTTGTACACACAATCTAGGATTGTTCTATGCAGCAATTACAATAATATTTTAGTAACTGGAAATAGGATACAAAAGCTGCCCATTGCAGTTTCTTAATCTATAATCTACTCTATTTATAGACCCGTGGTGTAGTGTACTTTTTAATGAGAGTTCTAATTCCCCTAATCCAGAGATTTTTATTCAAATCATGCGCAGGCAGACATGCAAACAAGTATGTCTTATAAGCCAGGGAGCCATCAACTTCAGAGCTTACACTAAACTTCAATTTGGAATGTTTTAAAGGCGTGTTTTCGACCGCCACTAACTCGTAAAGAATGTTCACTCTTTTATTTCAGTATTTGGTAATTGTTTAATTAACATTTTACAATTTTTAGTAGGCGTTTATTGATTTTAATTATGTGGACTCTTTTCATTAAGAATTTAATGACCACACCACCTTGCTTAAAAATAATTAAAACATCCATCTGGTACCGAATAATCTAAGACAATAAACAGCGAACAATTCATTTATTGGCATTTTCATTATTGCCTTTACACATAGTAAAATTCATATGCATTAAATTAAAAAAATCGAAAAAATGTTTTGCTCAATCTATCAAGTTGTGACCTCCCATCATTTTGGCATGGTTTTTACTGCATATCTTGGCGGCTTTTGACTTCACAAAAATCAAATTGATTCTTCGTCGAGGGGGAGTGGGGTTGGAGGGTCTTTTTTTGTGGAAGAGCTATTATGAAGGAAATACGAGGCCGCAGGCTGGGGGTGGTGGGGTAATTAGGAGGGGGGAGAGGGGGGGGGGGAAGCGAAATTTTTTTAAATGCCCATAACTTCTTGCAATACTGACCGATCTTAAAAAATGAAACGGCTTTTCCTTCGGTTCTTCATACGCTATACGACGGCATTAGCGTATATTTTTTTTATTATTTTTATATTAGCGTTTGTTTTTATAGGACTTTGACGAATAAAGAGTATTTATTAAACGTAGTGTAGTATTTATAGTTTGTTTTTTAAGCTATATATTTGTATATTTTATTACTTGCCAAAAATTGTTTGTAATCTTGGTGAAATAAACTATTAAAAAAAGTATGTAGTATATGTATATTATGTATACGTATACGTGTTCCGTAAACTTTAGTATAATGAAAAATGGAAAATAAAAAGAAAAATTTCCCCTTGATTTTGAGCCCGGCCAGAGCCCCCAACTCCTCTCTGTTCCCTAGCTCCGATTATCCGATTTTGATCTAGTTAAGCTAGAATCTGGAATATGTCCGGAGTGCGGATCAGAGATCCGCTGCATTTAGGCCCCATTGGGCCCCTTGTGCTTCCTCCGTGAGGGAAATGCCTCCCTAGGTCATCGACCAGCCCAATGTTGTACAAAAGGTATTGATGTTGCCCAGGGGCATTTCCCTCAAATTGGCCATAGAAGGCCAACGTTCCCCCAATATGGATTCTCTGGTCGATGACACGGCGGGACATTCGCAAAGTACATGCTCAATCGTTTCATCTTCTTGTTCACATCTGCAGATGGTGTGTCACTTTGTCTCATGTTATAGAGGTGTTTCCTTACCCGGCAGTGTCCGGTTAGGATTCCTGTAACAAATCGCAGTTTACCCCTGGACATTGCCAGATAGTTCCTCGCCGTCTCTTCGCTTGGATATCTCAAGAGATTTCTGGCCAGCTGACAGCTACTTGTTTCATCCCATAACGTCTTAGATTTTATGTGGGTGTTTTCCTTTATTAATTGGAGTTTCGCTGCAACTGGTAGCGTACTTGAAGGACCAGGCCCAAGGATACTCAGGTTGGCTGCCTTCTTGGCCAGTTTGTCAGCTTCTATATTGCCGTTGCATTGTGAGTGTCCTTTGACCCAGCACAGGCAGATGTTAGTCATCTGACATGCTCTCACAAGTGCTTGGTGACATTCCCATGTTGATCCATTAGTTATTTTATAATTTTTCAGGGCCAGTAGTGATTGTCTACTATCTGTGCAGATTCTTATTGTCTTGCCCGTTATTTCTCTACGTAGTTAAGCTAGAATTAAAGGTCGAAAAAATAAGCTGTTGACTGGTAGAAAAACTATTTCCCCCATCCCCTCCCCTCATATCGGAAACACCGTTTAAAAAAACAGGCAAATCGTATTTTTTGCGCGCTAGGCATTTGATTCCAACAAAAAATACTGCGGCCTCGTATTTCCTTCATAATTGCTCATCCACACTTATCATTTTAATCTGCATGTTCCTATCATGGAATATTCCATAGAAGAAGAAATACAATGTTCCATATCAGGTAGGCCGCCACCTTTTACTTTGTTGTTTAAAATCTCCTACTTTCTACAAGCCAGGGCCGTAGCCACGGGGGTGCGTGGGTAGCAGAGCACCCTTTGAAAATTATTTGGCACCCTCTGGCCTCTATAACTTCCAATATAGCAGCGCTGATTAGGTATAATTTATTAATGTATCCTTCGAAAAATATTTTTGAGAATCGCCCTTATCTGTCACGTGATGAAAGTGTACCAATAACAAACACGCATCATTTTATTGACAACCAATAAAATCTCGATTTCATGCATATTTTTATGTCTAGGGTTATTTAACACTAAGGTACATATCCGAGTGCATTTTCAAGTTCAAAACGCAAGTATAGAATAAAAACTCAAATAGGTCCGTTTTTTATTGTTTCAATATTTTTAATAAAGATATATTGGTAAGCATGAATTCGTGAAATTGGTATTTATTTATTATTTATGATTGAGGTACCTAAAGCAAAATTTTCGGCGTACTCGTTTTTATTGCCCCCCCCCCAGATGAATTTTCTGGCTGCGCCACTGTCTTAAGGAATATCATAATGTAATGTAATATGTAATATCATAAGGCGTAATTTAATTTCAAAAACGTATACTTATCCTTATACTTAGTGCAGCAACTTGAGGAAAAACATAATGGCGTACAATACAGCTGTCACGCATGCTACCACCAATAAAGTGTTGTCAAGAGGTGCGTGTCATTGCCGCCAGTTATAGGTGTTCCTATTGGTGTACGCTATTTATTTTCCTGAATTTGATCTATTCCATATCTTGCACTTTATTACTTACCTACAAACAAGCCGCAATACGTAGGAGATATCAACGTGCGATAAGACGACTAACCTCATATATAGAGTATTTCATAATGAATTGCACAGAGCATCCGTAAAATCCTGACGTCACAATAAAACGATTTGCCAAATATGATCTTAGTAAAATATTAACCAAGTGTCAAATTTTAAAAATTTATTACAAGGTTTTCAGGTACCTTTTTAAAAATCCAATACTCTTGAACACAACTTTGGTTTTTTGGCGAGAGGAATTTAAATGAATTCATAATTTTGTTGCACTTTGTAGAGGGCGCTATACCTACGGCATTTTTCGATTTCGTACGTTTAAAACAGTCCTATATTTTTGTGGTCCTATATTTTTAATGAAAATATCGCTTCATCTATATAAATCAACTATAAATCAACTATAAATAATAAAAAACATACATAAGATTTGATAGCTAGCTATTATTATAGTGATGATTGTAATATATGTTTTTTGTCCCAAAATTTTGCAATGAAAATATGCATTATTATTGACAAAATTATATTATTTTCATAATATATAATACAACTTAATTATTAACCGGTAGCGGAAACAACGCCAAGAGTTGATCGTTAAGACCTAAAAAATATCTTCTGCTAACACCAGCACACCGCAGAGCAGGTCTGCCAGGAACCATATTAACCAGGGTCCAAAGAAATGTACCTAACTGTTTATTTACAAATGTGTCACGCTTCTGCCTATATGGAAACGATGATAGCAGACGCACTTCGAGTGAAATCGTTGTCAAAGATTTCAGGAAAACTGGTCAAACACTCAAGAACCAAGATGACAGAATTCGTATTTTTTATTAGAATAGTAACCAGCGAAAATTACGTTATTAATGAAGTTCTAATACCAAATGTTCTTAATTTTGCTGCAAATGCTGGAGATTAATTCTTATATATCTACATTGACGAAAAAATTCGAGGCCTTATTTTGGGCAGCTGGTCAACAACTTTGTAAAGGTAAATGAAGTCTGGCCTACCCGTTGACCAGACTGTAATCCCATAGAACATTTCTCACTTCAACTTCTCAAAATTTCATTGGTGTTCTGACTAGGCACCATAGAGATGAAAAGTAGAGGTTTGATTTTTGATTAGAATAAACAATAATGCAAAATGTTTTACATAATTGTGTAACCTCCAAAAAGTAACCTATTGAGATCAAAAAACTAAATGCATAGAATGAACGTAGCTTGCTGGTAAACCATATTTTAAAATTGCTGTGCTGCCTAATTCCCCCACAGCGTAGTTTATGACATTGAATTTATTAGATATTATTAAAATGTGATGTTATAAACTTATGTACTGATTGGTAAACTTACTTTGCATAATCAGCTTTGCAGTATATTGCTCTGTCCCGAATGAAACATGAAGGCTGCCTATCCAACTGAAGTTGACACATACAACATCTTAGACATCTCGAATGCCAACTCCGTCCGGATACTTCCAACAGAAATTTGTCGTTTATGGGTTCCCCACATGCCGAACATTGTTTGTATTCAGTCTGCAAAAAAAAATTTCAAACAAAATCTAAATATATTTCCATATCTTGTCACCTTTAAGAACGTAGGAACCTAAACTTATGAAATTACGTGGTGTACCAACTCTCTGATGAAGCCCTCCAATTTTTTTGGAAAATAGAGAGCTTCACCAAGTCGTTGTGTTTGGTAAAGTTTCAAGAACCGGCAGCATTTCTCACAGCTTAATAAATTTTTGAGAATATTAACAAACAATAGTTTTTACAGTCTATAATATCAGCCAGATCATTGATGAACAAATTAAATGGTAATGGCCCCAAATTCGATCCCTGTGGGATGCCTGAGATGGCAATGAAATGATTTGATTGTTAACCATTGTAAGTTATAAATTGAACTCTGCTAGAATGGAAAAATTAGTAGGTTTTCGTAAAATAATGTTTTTATTAATACGATCAAAAGCCTTGGAAAAATCTGTATAAATCACATCTACCTATCGCGTACTATCCGCTACACTGGAGAGATATTCCAAGAAAGTAATAAAATTGATAAGAGTAGGTAGATATGTAGGATTTTATCACGTTATTTCGTTCATTTTTAAATTTTCAAAAAAGCATTGAAATTCCAACAAGAAAATATTGATGTAATGTGCATTAGGGTTGTTTTTTTATTTATTTTTATTTTCGGTCCCATTGGCTAATGATTTAGCATTGGACCTAAAATAATTTCTACCAAAATTAGCTTCCTAGATCAAACTTTTGCAAAACAGCAAACCGAGTTTGTTTCACATTTAATTAACATGGGAAAATCGACGTTTTTACTGAAACATGAAAGAATTTCTGATAGCAGTATTTTATAGAGAATTAAATTTCCCACGAAAAGGGTCCTTAGTACTAAATCCGTGAATTCATTATTTTCAAAGATATACTCGTTTAAACATTCTCTTGAAAATTGGATTACATTCAATTAATTTTAAGGAAAGTTATATCTAAAATTTTTTGGACTGTCCGATTGATTTTATTTGTAACTAATTTATGATGTTGATATGTGCTACGTAAAGTATAAAGTAGAAAGTGATTGATGAAAAAAAGGGAAGAGTAGGAGACAAAGACTTTATTTAATTGTTGATATTTAGTTAGGTACATCACAAATACATCGATTTTCTGTAATGTTTTGAAACTCTTCTGATTTTTCTAGTTTCTCTTTTGTTCGTCTATTGTTTATTCGCTTCTCTTGAAATTATTTGAATTTATACTCGAGACAACATTTCAGAGAATTAAAATAATTAGAGATTAAAAACTGTATTGAACCAGATTTAACAGTTGAAAAAACAAAAATAATTTATTAGGAATAAAAATGTGATTAACTATTTATTATTAATTTAATAATAATTAAGCGTTAATCGAAGATTTTAAAAACTGTTTAACAAAGAGTGAAGAACAAACTCAATATTTGTTACAAGTAGTGAAAGACCATCGCCAAGAACATCTTACTTTTATTAAAAAAAAATATTTATAAAAACTATTGAACATTTGTTTAAATTTAAAAAGTTCCTTAAAAAAGACATATTTTATTTCACATAAAAATAACTGTTATTTTAATGCAAGAGATATCTTAATTTTTTTCCAATAAAAACTAAAAAATGATGTCATTTTTTTATGTTGGCTTAAAATTTTTGGAAGTTGTTTTACCCCACTAAGTTAAGAAATTCATCTTGCCTCAATGATTTGTAATACCCTCCTGTCCTCTAGCATGAAATTTTTTTTATAGTGTATAAGGAAAGTTATATGTATTTTAAAACGTACAGGTTTTAAAATATATATAACTTTCCTTGAAATTAATTGAATGTAATCCGATTTTAAGAGATCTTTGAAAATAATGAATTCCCGGATTTAGTACTAAGGACCTTTCTTGTAGGAAATTTAATTCTCTATAAAATGCTGTGATCAGAAATTATTATTAATAAAATTTTCTACCAGCTATTCATGTTTGAGTAAAAACGTCGTTTTTCCATGTTTTAATTAAATGGGAAACAAACTCGATTTGCGTCGTTCACAGGTTTGATCTAGGAAGCTGAAATTTTGGGAAAAATTTTTTTTAGGTCGAATGCTAAAACATTATCCAATGGGACCAAAAAAAATACCCTAATGTATAAATAAACAGATAAATAATAAATAATTACAGAACTGTTACATGAATGTAATCTACAGCCTACTATATCTATTTTTGGAAAATCTCTATGAATATTGGATAACTCTTGTTCAACAATATTTGAATTACTCTTATAAACTATTATCACCACTATATGTATGTATGTCTGTCTGTCTGTCTGTCAAGTAGTCTTGAATCCATTTTTCCTGCACATGGTGCTTGTTAAAAATAATTTACCTCGAAGTGAACTAGTACTAAAAATTCCAAGTACGTCAGAATTGTAACTTCAGTTATTTAGACATATTAATCAAATCTTGTTAATTTAAAAGTTTAAAGGAATACAAAGTTTGTTTACGAGTCCAGGGTTTGATTCATGACGATAATAGATTCATAATATTGTGGCGCCCAAAGTGGGAATCTATGGTATGAATCTATTATTGTTATGAATAAAGCCCTGGAACAAACTTTGATATGCTTTAAACTTTTAAATTAAATTAAATTACTGAAGTAACAACTCTGACATTCAATACTACTTGAGATTTTCATTACTAGATCACTTCAAGGTATGTTATTTTTAACAATGCTACTATGATCCAGCGTCGCCTTGACCAAGTGCTCTATTCGCTTCTCTATAGTTACGCCACTGTGCTTAGGAATAAATAATTTACTATCGCTTAATGACGTTACCTAATTAAGGTATTGAATATTATAAACGAAACAAATACACAAACGGTAAATTATCACGCCATACAATAATACTCGAATATTAAAGTTAATAAGCTATTGATCAGGGTCTTAATATATAACATATAAGCAGGCGACTTTTTCGTTATTTCAATACCGTTCATCGATATCTCATCGAGTATTTAAATATTTTGATAGTCGGCTAGAAGAATCAATCATACCATCATTACAATGGTTGTTTGATCAACTATAGATGACGCAAAGAAATATATTCGGCACTTGTAAAGGTATGAAGATTCAACCGCCCACGATGCGACCCTTCACCTTTATATTCCATGCTGATGTAACTCTCTGATACAGTACAGATTTAATCTAATGCTACACAACATTATACAGATATTATGTTTAGATTTCTAACAGTGCTTAATCGCAAAATGGGCATGTTTCTCAATTTATCCGTACAGCTATATGTTATAGTCCAAGCTATTAATAAATTTTAGTTTGCTATTGCTTTATTGTGGTTAATAAAACTCCAAGTTTTTGACCTTGAGACGGTGTCGTACGCACCGCAAAAATCGGTTTTCCGTTCTAAAAACCGCTCTAAATTCCGTAAATTATATTCTTTTTTTTTGGAGAACGCCCCATGGACGTTGAACACTGGAACCAGATTAAATCTATCATTTTTCTTATTATCTAGACTCTAGACCTTTGTTCAGCAGATGAGTGTCCAGTCAGACTCCACATAACACTAATCACTTGGTACGTGTGATAGACATATTATGTATTATGGTATTCTAGACAATTTCACTACACCAATTTGAACGGCTTTAGTCTCTTTAGCCGCCGAACAAGTCCGTTGTTATCGAGTAGCGATATCACCTCGACGTTTTCGTGGTTTTATAGCTTCTTCTGATGTTTGCCTACCTCTTGACCTCATCTTCAACCATAGGCATAATCAGATCCCGATGGATGTCTTCATTGCGAATGTACCACGGACTTTGAGGATGCTTCGAAGTACTTTATTCTGAAACGTTTGAATTACTTTAATGTTGGATTTCTTAGTACATCCCCAGAGTTGCATGCCATAAGTCGGGCTTCAGAATATACTTGTAGAGAAACAGTTTTGCATCATGCCTAAATACTTTGCTTCGTTGGCATGAGGGATTGTTTGCTGGTTGACAATCACTGGAGCATAGTCATGTTTCTTGTTGATGAAATTAAAGTGAATCGATTTCGCCCCATTTAGTTTGCTGCGTCATTTGTTTGTCCAAGTGGCGACATCGTTGACTGATGTTTGAAGTTTCTTTGTGGCTGACTGAATGTCTTGGTCAGCATCGAGCAGAAGCAGTATCGTCCGCGAATGTTGCCGTAACTACTTTGTGGGGTGTCGTTGGTGTACAGCAGGTAGAGAACAGGTCCAAGGGCACTGCCCTAAGGTACTCCAGCATAAACCTTCTTGAAGTCAGAATTATTAAAATCACATCGCCACTAGAGTAACGAAGAAGAAAGCCTTCTCAGATTATATAGACCCTTTGTTCATTCCAAGTTAGATTGCGGCATCATAATATATCTGCTTGTAAATGAATTTAAAGAATCTGAATAAGGTACATAACTCTGCTATTCATATTTGCTGTTTCATGATGCCTTTGCTGGGCAACTCCTTAAGTATTTGTGCAGTTATTAAATCATAACCTGGATCTTTCCTTGTACTGAGATTGTTTCTGGTTGTACTATTGGTGATCTCAGCATGTGTTATTGGCTTAATTAATGTGCCATCTCTGTTCGTAATTTGCGGTAAAGAGATAGGTATCGGGTAAGTTTCTTAAGATTGACATCCCCCCTTATCTCACTTATCCTTTGTCGATTTAACTCATTCAAAAAAGGAGTAGACGCGGTTTTTGATGAATTTTTATAATCTGAGAACAGATATCAAAAATCTCGTAAAATATACAGGGTGGAAAATAAAACATGATTTTTTTAAATAGAACACCCCTTATATTTTCAGACCAAAATAATGTCCTTAATTTTCTGAATCCAAAAATGTGTAATTGTTATATAATCACTCTACCTGTTCGTGGAGATATTACTAAAAACTTATCACATTACGGGTGTCAATTATAAAATATGAACATCAAGATACCTCTGGAAACAATGCATATTTGCATTGTTTATTTGTTGACAGATGTCATCCAGTTTTCTGTGAGATAGAATTTCACTCTCTTAGATATTAGCGTAAAAAATACGTGTTCGTAAAGAAGCAAGTTATTTTGAAAATGGTATATTCATTGGAAGAGCGAAAAGAGTTACTTGAAATTTATATTCAGTGCAACAAGAATAAGCTCGGAGGGAGTATGTTAGGTTATTTCGAGAAAGGCTACCTCCTTCCAAAAATAGTTTTAAAAACATTTATGCAAAGTTTAGGAATACCGAATCTCTGAGAGACAAGAAAAGGAAAGGCGAAGAACAAAAACAGGAGAAGACACAGAACTCAACGCGTTTTTATATTTTGCTGAAAATCCATCCAAATCATCCTATGCCGCAGCAATAGAATTGGATATATCACAAAGAAGTGTGATAAAAATATTACATCGCCATAATTTTAAACCATATAGTATTTTGCCCGTTCAATATTTAGACGACAACAACCTTCAAGACAGGTTAACCTTCTGCAGAGATATACTTGATAGAATAGAGGAAGATGATGAGTTTCTAAGTCATGTCTCTTGGATTGACGAAAGCAGTTTTTCTACTGCGGGATTTTTTAACAGAAAAAATGCACATTACTGGGCAGCGGAAAATCCACATATTGTAAAAAAAATAAAAAAACAAGGATACCAAACTGTAAACGTGTGGTGTGGCATCCACAAGGATGCTATTGTAGGTCCTGTATTTATAAATGGGCCCTTAAATGCACAACGTTATGTGGATATTCTTCAACATCCAGTTGAAAATTATTTAGATAATATTAATTTAGTGGACAACAGATCTGTTATTTGGCAGCAGGATGGAGCACCACCACACTCTGCAAGGAACGTCACCGAATACCTAAACAGAAAATATCCTATTTGGATAGGAAGGCACGGTGTTATACATTGGCCCGCTAAAAGTCCGGACTTAACACCTATGGATTTTTTCTCTGGGGTACGATAAAACAAGATATATACGAAACTGGGGTTTTTAATAATATGAATGAGTTAAAAGAATGCATACGTGTAAAAATTGAGGAATTAAACCAAAATGGTGATATATTTCAAGGGGTGAGAAGCAATTTTATAAAGCGATGCCAAATGTGTATTCAGAATGGTGGTGGTTACGTGGAAAATATTTAATTACGTTACGTGTAAATAAATAAAATTGTGTTACTCTATTGTGTTACTGTATTAATATTGACTTTTATTTGTTTTTATTAGGCTTATGTTGTTTATTGTTATTACTCGTTACTGTTATTGTCACCTATATATTATTTATTTATTATCTCAATAAATGGCATTGTTTCCAGAGGTATCTTGATATGTTTTTTGTTTTATAATTGACACCCGTAATGTGATAAGTTTTTAGTAATATCTCACGAACAGGTGGAGTGATATAACAATTAGATATTTTTTTATTCAGAATATTAAGAATATTATTTTGGTATAAAAATATACGGGGTGTTCCATTTAAAAAAATCATGTTTTTGTTTCCACCCTGTATATCTTACGAGATTTTTAATATCCGTGCTCAGATTATAAAAATTCATCAAAAATCGCGTCCACTCCTTTTTTGAATGAGTTAAATCGACAAAGGATAAGTGAGATAAGGGGGGTGTCAATCTTAAGAGACTTACCCTGTACCTATGCCAGTAGATTCATACAGCTGGAATGTATTTGCCAAGTGATCAGCAAATATTTCTGCCTTTTCTTCATCCCTTAGGGCCCAATTACCATCATATTTTCGAATATCGACCTTAGGTCGTGATTCTTTGGCCTATTCAAGGATTTAGTTGCCTTCTAGAGGGAGTAGTCGGTGCTTTGGTCAAGCGATAACTCCCTAAGAAAATTTTCAAAATGTTCATTCTTGATGACCTTAATTTCATTTGTGAGCTATTCGCATAGATCATTTAGCACGAGCTTTCCTTTTTTTGTTAACTAAGTCTCGAATTTCTTTGAAGTAGTTCAAACCTGATGTTTTTGGCTTCAGTATGGAGATGTCGTTCCACGCAGATTGCTGCAATTCAACCATAAGCTTTTCAACTTCTTGGTCTAACTGTTCTTTCCTTTTCAAGGGTACCTTAGCTCAATTATCTACTCAAATACTGTTCTGCTCACAAAAAATATAGGATATAGATTTCCTACATTTTTTGTATACAACTTTTTTCTACCAGGCGAATGTTTTTGTTTGAAAAACCGATTAATAGAACACAAAATTTAAACGAATTTGAAAATACCTTACAGCCTTTAGATCTGGCATTACCCATAGCCTCGTCCAGGGAGCGTTTTATAGACTCGTCAATTTCGCCGTTTTTTATTTAGCATTAATTTCAGTGATAATTCCCTCATATTTTTGCCGTAGTACACGTTTTGTGGGTCTGGAAATCAAGTCCTTATGCTTAATTTTATAATTATCAATTTATAAAAAAAAATTTTTTCAGGTTTAGCTGTTCATCTCCGCCCTTAAGCATTTTTAGTATAGCGTCTATATTTCGATTTTGCGCCATTTTTTAAATTGAAAACTATTATATCGAAGAGGAGGAAGTGTCTATGTCGACCCAACTTTCGAACAAGATTTATGATTGGTCAGTTAAAAATTGAAACTATCAAAAAACAGTTGCGATGATACTCGAAACAAATCCCCCTATCTCGTTCTTTTTATTGCAGATCATGTATATCTTATAAAGGGGAGCTTCTCCTCAAAATTTTTTTCTGGCCAAAGTTGCTAGGTTTCGCTATTTTATGTGGGAGTTGTCGATCAGATAGTTTTTACCCCTTAGGGATGAAACCTAAAAAAATACCCTTATATATGTAAAAAAATTAAATTTTTCCGAAAATTGTATGAGAAGAAAGTGATGATATGAGGAACATAATGGCAATTTGTCAATTCTTTGAGGATATAATTGACAATTATATTGATATGAGGAACATAATTGACAATTCTTTGTTTTCAGGGTTTCGGAATCTAAGGTTGTATGGAATTATGGATCTGCGAATATTCTCCGTAGTAAAATAAATAAATACATATTATAACAGCTTTGTCAGCACAAATAAAACGTAACTGTTTTATTCACTAACGACCTCATTGTTTCAGTTAACTAGATATCAACAAATCTCGATCAATATGTAACAAATCGTCTGAAAAATCTCTAATGACATGTAAATAAATATCTACAATTCTTAATTGATAACCCAAAAAATTTAAAAATGTTAGCTTTCACAATGAAATACTGTTGAATCATGATGTGCCTTATAATGTAAAATAAATATTATTTGTTACATAGAGCATAGATATTAGGTACTCATCCATTAACGAATTTGGTTGCTGCATAGTTATTGGAATGCTATTGCACGGTTTTATTAACAAATGCAAACTTAATTATAGACTATAAGACGTTAAACTAGATTACTCATCAAGCAAAAGTAACTTAGAAATAGCTTTCAAATTTCTCAAATCAAACAGAAGAAAGTAATAAGTACATGTAAAATATAATTAATAATCTATATTAGAAACAAGTGATCAGCAAATATTTCTGCCTTTTCTTCATCCCGTAGAGCCCAATTACCATCATATTTTCGAATGGTAAGGTCGTGATTCTTTGGCCTATTCAAGGATTTAGTTGCCTTCTAGAGGGAGTAGTCGGTGCAAAAGTAACTTAGAAATAGCTTTCAAATTTCTCAAATCAAACAGAAGAAAGTAATAAGTACATGTAAAATATAATTAATAATCTATATTAGAAACGCTAAAAAAATTAGCGTTTCTAATATATTTTGTAAAATAATATTACATTCTGAGAATAAAACTAAAACTGTTTGGAATATAATAAACTCTCAACTTGCAGGGGTGGAATTCAAATACAAAAATGATGATATGGCTATGTGATTTATTATCTACCAATAAACTTAGATACATTTTTTTACTGAGGAAAATAATAATTTTTTCAACAAAATGAGAATGAGAATAATATTTATATAAGAAGGATAAAAATCGAAAAAAAGAGCTATGTTCAAGTGGCCAA
Organism: Tetropium fuscum; assembly: GCA_964058915.1. Classification (NCBI taxonomy): domain Eukaryota; kingdom Metazoa; phylum Arthropoda; class Insecta; order Coleoptera; family Cerambycidae; genus Tetropium; species Tetropium fuscum. Next base: position 1,975,862 of record CAXKVY010000108.1, on the reverse strand, counting down.
ATTTCGGTCAATTTTTAACCGAAAAAAATTTTCGGCACAGCATTTTAAAGGAAATGCCTAAATCTATCTTTGACCTAAAAAAAGTTATAGACAAAAAAGCAAAAAAATAACCCATTGGGGAATTCAATTCTCTACAAAAAGTTTCATATAAAGTTTATAGAAATTCTGCTTCGTTTGCGAGATATGGTGGAAAAACTGAAAATGGTGTATTTTCACCCCTAGCTCCAATTTGCCCTTAAATTTAATAGCACTCAGCGGTTTTTCTTCTTAAATGACCCATTGACCGTTTCCTGCAATAAAAAACCGTGAACGTCTTAGTTCCTTATTGCCTAGTTTTCTTAGGACATAATAATAATGACAAATCTTATATTATGAAATTTGTTGAAATGGGAAAGGCTTGTTTGCAGAGACGCCACTGGTGGGGTAACATATTGTTTCTTACTAAAGTATGTGGTTTCATACCGACATATGTTAACTCCGTACCGTACTGTCCCGACATTTGTTAACTCTAGAGATCAAACTATAATAGATATAACACTGGCTACATTGAATATATCCAAATCAATCCAAAAATGGCATGTGCCTGACATGTCACAATGGCAGACCACCGGTGGATTAACTTTGAAATTAATCTTGTTATAGCACCAAAGAAACCATTTCGGGATCCCCGAGGAATCGACAAAGATAAATATCGAGGTCAACTCGGGAAAAACCTGGAAAAACTCGACTTGCTCAATGATAGTGGCAAAATAGAGGAATATAATACAGAGACTCTAAAAACAGCCATGAAGGAAGAGCTCTTGAAATATCCTGCCCGCTCAAAGTTTTGAGAGCCCCTGGGGAAGCCACCAAATGGTGGTGCAGGGACTTGACGGACTTGAAACAGAGGACAAGGACATCTTTCAACAAAACAAAACGGACAGAGCAGTGAAGACTACTCACAGGCTGCCAGGCTATGTAAAATTGACAAAAAACATGATATACCTAGTTATACTGAAAAGGGATGATGGCACCAAAACCAACAACCTTTGCGGAAGCCTGGAGCTGCTCAGGCAAACTTACTTCCCTGAATCTGTCACAATAGATCGAAGGGAATGGCCAAATGAAGTCGACACCCAATCAAAAAATTTGGACTGGCAAAACGCCAACTCCAAAACGCTTCTCTCCATTTAAATCGCCAGTCATTGACGGCATATATCCTGCACTACTCCAGTGGGGCCTGGATAAACTACTGCCGCACCTGGTTGTGATGTTTAGGATGTGCTTAGCACACCTCTGCATCCCAAAGACATGGAGAGAAGTAAAAGCATTGTTCATAATTTAAACATAAACTGGCCAAGAAGGCAGCCAGCCTGAAAATCCTTGGGCCTGGTCCTTCAAGTACACTACCAATTGCAGCGAAACTCCAAATAATAAAGGAAAACAGCCATAAGAAATTTAAGACGTTGTGGGATAAAACAAGTAGCTGTCAGCTGGCAAGAAATCTCCTGAGATATCCCAGCGAAGAGACGGCGAGGAATTATCTGGCAATGTCTAGAGGAAAGCTACTATTTGTAACAGGAATCCCAACCGGTCTCGGAACCAGCTGAGGTTTGTAGATATGTCGGAGCCACAGAGAAGGGTGAAGGGTGGTTTTCTTAAAAATAATAATGGTGCCTAAGAAATCAATTGTTTCAAGAAGATATTTTTTTACCTAAAAGTCGATCCGTTCGTTTAAGATCGTTTGACCTTGAAAATTTTTAAGAGCATTTTATTTGCTCTAGCCCCACTATACTAAACATCTGCCAGATACTAAATACTTATATGTCAATATAGGTACCTACATTATTTCTCAGTAATAATCACGTATGACGAAATTCGAGTCTTATATACAATATATGTTGTTTATAAAAAAATCATGGTGTTAAAAACGACTCTAATGAGGATCGCTTACTACTAATTAAGTTTAATACATTTCGATATTTATCCTCTTAGGAGATTCCTATAGGTTCGCGTCAGATTGAGAAATATCGGTGTTGCTCTCCAACGAAGATTCATCTCGGCCTGTTGTAGTCCATAATAAAGTCTATAAGTCACCACAGCTGAATGACAGGTGTTGTGTATTGGATTTCTAACAGTACCTATTTATTATTATTCAAATTCATTATAATATAAATATATTTTGATAAATGATTCTAGCGACAGGGCAAAATATTCAACAGAAATTCCTACTGATCGTTTTGCTGTTAATGACAGCGATTTATTTACATAATCAATTAAGTCTTTATACTAGTAGCCAAGCGTTGCCGATGATATGTATTTATATAGAATTTCAAGTTTTCCTGGAATTAAATAATTTAATTATAAGGCTACGTTTCGGTATTTTCTCTGGCCACCATGAGGTGAAAAGTAGTTACGGATTAAAAGAGTAACACGCACGTAATATTATAAACGTTAATTTAAATTCACTTAACAATGAATGAATGAAAGTTTTACATAAAATCGTATATTCAACAACTTATTACGCTCGAAAATACGTTTGTAGTTACAAAAATTATATTTATTTATGTCCTCGGACAGATGCGATATTTAATATCGGTATATCGGTCCAGTATCTATGTAAAGGCAGAAATCTAACTTCTTAAACTAATACAGATGACAACAATAGACAAGAATGTCTTTCAATAAAGCATAGGTATAAAAATACATTATTTCCTTTAACAAAAGCTCAAGTAGTAGGATCGGTTAACTTTCCATAAAACCATGAAATGTGAGGACACGGAGTACAAACGTCTTTTGTATTTTGCCACTCGTGCCTTGCTAAAGATTGGGGCTTAAGGTTATTTAGGTATATGTAATTCTAATTAAAAATACAACTCCCACTAATATATTTCATTTCCGATTCTACTTTAATTTTAATAATAATAATAATAACGTTTAATTGCCCAACAGGTAACACTAAATTATAGGACATGTTTTACATTTAGTACAAAACAGCCTCATGAATAAAAAAATACGAAGAGATAATAATAATACGTCTTTATTCATTCACAAAATAATGTTCTTTCTTACAAGCAAGACAATTTTATCATGAAAGGGCGAAGTATCGCTCTAAGAGCGTTTTTCAACTTAACCTATAATACATTTACTTTCTAATACTAATACTTACTACTCTAAAAATCTAACAATTTTATTTATATATACATATACACACATATATACAAACATACATATATACATATAAATATACACATATATAATACACATACATACATACATACATACATATATATACACATATACTATATATATCTGAGAATTTATCGTATTAAAATTTGCTCAAACTACCATGTTCATGTTCCATGCTCATGTTCAATGTACAATTCAATTTATTTATAACAGTTAACATCTATTGTTCCAGCAAGAGAGCATTCAGCTTTTTTTTGCAATTTATTATTGTATAATGCCGAAAATCATTTGGTAAACTATTGTACAGTTTGCATGCGTTGTACGAAAAGCTCCGCTGAAACATGGACGTGGAGTGTCTAGGTATCACTTGGTTTCGTGTATTGAGATTATTTACATCTCTGAATCTGTTTATTTTTGATACAAGTATGTGGGATTTTTGAATCGAAGTACTTTATGCGCCAAGGATATCAGTTGTAATTTTCTAAGGTTATTTAGTTTAAGTTTTTTTGTTTCGGCTATTTTAAAACTGATGTGCTCGAATTTGCGTATTCCAAAAGCGTATCTATAACATGAATTCTGGATTTTTTGGAGTCGATTAGAGTCATACTTTGTCAACGCAGGTCCGTAAATCGTGTCGCAATAAGATATCTTTAAGATGATTAAGGTTTCACAAATATTTAGTTTAAGCTTTGAGTTTATTATTAATCTATGAGGATATAATTGCTTGAGTGTATTATATGATGATTTACATAACTGGTTGACATGCTTCGAGAATCGCATATTAGCATCAAGCCAGAGACCTAAGTTCTTTACTTCAGTTATGATCGGCAATGCTTCACCATATATTTTTATTTTAAATGTAGATTCTACGGAACTTCTCTTGACTTTAGGACCAAATAGTCACAGATGACTTTTCGGTATTTAGTTTAAGATTATGAGCAGCCGATATATCTAGTAACTTCTTCAAGTCATCGTTAATTTTTTTGCAGCCAAATCACTATCGTCCAAGGTAAAGGAAAATAAGCTTGTGTATCATCAGCATAATTGTGTATATTGTAGTTGGTAACAAATGTATGAAAATCAGATATGTAAATGGAAAACAGCAAGGGCCCCAATATGGATCCTTGAGGAACACCTTATGACGGAATTCTGATGTTATGTTGCAGTGAACTACACGTTGCAGACGATTGTCTAAATAGCTTTTAATTAGTGCAACGAACTGATCAGAAAAACCGAAATGTGACAATTTATCACAAAGAATATTGGGATCCATAGTATCGAACGCCTTTCTGTAATCCAAGAGAATAAGACAGCTTACTTTACCTTTATCTGTAGCCCTTATCAAATCATCTGTGATTGTGGCTAATGCTGTAGTCGTACTATACTGTCCCTGAAACCGGACTGCGAGGCAGGGATTATGTTATTTTCAAAAACATATTTAGCAATCTGTGTTTTCATTAGGCGCTCCAAAATTTTCGATAACATGGGAAGTATGCTAATTGGTCTCAAATGTCCAAATTCCGTTGGGTTGGGGATTTTTGCAAGCGGTAGAACGTTAGCTTGTTTCCAAGCCTCTGGGAATACAGCCGTGGTGAGAGCTCTGTTCAAAATAAACCTAAGATGTTCTACGTATGAACTAAATAAGTCTCATAATACAAGTATACATAGCTATAAATATGGATAGGGTTGGAACCTTTGATGTAATGATAACACTCGAAGTAGTTTCCACAAACACCAAAACACTTTTACTTCGCTTGACGCGCGTTTCGCCAACCAAGTTGGCATCATCCCGAGATGAATAAAACTGATCGTTTTAATCATCTCTTCACCTTGGTTGCGCATGATGATACGCCACTAAGCAGTAAAGCCAGTCAATCACCGACTTATTGATGCAGGTGTTTTCTAAGTGAGCGAGACGGGAAATGAGATTTATGTGAGTTGAAGAGGGGTAGCGACCGATATGGTATGTCGCGGACTGGAGACCCTAGTTCTATCCACAAGAAATTGTGGTGATATACAATTTTACACTAAATATCCTTTTGTATTGCATAGTGATGTGATTTATCGCTACTGTAGTAATTGGCACGGGTTTTCTTTGTAAAATGCCGCATAATTTTTGGCTCTAGTTTGTATATCAAACGAAAACACTACCGCACTTGTTACCGTGTTGTGTCCCGTTATCGATATTGATGAAAAATATGAGGATATCAACCTAATATTTGCCTAAATTTATTTGGATACTGAGTTAGCGTTAAGTTTTTTAATGACGGATTTATAATTCAAGGAGTGTGCGGTTTGAAATATAATCGGCTTATAGCTTACCGTGCTAAACGTGGCGGTCTCTTACAAATTGTACCTGGCGTGGAATAACATCTTCACGCCGCGGGATACCGGCACACCGGGCTCGAACCTTAGGGACATTTGCATACAGATATCAAGATGTTGATTTTTTATTTAGGTCTCTGTTCGACTTGTCACTGAAGCCAAGAAAATCAATAAACGTTAAACAGAAATCTGTGGGACTTTTATCAAATTCAACTGAATACACGTGCTGATAATAGCATGGGATTATTTTACTTATTATTTATACGCAAGAATCGCAGACACATAACTCGTTTTGGGTATATGGATCTACGGGTCAAAAATGTGTGATACATTTTAGTTATATAAGAGTTTGCATAAATAATATGTAAGAGCCGGAAGACCGACCTTTGTGGTACTCCTATTGAGGTTCCAAGGACATCAGACCTGGAGTTCTGAATTTCTACGCGTAGTCTACCACCCAAAAATTTTACGTACGTACTATCCAAATTACGTAAAATATACCTATTATTACGTAAAAATGTACGTACTATCCAAATCTTTAAGGTTTGCGGTTACATCATTGATGTAAACTATACGAATCAAATCAGTACTGCACTAGTCAAATTAATGCGAGTTGAAACGCCTCGTCAGGATGAAAAAGTAAACAACACAATTACGTTCTCATTCACTTATTCTCATTAGTATCATTGATCATAACACTTACCTTAGTTTTTGAATCAAGTTTTAGTATAATAGTGTCCACTTACCTCTTTACAGTTTACACCGTACTCGCTACCGCGAGTACGGTGCTAGTCAAAAGACATCGATCATTTGATATTGTACTCGCTTTTTCAGTAGCTTACAGCAACGTTAGTCTGATATACTAACATACATATAATAGACTTCATTGTACCGTCTCTCTCGTTTTATTATTTTTTAACAAATAACAGCGTATGTTGTAGATTAAGAATGAATTAGTGACATGAGCGATTTATCTTAAGGATTGGAGAGTATACTATTTTACTCACAATCGGTTAGTAATTTATGGATTTCTAACCTTTGAAGTAATCGGGAAGCGACTTATTACTTACTTTACTTTCCCAGCTAGCCGGGAAAGTACTTTCCCGGCTAGCATCTGTCACTTTTCTTGGAAATGTCAATGTCATTTTTGATTAAAAGATGGTTTAGAAAGAATAGAATCCACTCAACATTTATTTAATTCAGAAACAACAACAACAATAACAAAAAGAAAACTATTTGGAATTATAAATATTAATAGTTACATTGGAATTATGATTACTATTAACGGTTAAAGTAAGACCGTGTTGCTCAAAATTATGAGTTTCAGAAATAGATGAAGACGCCGACGTTTCTGGATTTTCTACACGAGACAACATATTAGCAATTTCTATTTGTCCATGTAATGAATTCTCCACATATCCCTCTGCTACGGTGTTGGATTTCCAACCCCCAACTTTTTCAACTGTAGGATGTCTCCACCTGCATTTGCTAATAATGTTGCCGAAGTACGTCTAAAACAATGTCCTGTAAACCTGTTAACATTTTCCAGCTTTAAATAAGTTGCTATTTTTTTGGGAAAACTTCCTATAGCATTATGCCCAAAAGGCTGTCGTGTAATTTTACCAAATCTTATTTGTAAAAAAAATCTATCAGAGTCAATGTTATTACGAAGGTCACAGTATTGCTTTATTATATTTATCCATTCCGATTTTGTAATTACAAATGTACGGGAAGAGTAGGTTTTTGTGACAGGAATCACTATTATAATTCGATTTTCTAAAATATCCAGGTCACTTATTTTCATTTTTAAAAGTTCATCGCACCTACAGGCTCCGGAAATGCCAATAATTAAAGCAACCTAAAAAATTTAATATAACATATATTTAATATGCACTAAATAAATTAAAATTACCTTTTGAGGAAGATATTCTATCGGGGCATTGTTTAAAAATGTATCGATGTCTGCTTCAGAAAAAACACTTGACTTTTTAGCTTGATATCCCACATTCTTCCTTTTCAAAAATGCCTTCAATTTTGCATAATTACTAATATCAACATTATGCCTAAAGTTTAATACTGCTCGCAACATACTTACTTTGTTTGCTTATTTCACAAAAATAAGCAAGAAGTACCGTCTCAGAGGTATGCTGCACACCTTTAGCCACGCACCATTTACTGTATAGTTCATAGGTGTTTTCATACCTCTCCCTGCTTTTTTCAGGAATTATTCCTTCAGTAGCTCTCTCTGCAGCTACCCGCACTTCTGGTGGCGTACATTCAAATTCACTATCAGACATTTTTGTAAAATAAACACAATTTGATTATATGTACAATTAATGGCGTCGTGTATCGCCTAAATGTCAGATTCAACAAACTTGTTTTGTTACCTAGCAACGATCTCACAGGTTACTTAAAATAATTCATCTTATCACATAATGAAAATGGATACAGATATTTGAAACGAAATTATTATTGGTAGATTGTGAGTATTAGAAATCCATAAACTACTAACCGATTGTGAGTAAAATAGTATACAAACCTCGCGGGAACTCATTCTAGCCTCGCGTCTGTAGTTTACCTCGGTGCTTCGCACCTCGGTAAACTACCTTGCCGCTCGGCTGAAATAGAGTACTTTCCCGCTCGGTATGTAATGTACTATTACCTCTATTAGCTTCGCGGTCGTATTAATCGAACTGTCAAACCGACACTCTTTATAATTGTGCCAGTTATCGATGTATAATTTTTTTTTTAACTTCCGAAAACTGATTAGCCACAGAATTTTTTTACCATTTGGTTGTTTAATCACAAATAATCAAGTCAATCTCAAAATTGTAATTATACAATGAAATAATAATAAAAAAAGGAATAATCATACAATGGAATAGTGAAACCGTGTTACTGATTTTTATTTTTTGCCTCTGTTGACTAACTACTGGTATAAATCCTAAATTAGACAAATAGTAAATTATTTAATGAGTATACATAGATATACGCATATATACATATAATATACACATCTATATATACATATATACACATACCTACACATATACACACACACATACATACAATATACATATCTTTTTTTTATGTAATTTTTTTTTAGTTCTTTATTTAGTTCCTTTTTTTTAATTGGGGTTTCAAACAGGTAGACGCTGCGTCTAGGGGTCTATCAAGACGCCTTCGCATAATCACAGGAAAGACCACGGATATAATAGGTTAACATAACATGATGATAAACACTGCGAGTTCTAACTAATATAAACTACTTACTATTACTAATATCTAATATTAAAATAAATTAAAAGAGAATATGAAAACAAGGGAAAGTTCAATTTGGTTTGAAAAGTTAGCAATTAAGATTTTTGCACTTTTTATAAAATTATATAATATCTCATTCATGTTGTCATTTTGAAGGGTCAGAAGATTTTCTATATTAATAGGGAGTTGGACATTGAGACTTATGAGGAATGCAATAAAATGGTTTAGATCAGCGGTAGAGTTATTGTTGCATTTACATATATCTGATCTAATAATTCCAATTTTTTTCAAATCCGAGGGGCTTGTTGTGTGGTTAGCCTAGATATTTTTAGAATAGATATTGTCAGGGATAGTGTTCTTGGGTAATTTCCTTGTGTGCGGTATATTTTGTGGTAAGGTAGGGTGTATGTTGCAGTACTGATTCCTTGATATATGTATAATATATAACCGATTATTCTGATGTACTGAACATAGAAAATATGGAATTTGCATTAAGCGTTTTGAATTTAAATTATCATTCCCGTATGCGTTTTTAAGTAAAAGTAAAAAATTCACAAAAGTGGCGAACGTTATAGGGATTATTTAATTCCCTGTGCGAAGTACGTTTCCTAGTACGTATCTCACTTTTTATTGAAACCGACAATACCTACCGACAATGCCTACCAAAAACGCAAACACCAGAATGACAATTGATTTAAAAAGCTGTGACATGAATCAATGTACGGGTATATATTTCATAGCAATGAGCAGATATAACATATGTACATATGTAACGCCCTGGCCCAGGGCTCGGCCCCTGCAGTTAGCACACAAAGGAACCCCCCTCTGGCCAATCTCGGTTAGAGCCAACACTCCACCAGCTGACTGTTCACACTTTCCTACATAGATTTACAACAACCTGGACATGTCAAAGCCACCATCCACGTAGCATCGCAGCAAGGCCTGCCCGTCTCATTGTCTTGCTACGCTCTCGATTCATGACTATGTTTTATGCTAATACCCGACGGTTCGTATTACATACTCACTTGATATGCATGCGGCCTCGTTACTCATTTTATGTCAAACATCTATGACATTTGGGTAGGCAACACCTAGCATAATCATTATTTCAGTTGTTCTTCTAACGACAGTTTTTATTTACATAAATTAAAATAATATCAAATGCGCTCGCCCGAGACGGCTTGTGCAGATTTTCCTCTAAATACTAAAGACTTTTCGTTTGGAGGTCCTGTGGAGCCGATGCGTTACAATTTAAAAGCAGGAGTGTCCAAAGCTTTTGCTTCCTAGAAAAACTGCATATATTACATTAATACGATATATATTTTGGTAGACAATGCTTGTCCTCGTATTACACGAACGCGGCGACTTACTGTAGAGAAGTAACAATAACAAAATTATAATAACAATAGCAAAATGCATCCGTAATTTTTTGTAATCCCTCAATATATTAAGTATAGGTACATTTATTACATATAGTTTCTATCTCTTGCTTTTTTTTCTATTTGTTAATTTCCATCTGTTTCGTCTTCCTCCACCCCCGCTTTCTATCTTCATTTCGACCTTCCTCTTATCTTCTTCCCTCGAATTGTTCTCGTCAGTAGCATTTTTGATATATTCACCCATGATATTCCTCTCAACGTATCCTAACTACTAATTACTTCTTCGTTTGTTCTTCTAACCCATCAACATTCAGTTGTTTTTCATCCCAAGATATTTCTCAGTATTTTTCTCTCGCGTACCTCCAGTCTCATTCTGTTCGGTTTTATTTATACGTAACGTCCATCCTTCGCTGGCATATGTAACGAGTGGTCGTATCGCTGTCTTGTATAAACTTGTCTTTGTTTGCCAAGAAATGTTTCCTTTCTTTATATTCTGTAACCCTGATGCACATGTATTTTCTGATATTATCCTGGCTTCAATTTCCTCCCCTGTGGTAGGCATTCGTGAAATTATTGTCCGTAAATATGTGAATTGCTCTACTTCTTCAATCTTGTATGTTTACCTCTGTTGGTGTCGACGCGTCGGCCTTTAAAAATTAGTTTTCTTGATATTCTTCTTCTGTAACTCCATGCACTTTGTTTTCTTCTTCTCATTTATATACAATGCCCTTTCTTTAATACTAATTCTAATTTCTTTATTACTTGTTTTAGTTCTATTTTATTCCCTGCTACTACGTCGTTTACAAATGCCAGACACTGATGTTTTTTTGTTGTATGTCTGATTGTAGCCCTAATCTATTAATTGCAGCATCCCTTATGACTTTTCAATAATACTGACGATAAGGTGGCTCATTTGATTGTCTACACCGTTTTCAACTTCGTTCTTCTGTAGTTCTATTGTTTTTATTAGTCTTTCCATCCTCTTAGTCTTTATTAGTCGTTATCTACTCTTTATTAGTTTTTCTCTTCTTATTAATTGTTCTATACTCTTTATTAGTTCTTTCTATCGTCTTTTTTAGTGTTAATAGAATCATTTTCTTATGTTTCTTATCGTCCTGCTGTCTCCCAATTCTTCTAAAGTCTTGTATAATTCTTTAGATTTACCCTATTCAATGCTTTCAGCCTAAATTTCTCGTAGAATCTTATCTTAGACACATAGATAGCTAATATTTTATATGCTACATTTAATAAGGCCATACACTGGCTTTGGCATTCCCCTGTGTATATTTTTTTATGTATAGGACAGATTATTGTTTATTTCCATTTCTCTGTCGTTCTCTCTGTCGATTTGGTTTCTGTATTTGGTAAGTTAACCCATTTCTTCCGTATTTAAATAGTTCTGCTGTCAAATTATCAATTCCTGAACTCAGTTTCTTTATTCCTCAGTTTTGAAATTCTTGATTACTCGGGGCTGGTGCCGCATTTCCTTCTTCTGTGATCCTTTCTATAGCGTATTTTGCACTGCAAGCTAAGGAAGCACTAACTGCAAGCTTTATTTTGCATTCTTCATCAAATCATACTTTTTTCATTGCACCCTACATGTTGCACTTTTTATCTTCATTGATCTTTAGTATTGTAACAATTTAGAGGCTCAATGATTATTTTAAACCTTGAAGACGAGGTTTTATTTAAAATTACTGATAGAATTAATATATCGCGTGATAATGATAGCATATTTACAATGTATGTACTACAATCTTTTAATATGTGAGATACACCTAGTTAGTGAGGCATTTCGTAACGTAGATAATAGCGTAATAAAATTGACGTTTGGTGTCCATATTTTCCTCAAATTTGCTTATCATCACCATTTGCTTATCATCAACATTTGCTATACATTATCTTTATTTTCCTTAGTACATTCCCAGCATTTCTATATTCCCCCGTCCACTATAGCGGTGATAAAGAGACCAATGAGCGTATGACTGATTTAGATTATGTAATGCTAATTTTATTGTAATTTTTAAGCAAAATTCTGGGAAAGAAAATTGAAAATATCTCACAAACTGCTAACTTTAGCCCCTGCATCATAACTGGGCATCAAAAAATACAGGGTGTTCCATTTGAAAAAAAAAAGTTTTCGCAGTTTTAAATTAGCTAAATGTGGCATTGAAAATGTAACACTCGGTATATTATTTTCGATTATATTTTAATTGCAGAACTTAGACCACTCTATGTTCTTACGCTGTGCCAAAAATTAAATTTAGATATACCATGTGAAAAAAGTTATAAAGCTCCTTCCAGACCTTTCCATCTGTCACTTTTTTCTTAAAATGGTAAATATCTCCGAAACCTGAGGGTTTAGCCCTTGGGTACGACACATGTTTTTGCCTCAAAAGTTTGCGCTCTTTCCGAATTTAAAAAATATATAGGGTGTTCCATTTAAAATAAGAAAGTTGTTGCTGTCCAGGAGATATGGAACACGCCAAAAAGGGATACCAACAACCTGGGATAACACACATTTTTCTCTGATAAATAGCAAAGGCGCTACAGAGTAAATACGCACTAAAAACTCACCCTGTATATATATATATAGCACACGTAAGTATATAAAGGCACAATACATGCATAACTTAAACACTTTACTCAGTTACCTTAAAAATATAAATATGTCAAAAGCATTCAACGAAATGCCATTAAAATGAAATTTAAGGGTTTATGAACAAAATTACTTTCAGACCTATAAAGAGATTATGGTGTGTTATGCTTATAAATGTACTCTATGATAATGCTTATATTTACAACAGATTTAAATACAATCGAGCCGATAAAGTACGTTTAGTGCCAAATGTCCAAGTTAGAGACTCGAGTCCAGACTAATAATTCATTTGACCACAAGCTAGGTGCTGTTTGTACAACGTATTTTTCTGCATTTGTTCGTCCTCTTTCCCCACCCACCCACTTTTACTGCATTGTGAGAGATGAATACATCTTTGGAAGCACGTGGACCTTTGTTGAATTAAGGTAGATCTTAAATGTCAATATTATATTATATTTTAGTTAAATTTTCCGCCGTTTTTAAAACTCGTTATGTATTTTTTTCATTCCATATGTAGCATAACACTATATTTTATTTCGGTGTCGTTAATGTTAAATTTCAGAAACTGAATATTATACAATACTCAAGATGTTCCATATTCATATATTTTTCGTTTCCGTATATATGTCCAGATATACAACTGATAAGTGTGTCTTACTTACTATTCATCTATTTGCTTATTTCTCTATGTAATGAATTGCTACAATCCCAAGATATCTTTTCACAAAACAAATATGAATAGCAAAGAACTTAAAAGCTAATAAATATATTTCGGGATGAAAATTGGATTTTTTTTCGAATTTTCGAAGTAACAATTAATACATAAGAGTCAACAAAAGATTTTATTTTGACGTCTTTTTATTTTGATTTTATTTTGACGTCTACCAAAAATTCATAAGCCAGGGAACTCGGTGCGTCCAATAGTATCGTCTATTGGATCTCCGACTTACCACTTATCAAAATGGTTGACTAAGGAATTTGAAAGTTTGCCCATTGCACAGCCTAGTTTTTCAGTTAAAAATTCGATTTATTTCATTGATAAGGTCAAGAATATTCAATTGCAAGAGGGTGAAATTTTGATTTCCTTTGATGTTTGTTCATTATTTCCGAGGGTACCAATTCCACAGACCTTGAACTATCTTGAGGATTTACTCGAATTAAACAACTATAGAAAAGAAGTAATAGAAGAATATATAAACCTTACAAAACTTTGTATGAAACAAAATTGCTTCGGTTTCAATGACAAGTTCTATGAACAATATGAAGGAACCGCAATGGGTCACTGTTTATCGCCTTTCATGAGTTATATGTCTTCATGAGTCTATTTGAAACTGAAGCAAAAAGAAGAATTCGAGTATTTTCCTAGGATTTGGCTGAGGTATGTGGATGACATTTTTGCCGTGTTTGACACTAAGACTGCGGATGTAGAAAACTTCATTTCCAAATTAAATAGTCGTTTCACTTCTGTAAGGTTTACATATGAACTAGGAAATAATGGAAAACTTCCATTTTTAGATGTATTAGTAATTAAAAATAGTGAAGATACCAGTACGAGCAGATATATCCCTAATGACTCTCACCACTGCTATCAACATAAAATGGTAAGTTTCAATTTTCTTGTCCATCGTTTACTAAGTTTCCCTCTCAGTAATGAGAGGTTTGGAAAAGAAAAACTATTAATTAAAGATATAGCTGTGAGTAATGGTTATCCTAGAGATATAGTTGAAAAACTAATTAGGAAGTAAATTTAAGGACACACTTCGTAATTCTACGACCTTTCAAAAGGATATAGAGATTCCAAAATATGTATCCATCCCGTACGAACCCCGGTTTACTCGTGGTTTGAGTAAGGTCTTCAAAAACGTGGGTATAACAGCGATTCATTCATCGAGTAATAAATTACAACAACTTTTAGACAATCCAAAGGATAAAATTGTTCCAAATGAAAGGTCTGGGATTTACGAAATTAGTTGTAATGATTGTGATCGAAAATATGTTGGACAAACGAGACGATCAATTAACACCAGATTTAAAGAGCATATGGCTCATCTAAAATATGAAAGAACAGATAAGTCTAGTGTTACACACCATGCTTTTGACAACAATCATAGAATATATATTAGTAATTTAAGATTAGGTAGAAATGTGAGCAATAATAGACAGTTGGATGCATTTGAGAGCATAGAAATTGTAAAATATAAAAGTAGTATGAATAGCGACAAGGGACCTATACCGTATAGCCCGCTTTACGCGTTGCTTAGCAACCGATCATTGAAGCGTGATTAGTCACGCGTAAATTTCACGGTGATATAATTACTGACGTCACCATGAAAATAGTATACATATGGTAGATAATGTAGTTTAAGATTAGTTGTAATCGTCTCCGGATGATGCCAACTTGGTTGGCGAAACGCGCGTCGAGCGAAGTGAAAGTGTTTTGGTGTTTGTGGAAACTACTCCGAGTGTTGACTAAGCAAGCAATTTCTGTATCACTCACTTTTTAAATGCTTCAGAATTCTATTGTATATGTAATTCAATATTTTCTAACATATAGCTAGGAAAAGTAGTTGTTTTAATGGATTCTACAAGATTTTATGCATTTAAAGTTTAACATCTTTTGGATAACTGTATGCCTAATGCTTTTATATATAACACTATACCAAAAATTTTTCCTCAAACTTTCTTTTTGGTTTTTAATCTCACATGGTCAGGAACATTCTCCCAATTGTCCCTGTAGAAACCATCATCTCAAAGTTGGACAAAGTGAAATATTTTTCGTCGTCCATCACGATCAACTTGTTGACGAAATGCACGCGCCTCGACGCATGGCAACGTCTGGGAATTCTCTCTAACGGAGCCTCTGTGAATTTGGACCTTTCCTCCTTCCCCGGAAGAAAATATTCTTACTTGTAGATGCTATACGTTTTAATTCGGCTTCTAATAAAGGTGGATTAGCCCGAAATTGCTCGGCGTTCGGAAAAAATTTGGTTTGTCCACAGACCGAACAAATGCTTTCTATCA
Source organism: Tetropium fuscum (assembly GCA_964058915.1). Classification (NCBI taxonomy): domain Eukaryota; kingdom Metazoa; phylum Arthropoda; class Insecta; order Coleoptera; family Cerambycidae; genus Tetropium; species Tetropium fuscum. The sequence continues at coordinate 1,960,109 of CAXKVY010000108.1, read as the reverse complement.
TTCGTTTATTTTCGCGGGTATATACAACCAAATTTTCTGTTAAAACAATAGAGTCGGAGAAAGATTTAATATTTATTGCAGCTTATAGTGTTATAAGTGATAGTAACGAAATACTGACTGTTGCATATCAGTGTATAGCTAAAGAACTGTACTTGCATGTAAACTTATAGTCATTTTCCTGTACTATCGTGAAAAAAGTTTTGATGGGAACGTTAAATGCGCCAAATATGGGCACATGTTGTGTAGTCTGGATAATATACCTATGGTTTTATTACTTTTTCTTATATTCGTAGGATATTTTGTTTATTTTTTCTTCGAAAATACAGCAGTTTACACGTTTACTCGGTTACATTCTTGTTTTTGTCTGCATAAAGAAAATCCTGATGATTACTTACATGCTCCAAATATGGTGCCCATATCTGGAGTCCCGTGTCCTAATATGAGCATTTATCGTTTTTTTTAAATACCTTATAAAATATATATAAAATATTGAGGATAGTCGTCAAATATGTCTTCAATTTTTGAAAAGTAATTACATTATTCTGTAGTAAATACTGTAACTGCAATAAAATAATTTGCTTATGGGTGCCCATATTTGGTTCGGTTACCTTGCAAAGTTTGATTGTATCTGCAATAATTTTTAGTTTATTTCATTTTAAATCATATCCTTATTGGAAAACCCTTTATAGTGTATTTAGTAATTTATTGTACGAATTTTGCAGTAAGTATGATCATTTATATATAACTCTGTAGTTTGTAAAAGGGAGTACTTCTGTTGCAAATATTTGTAGACAGTCTATCTGATACAATGGCTGTGCCTATAGTAGTTATAGTAACCTACCTATTCATTATCCGATAAATATCCGTAGTCTCACACCCTTGTAAAGTCAATATGTTCAAAAGTGTGATATAATAGAGTGGGCTCGGACAATACGTGTCATGTCAAACTAAGGGAATAACTTCTCCTATACATTGTGGTTTCATAGCACCACCGAATAATAAATACTGGAGACCCATACACGCATCATTACACCTTAACGGATTTTAACTTTAACTTTTAGACAAGCTTTGTGGTGCAGATTTATTATAGAATCATCGCCCTCGTGTAGTTCCACTCATTATGGGAGGAATGTGGCTACTAATACAGTTTAACTTTCCAAGTTTCTGATACTTTTTATAGGACACTTTTTAGGAAAATAATTAATTCCAACTTGATTAATTCACTTCAAATTGAAAATAAATACTGACAGATTTTGACAAGAAATTGCAAGATAACAGCAAACTTCCGACGGAAAAAGTACTCACTCATGTCAAAATCCCTTGACAGAACACGCATGTATACTGAAGAATATACCACGCAAGAGAGATACCCTGAACAAATAAACAAGTTGATAGAAGAAGTTGAATCATATGTTAATGCTAATGTAAATGTAACCTATAAACAATGTTCAAAAGTCATACCAATTTATAAAAAGGACTCTGAAGATTATCCTTCAAAAAGTCCAATGGCTTCATCGTTCGGAAAACTGCACCGTAGTTCTCGCTGTATGAACAGCCTCGATAAACAATCTTACGGCGAAATCAGGAACACTACTTGTGGCATTACTGAGACGTTTTCTTATAACAATTTTACTTGAATTTTACTATATAAATTCTTAGTTTCCCCGCAGAGAAATTTTAACGTGGTTGCCGTTTTTATGTGCCTTTACGAACTTCCTTAGTTACTCTTATTTCCATATACATTGTAGGTAACTGTCAACCAATCACGAAAACTTATTATTTATGCTTTTTATATTTTTACTGTGGATTATGATTTAAAATACTGCACATATTAATTTTGCAATCTTTGGATAGTTATACACACTTAATTTTTACTACTGACACATATTAGCATTTTGTCTTGTCTACCGCTTTTGGAGATGCTTTATTTCATATTTATGAACAATTAGCCATAGCTTAATAATTTTTTATATTTGATAAATCATAATATGATATTTCGAAACTACACTGACGGACATAAAAAGTGGCACACTTAGATTTTGTCCCAAATTTGATGTTCAATAACTTTTAAACCAGCCTATCGATTTTGATAATTTTTTTTGTTTGAAAGGGCGATTCTTGCGGATGACTATTTTGTAATTGGCTTTCCATAAAAAAATGTATTTTTTAATATGTACAGCCTTTAAAAACCGATTATGATTTTGACACGAAATTTGATTGTCGCTGTGGAGTGAAATTTTATTTGTATTGAATTCTTAGGCTGGTCACGGTTTTTACCATTCTTTTTTCAATATTCTCTTGTTTGAATCACCTCTCTAGCCCATTCAGCAACGAAGATGCGACATTTTAGATGAAACGGTGTTATTAAGTTTGATATTCAACAAGGAGGCCGTGGAGCTGAAAATGTCTAAAAAGTTCATCGTTTAAGAAATGTTTAGCGTTTTCGATTACGGACGCTGAAATAATTGTTACTTACAAGTACAAACAACATCAAAAAGAAATAACAAACAAAGCATTATTCGACATTTTAGTAAAACGACTGTAATTATTAATGATTAAAACAATAAACTTAAAAAATAACTGAACAACAAATTAACTAATAACGAGTATTTCCTCCTCTGGCTGCTATAACAGCTTCCATATGCCTAGGCATGCTTTCAATCAAATTTGTGATTTGAGGGATATTGTCCCATTCTTCTGTAAGAGCATTCCTCAATTCATTCAGATTCTCTGGGTTGCGTCTACTAACACGTTGTCCCAATTCATCCCATAAATGCTCAATGGGATTCATATCAGGGCTTTTAGCGGGCCACGGCATACGATTAATTCCGACATCGTTTAAAAATTGTGTTATCATCACTGCTGTGTGCGGTCGTGCATTATCTTGCATTAAGAGGTATTCTTCGCCAATGTAAGGTGCGAATGGGACAACATGTTCATTAGAGATCTCTATGTATCTAACTGCAATTAGAGATTGCCGTGGTGGAAACACAAATCATTCTGTACGGGCATCGCTAGTAATTCCACCCCATACCATAAGTGAACCACCGCCAAAACTGAACATACCATCCTCGTATCTTTCCCCACGCCTTCTCCAAACCCTCCGACGCCCGTCTACTGATCTCAACATGAATCTTGATTCGTCAGTGAATAAAACTTGAGACCATTGCAACTCATTCCAAACAAGATGAATTCGAGCAAAATCCAAACGAGCTACTCGATGTCGTCGAAGTAATCGCATTCCAATAGCAGCGTCTGCTTGCGATAAAACTTAGACTCCGACAAATTGTTCGATCTGACACAACTGTTCCTCGTACGTTTCTTAAATTTCGGTTTGTGATCACAGCTGTTTGATAGGGATTCCTCGATATTTGCAGACCAATAAATCGATCGTCAATATTTTGCATAATCCTGGAACTACCCGAACCTGGACGTCTGCTGTATTGGCCCGTTTCTCGGTAGCGCTGGTAGCGTAGACCAACAATACGAGCTGCATATCTTTGACTCCTTCCATCTTCTACCAAAGCCACAGCTACTAGCTAGCTACTTAAATTGGACTAATTTGCACTGGCATTTTCTCTTAGAACGTTAACTGAATAATTTTTTATCACGAGAATTTCAACTGAATCTTTTGAGGTTTCAGTGTTAACCGTTGCCATAGCCTCCTTGTTAAATATCAAACTTAATAACACCGTTTCATCTAAAATGTCGCATCTTCGTTGCTGAAGGGGCTAAATAGGTGATTCAAAAAAGAGAATATTGAAAAGATAATGGTAAACACCGTGACTAACCTACGAATTCAATACAAATAAAATTTCACTCCACAGCGACATTCAAATTTCGTGTCAAAATCATAATCGGTTTTTAAAGGCAGTACATATTAAAAAATACATTTTTTATGGAAAGCCAATTACAAAATAGTCATCCGCAAGAATTGCCCTTTCATACAAAAAAAAATTATCACAATCGATAGGCTGGTTTAAAAGTTATTGAACATCAAATTTGGGACAAAATCTAGGTGCGCCACTTTTTATGTACGATAGTTTATTATTATTGTCATTTAATTAATTTTTTTGGCGATTTTTAATTTAATTATAAATAAAATACGGCTTCACCAATCAGCGTGTAGCCGATTAGACCACGAGGTGATATGCTCTGTCTTTGTTTGACTAGGCATGTAAATCTTTTCCCGCAGCGTCTTTGTCTATTGCATGCGGTTTTGTTCGTCTACTTCGTAGATAGATACTTCATGATTTTATGTGTTTTACGGATTATATTAGAACTATTTTCTCAATATATATATATATATATATATATATATATATATATATATATATATATATATATATATATATATATATATATATATATATATATATATATATATATATATATATATATATTAGCTTTGAAATTCTTTGCTATTCATATTTATTTTGTGAAAAGTAATCTTGGGTTTGTAGCATTTCATTACATAGAAATAAGCAACTAGACGAATAAGAAAGAAAACACACTTACCAGTACTATATCTGGACACACATACGGAAATGAATCACTATGCATATGAAAACGAACCACTTAGAAGTTGTACAAGTTCTTTCACCTTTCTTAAGGATCTTCAGAGCAGTATACGATTTATTTCATTGATCATTCATACTTGAATTTAATTAAATTTGAATTAAATTCAAGTATGAATGATCAATGAAATAAATCGTATACTGCTCTGAAGATCCTCAAGAAAGGTGAAAGAACTTGTACAACTTCTAAGTGGTTCGTTTTCATATGCATAGTGATTCATTTCCGTATGTGTGTCCAGATATAGTACTGGTAAGTGTGTTTTCTTTCTTATTCGTCTAGTTGCTTATTTCTATGTAATGAAATGCTACAAACCCAAGATTACTTTTCACAATATATATATATATATATATATATATATATATATATATATATATATATATATATATATATATATATATATATATATATATATATATATATATATATATATATATATATATATATATATATATATATATATATATATATATATATATATATATATATATATATATATATATATATATATATATATATATATATATATATATATATATAATATATATATATAAATATATATTGTTATATCTAGTACCAACGACTAGTAACAGTTAATTACAAATATTAGTGATAAATTGATCTTACATTCTTACAATGTCAATTCCTTTGAATTATCTGCTTAATATACCCAGAACCTTGATCGTTGAAAACAATAAAAATAGAATTGTAGTGTGATGTGAGACATATACCATATTATCCTGCTGGTAGAGGCACTGCGGAGAGGTTATAGTGTTAATTAACTAATTTATAACAGCACAGCCGATATCTTGCCGGTAATCGCATCCCAGCTCGTTTCATTATGTTTTATAGATTGATGAACTTCCGTAAATTTAAGGAATACATTATTTTACCAGTGGGATACCTTACACATTAATATCTGTATATATAGGTATTAATCCACTCTAAGATTTTTTCAACTTTCATTATGTTTGTGTGTATGTATCATATACTATCATTGAGGTTCTATTTTGTCCTTGTTAGTCTAAAAGTCATATATTTCTCTAGACGTACGTGCTAGTCCTATCAGGATAATTATGTCATACGACATTAGATAAACGTGAAACATAGAGAGAGAGACAGAGAGAGCGCGATAAAGATAAGATAAAGAAACTCTATCTAAATCTAAGAGACTCTGTTTTGGCTAACGGGGCCAGTGGAAACGACTTATAAATAAAAGCTAACCTATAAATACAGCATAATACTGTTACAATATATAGCATAATACTGTTAATATTATTTACATGCAGGGCGCTAATGAATTTCCAAAAGGAAGGATACGTTACTATGTGGTAAAATGAATCGCATTTTGGTATATTAGTTTTGTTTCCTTAAATTTATTGTTAATCTCCGTGATTTTTGAGAACCAATAATGGGTACGTCAGGTAATCTCTGCAGGCTTTATTAACGTAGCAGGGAATATTGTCCGGTCTAGCTGACTTCTTTGGGGTTTTTTAAACGCATGTTCTAAATCTCCAATAGATATTTCAGTAAAGTGAAGGTGGCCAGTATTTAATGCTTGCTTAAGTAATAGATCTACCATAGCTACTCTTTTATCTAACTTTTATAATTTTTCTTTAGTTTACTTCTACTTTCGTTTCCCACAATTTCGTTTATACCGTTTTTTTTGCAGTAAACATAGCTTCCTTTCCCTTAAAAAATGTATATATAACACTAACGTTTTAAATGATATAACTGCCGACTCTACGCCATATTGTAATTGGTATTTTTCAAATAATAATAATAGGATTTAATTTACATACGTCATATTTCATCCGATAGATTATTGATTGCTCTTTCGTTTCATAAACCTATTATCTGGGTGTGCCATGTGCATAAATTATTAAATATGAAACCGTGTGGCAGGGGCAGTACCATCCAATAAAATTCAAAAGCCCATTTACATTATGCAAAGAGACCCAGGATATGTATTCCATTGTTTTTGAAGGTAAGTAGAGATATCAAAAGAACATTATTTGTGGCGGTGCGGTGGAACAAACTGGGTACGGCGTAAGTCACTTTATAATTAATTGATTCTACACAGTCTATACGAAGTTTAATGACCACAAATTGTGAATTGGATGGATTCGTTTATAGTCCAGTGATCAGGGATGATCTAGAGAAAATATTAATTTTTGAGGAGTAACAGGCTATGGATTTTTTGCTTGCTACATACATTTTGCCGTAGAACATGATATCTTAGAACCGTAGAACACGAATTCTTATGCTAAAACTGTTATAATTAACAATTTATATTTAAAAAACTTCTTTTTTCCACGTTTTGTTGTATAGCTTCGCTCATACGAAGTTTTATTATAGCACACAAAGTTGAGAAAGTTGTTCCTTATGAAATTTGTAAAGGTACAAGCTCAAGTAGAGGTCGCTAAGTGCAATTTTTAACTTTCAAATATCATCCAAAATTTGAAAGATTTTTTCACCATTTTTTAACTTGGGAACTATTATACCCCCAAAATTGTGACCTAGGGCAAAAAATACGTAGGAAACAAAAAAAACATCTGTGTGGCTCAAACATTCAGTTAGAATTAATTTTCTGACAGATGTAATATTAGGATGTGTTTTGAGCCTGCAAAAGTGGACACAAAAGCGCTACTAAACTTGATTTAAGATTTTGCTGAATCTTGTTTATCTACTTACTTGTCTCACAACAAGTTCAATTTATTAGGAAGCGGCAATTTAATACTTTACTTCAAAATAGGTACTCTACTCACATATATCTAGCTTTTTACTTATTTATTTACTTATGTATTTTTTGTTTGTTTGTCTATCGTCTGTCTGTGGCCAAAGTGGCCAAGGCCCAATTACATGATGCAGCAAAGTGGCGATTATGACTACTAAATAACATAATAAAAAACATAAAATAATTAATAATAAAAAAATAACAATAAAAAAATAACAATAAAAATAATTAGAACGTTATCTCAAAAATTTTAGAAATTGCAATTAATTATCTCGTTGCTGTCTCCTTTTTTATAGACAGGGCATACGCGGGATACTTTCCAAATTTCTGGGAATGATGTTTTTATGATTAAATGAAAGATGATGGCTGGTGGGCATATAGACAATGAGCGACAATCCTTGATTAAGAATGCTGGTACCATATCAGATATTTGACGTTATTTTTTCAATACTTCTTCAGATCCATATTTAACTTACTGATAGAATTTATAGATATATAGTTTGTTTATATTGAACCATTAAGTAGGTTCCTGTAGTGTTTCTATTTGTTTCTTGTAGAAGATCTCTGTCTTTTTGCCTGCTATATTCAGAAACTGGTATCACCAGCAGAAAAGGTTGTATCATTATAAGTACCATTCGACGGAAGGTCTTTCAAAGATGACAAATACAGTACAGTACAAATGTAATACAGCACAGATCTCATAATGGACCCTTGAGGTACACCATGCACGCGTTATGTTCTTCATTTCTGATCTACATCCTTTTAATGATACACATTGTGTTCTATTTTCTAGGTAGGATTTATTAAGTCATGACCAATACCTCTTATACCCAGTTTATTCATTTATATAATATGTCATGTTGCACAACACCAAAAGATTTGCTGAACTTGCTATTTCGACCATTTTCTTATCATCGAACGCCTTTGGTTCAGTGATGTGAACTAGGCCAGAATTTGTAGATTTTCCTGGTAGAATTCCTGCGTTGTGTTCGCAGATTACATTAAACTTTTGCCAAAATTTCACATATTTTAGATATTGCTGGTAGGACGGATATGGGTATGTAGTTACTTGGGGTATCTATTTTGACTTATGCACTGTGCACTGGTAACACTTATTCATGAGAAATTTTATTTGAGGATACAGTTGATGTATGATTTCTTAACTAAATTAGAACACATACTATATATGTCCTTGGAATTCTTGGGTTTTAATTGTTTTGTAATTTGAATTATCTATTCTTCAGTAATTTCCGCTATAAACTTTGAGTTGGGTATGTCTTCTGCAATATTTCCACAAAAAAAAATCATCTGGAGTTCTCTTTGTTGGTGTACACATATCGGCTACTTATTTACCTACGTTGACGAAATAATTGTTCATTTGAACAGATGTTACAGACAGATTTTGGCTTTCTATTTCCTGGTTTTGTATCATTGCTTCTCACTTCTCATACGGCTTTCTATTTGTTAGTAGACTCCATTATTTTCTTGCAATTACTTTTTTGTTTTTGCGGGTTAAGTAAGTATCTTAATATATTTGTTTTTGTAATAAGTATGCCCTTAGACACTTAGACTATCCTCATCCCTTTTCACATCAAATAATATTAAAAACGCTTCTAATCGATCTTTTGGTTCAATTACTTCCATATTTGTGCGTAGCATATCTTTCAATTTTGTTTTGTATGTCTATGTTTTACTAGTTTTAGTGTGCAGGCGTCATCGAATATAGTGCCTAATAAATTTTTCCTAAAAAATTCTAAGAGATTCCTCTATTGTTTTCAATGGATTATACATCTCTTCCCAGTTTCTGTTATTGTAATTGACCGGAAAAGTGAATTCTTTTCTTTATATATTTTTTCAAGCAGATTCTTGATAGCCCACTTCAGGTGATTCAGGTGATATCTTTAAGAGTTACCCTTTATGGTATGACATGTGGGTCTGGATGGTATATGACGTTCCAGTATCGTTATTAATAAATATGATATATATTAAAGATATAGTTGTACTGGTTACTCTAGATGCTTCATTAAATTTAAGTCTTAACCCATATTCACTAATTATGTTTAAAATGTCACTTCAAATGGAGATTAGTTACAATAAAGTTACTACCAAACGCAAGCTGTGGCCAAACCAGAAGCCGCCTGTGGACTGAGGCTGTCAAAACGATACCCCTTCTACAGGCATGTGCAGATGGTATTCCGCATCGGCTTGTCTTTGATAAACCTTACACCATACAAACTACTGGTGAAGATGGGACGGCGTTGAAGGTGTAAACTATGTCTTCACAGACGGATCGATGAAGAAGGAAGGGATAGGATGTGGTATATATTCCAGAAATCTGCGACTCCGATGCAACTGGACTGTGGATCAAAATGCTTGTGGAGTACAAACAGAACTCGCAGGTATATCCACAGCCGCAGAAGAGATTGCTCGCAGAGAAATAACGGGCAAGACAATCAGAATCTGCACATATAGTAGACAATCACTACTGGCCCTGAAAAACTATAAAATAACCAGAGGGTCGACATGGGAATGTCACCAAGCACTTGTGAGAGCCTCTCAGATGAATAACATCTAACTGTTCGATCAAAGGACACTCACAATGCAACGGCAATAAAGAAGCTGACAAACTGGCCAAGAAGGCAGCCAACCTGAGAATCCTTGGGCCTGATCCTTCAAGTACACTAGGAATTGCAGCGAAACTCCAAATAATAAAGTAAAACACCCATAAGAAATATAAGACGTTGTGGAATGAAACAAGTAGCTGTCAGGTGGCCAGAAATCTCCTGAGATATCCTAGCGAAGAGACAGCGAGGAATTATCTGGCAACGTCTACAGGAAAACTACGATTTGTAACAGGAATCCTAACCGGACACTGCCGAGTAAGGAAGTACCTCTACAACAAGAGACAAAGTGACACACGCATCTGCAGCCACATCATCTAAATGTACGGAATTTACATTATTTTTTACTAGTATAAGTGATCCAACATAACCATTTTCTCGAGAATAATAAGCACCATCGTATATAATAGCTATTTATTTTTAAAGTTATCTAGTTCTCAGTCTCAGTTACACCGACTACGTCAATATTGTTTGTTTTTGCACTAGTTCAAGATATGCTTTATGTTTTCTTGAAAATAAGACCAAAACTTCTTAGAGTTCGTTTTTATTTCACTTTCAATTTGTTCAAGATAAGCAACGAGATCATGATTAAAGTCAGCTTTAATTTGGAATCCCTACTTAAATATTCAGTGCTCCCGCGTATTTTATAGTTTAAACTATTTTATGAATTATTTGAGCGTTAGAGCAAATAGGGTATATTTGTAAGTTTATTATGTAGACTATTATATTATATTATTATATATTTTAGACTATTTAGACACGTCAACATATTGGCGCAAGAAAAAACGTCCCCTCATAGCTGAGAGCATAGAAAACACGTCTGACCTTATTGGAGAGCTACACATACTCGAAGGTGAGCCCTATTTCTCTCTAAACTACGAAGATTACCTGTACTCACTGAAGACATACATCAATACAAATTTCCTTGATACCAACCCGTTAAAAGTCAACATCGAATTCAATAAAGACCTAAGTACAAAATGGAATGGTTCGAAAAAATTTACACCGATGGCTCGAAATATAAGGAAAAAGTAGGATGTGCAATATACTATCCTCAGGAAGATGAGAAAACATTATACTCTCTATCCAAATATGCGTCAACCTTCACAGCAGAGCTTATAGCAATTAAAGAAGCATTCAAAATTTGTTTGAAACACGCTAAAAATAAATTTGTTATTTTCACTGACTGCAAGAGTATAGTGGATAAATTAACTCACACTGAGACTCGATCACATCTAAATCACATATTCATGGAAATAATAACTCTACAAAAACCATTAACATTAAATTGTAAATACCAGCTATAGATCCTAACATATATAGTAAACAGGCAAATTTTATTTAATTAGAAAAAAAAATAAATAAACAAATAAATAAAAAGAAAAGAGGAGCAGTTATAATAATGACCAACAAAATATATATATATATATATATATATATATATATATATATATATATATATATATATATATATATATATATATATGGCATATAGAAAACAAAATATAACAAATAAAATAAAATGTAACATTTTAATGATGGGTGCATACCAGGTACCAATCATTTAATTAAATAGCCTGGCTAATTGGTTCCATCCAGTGCCATTTAAGACATATCACACACACACCATATAGAAGGCTTGCATGGAGGCAGAATTGGATTGCATGTAGTTGATCAGGAAGGTCCAGTGGAAGCCAATTCCTCGTATAATTTTGGAAAATATGCTTCTCTAAAATTGAAACTATTGGTTGTTTGGCAACAAATCTGGAATTATTCGATTCAAGGGTTTCATTGTTGATCGACAGTACTGGATGATATGCGTGATATATTATGATATACATTAGAAAATACAAGATCAAAGGGACCTTCCCTGATTGTTGGTTATTTTATTAAGATGAGTAATATTGAGAAAAGAAGCAAAATATTGCAAATATAAAGATGTGTGAGCAACAGAATGAGATTGACAGACATTGCGCATATTCTATGGCAAGCTAAAACCACCATTCACTAGTAAGGGGAATATCATTATCATAAAGTAATGTAAGGGATTTCTAGAGGGTTTCATATTCATAGTCATTGCATGATGGAGGTATGTAGATAACGACTCAACGTTTAATTTATCATAAAATAACCTAAAATTTGTAATGTATTTAAAAAAACGGCACAACACAAGTTATATTTTATATATATATATATATATATATATATATATATATATATATATATATATATATATATATATATATATATATATATATATATATATATATATATATTACACCTGTTAGTTTAGTTAGGTATCCGGTACTATATATTGTACTGCAGTATTTATATTGAAAATTATCATTCGTTATGCGATATAAATAGACAAATGTAGCGTTATGCACAATATATCTCTCCAGATGCAACCCGTAAATTAATAAATAAAAGAGAAAAATAACTCGAAACCATTCATAGCTTCTGAACACAATGAGAAGAATGCAAATGGAATTTCAGATTCCATTTATCATACTCCTTCGAGTGTCGAGACGGCGGCACTTTGCGTTTACTCCTTATTTTATCATAACTTAAGAATTAGAGTCCTGTATTTATTTATTCGTTATTCTTTTATAAGGTGCCCGATTTTCGACCTCTAATTTGAAGTTTTGATTTATTCTTGTTATTAAATATTAATAGTTTACCTTTTTTACGATTTGGGACAATCCGAATACGTATTGGAAGGCAATAAATCTATTAAGTTGTTTACAGCTACTAAAATCAACCTATTAGACAAGTTTTAACGAATATGGAAAATAAATCTTGAAATAAAAGTTTGATCGATGCCGAATATCAATCATTATCTTCGGAACATCGTACGAGAAAGTTAGTCCATATCAATAGAAAACCAATGCTTTCTAAAATATACTCGTATTTTTTTTTGCATATATCGTGATTGGTCATGGGACACAAAACATAAAAAGAAACAAAAACGACTAGTAAAACTGACATTTTAAATAATATTTTAGCAAACATTCTCAGCTCGGTTATTCTTGACGCAAATATCAATGGAAATATTTATTTATAGTAAATCTTCAGACCAATTGTGGTTCCAATATCCCAGAATGCGGGAATGCTACATAGAGCACATATTGTAAACAACTTTTCTTTCTAAACGGTATAAACCACATGTGGTGGCCTGCATTATCATCAGATTTAAACCCCGTAAATAAAATTTGGCAGTTGTTCTACAGACAAGAACATCTTGTCTAAACCATCAACTCGATACATTGGGGGAACTTTAAGAAGCCATTGTAAAGGAATGAAACCAACTTCAAAACGAGATAATTAATTAATTGATTCAGAGAATGCCACAACATTGTAGAAAAGTAATAACATCCAGAGGTGGCTCCAAGTTTTAATGTTGAACATTGTTAAATAAAAGATATTTTTATTAACTATATCTTACAGTTAAGTAGGTGAGGTGAAAGTCAATAAAATGTCCCAAAATGCTAAAAAACAAATCCTTAAATTTTTAACAGTAGTCATGAGAGTAAACATGGAAGTATTGACAGTAGTACCTCATAAGTTGCGATCCAATTTTTTGTTCAAAAAGCTGTAGCTCCACCTCTACAGTTCTTGTTCTGTTACTAATGATAATTATTACCTGTAACTGAATTTTGAGGATGTAGCAACAATTTTGTTTTTTCTTAATGGATATCGAACATTCTATCATTACTTTGGATGATCATACATTGGCTTTGATGGAGCTTTGTATTGTCATGATACCATACTTCTAATAATGGTGAAAATGTGTGTACATATTCGTTAGCACTTTAGCACTTGAGTTTTTTTATATAATCTTAAAATAATAATCAATGGAAACCCAATATTACACCGCAGAAATGATCATAAACGGTCCATTGTTATGTGTACTATTATTGTTGCAAGTGTTGCAAAATACCACATTATGTTCTATAAGACTGTAATAATATGGTATCTAAGTTGTATCTACGTTCAGATCTATATCGTCATCCTGATTAATTGATGATGCCATCAAATAAACTTCAAACATTACGTTACCTACGTATTTTATTACTTCATAAAATGTAATTGTAAAAATCGTAGCTCCGGAAAAATGGTAATATAATTGATATGGAGGTGTTTGATTCTTTCTAATTTCTGCCTCTTCTGATGCTTAAGGATCTTCCTGTTTAGTAAACTGATATATGCGAGCGACTTTTCGAACCAAAACTTCTAAACCATCTTTGGTACCAAACATGGTTTACCTAATTCAGACTGGCCTTTCAAATTGAATTATATTAAAGGGATATTATAATCTCGAAAACAGTCACATTTTGAGATGCGGCTTATGCATTTCAAGTAATAATTTGACAGCTGACATCTGTAATTTTGCTGTAAGTGTAGAAAAGGCAGTTACACCAGTGAATGAGTTACAAAAGATCACTTGAAACGGGATCAAACAAAAAGGATATAGCCTAAGTCAACAAGTTCTATATGTATCTTAAATCTATTTCACATCCCAAAAATTACACCAGTACTTACTTTGCGCCCGGGTTCCCCGTAGTAGAAATACGAGGTCTGTTCAAACACTACCATTTCTTTTTAAATTTGAATTATCTAATATAGGTTATTGGTTTTGTCTTCAAAGTATGCTCCTCCTCCATCGATGTTTCCATTTTACCAAGCAGTCCTGAACAGTTTCCTTCAAGGCCAGTTACGATATTTTCATGTCATTCACACGGTGTCCTTTCAGAAATGACTAAATTAGGACCTAAGAAAAAATCACAGGGAGAAAGATCTGGAAGGCTTGGGGAGGGCATTCGTCTGACTTTTGCCACAAAATTTGAGAATTGAAAAGGCTAAGTATGTAGGCCCATTGTCATGGTAAAGGAACCAGTTGTTTACCGCAACGCTGATCTCTCCCCGATTTTTTTACGCAACCTTTTCAGCACACCTTTGTAGTACTGACGGTTTAGTATTTCAAAAATTTATTGAAAAAGAATTGTGAGCATTTGGAATTTTTTTTGGGCGTGGAGATCCTTTGGTAATCCATTGTGATAACGGATAGGGGTACGTCGTACCCATGTCGTGGCAATAAACCCAACTATCATCTCTTGTTATGGTCCTTCGTATGAATGTTTCATCATTGCTGGATTGTTCAAAGAGTTCAAGCTCACTCGATGTTTCTTCTGCTCTGGGTTCAATTCTCGTGCCAAAATCTCATGGCATGACTCAATGCCACTCCTTCAGAGATTACTACTTTATCTGCAAGTTTTCTGACAGTTAGACGAAAGTTGGCCGCACAAGATACTTGATTTTATAAAATTGAGTATCATTAGTTGAGGTCGAAGGCTTCTTGGTCGAGGGTCATCTCCAATTGATTCACGACCACCGTTGAATCTAGCAAATCATTCGTAAGACTGGTATTTTTAAATTGATGCGAAAGATTTTAAGAGGTGAATTTTCATCAAAAATTAAGAAGGGTCTTTCATGTAAATTTTTCCTCAAAAACCCCTTACCATCCCCGCTTTTTGTTTATTTTTATAAAATTGTTTTTATTTATTTTCTCCACTATGGAAGAATTTAGAAGATACAATTTAACGGACAACTTACACTAATAAAATGACAGTTTTTGTAACTCAGATATTGTTAGAAGGGGGTAAAAAAGTCAACCTCTATAATATTTTTCCTCGCAACTTTTTGATGTTTTATTTAAATTATATTAGAGATCCGGTGTCGGGAAGGTAGTCACTATGTTTTTCACATTTATCGCATCATATATCATAAATACGTATACCTATATAGACATACAAAGTATACATATTTATGATATAGCTCGCAGGTGGCTAAAAACTACCTGACCATTGATTGAAGGAATAGGTGTAAGATACGTTCAATTAAGAAGCAAGCAACGCACTTCGTTCAATCATCGGACAACAGTCAATCAATTAAATAACTTTAAGGCCAGTTTTACAATACCAGATTCAGTACAGGTTCAACTGAACCGCGACTCAAGCTGGACCTAGGTTCAATTTTGCTACTGTTCAATTTATAAAGCATAATTTAGTTGAACCTCGGCTTAGCCAAACATAATAAAGGTATAGCAATGTCATGTATATGTTGGTATGCTGGAGCGTGCTAATCAGATTTTTTGTATTTATTTATATGTCAGTGCGGTCAGTTGGGCAATATAAAGAAATTTGTTTAGTGTAAACTCTCTGACTTAAGAACGAACCCTCAAAAAGCAGATACTTGGCACTAAATACAAATTAAATTAAATAGCGTTTGTGGAAAAAATGATCGTTCCCATAAAGTTTTAAAAATGACATATGATAATATAAAAAAAGAGGTCCAAAAAGAAGTTTGCAGATGATAAACTGCATAGACAAGGAACTAGTGACGGCTAATTTGGGCCACTAAATTTGGTGAGATACGAGCAGATGACGATATAAAAGATCTTCTTGGAGCAAGAATTCAAGGATATGTCTCAGAGATTGATGGAGATGCAAGTAAATTAACGCTAATTTTTGAAGTGAAAACTTTTTTCGGTGCGTTCTGCACTTTTATTTTTGTGGGTGTTGAATGAGACTGGTCCGTCCTGCGGGTAAAGTCGGGTAAAGCGCGCTTTTAAAGCATTTCAAAGACCCTTATTTTGGTAGAAACAGTGTATACAACCTCCTTCGCCAGTGCGGCATCGAGTACACGCCCAAAACACCGGAAAATCCGTAAAAAACAGCAAATTCAAAAAATTTTGACGTACATGTCAGTTCCTGACACGGGACCTACAAAAATGAACACAGGCCCTGAAAACAGCACCAAAATTGAAGATGTGTGCAAACTTGCAAAGAAGAGACGTATCACTGAGCAAGGTACGTCCTTCACACACCCTTCAACAACCAAGAAACCAAACATCACAGCTACATCCGCTGCGGATATCCGCTGCGGAAATAAAAACGCAAAACAAGTTCCAAAGCCTGAACATGGCAGGCAAAACCAACGATAACCAAAACCTGAGACCTCCACCGGCCAAACTAGTAAAGATACGGAGCCCAGGGAAGGAGAAATAGAGCAAGAAGAAGTCAAACCGCCCCTAATCATTATTCATGGGGCCTTCGACAACCACAAGCGGATGACCGAATACTTAAAAATCAAACTGAAATGCAAATTCTACTGGAAACAAGCAATCAATACGACCATTTTATATACCGAAACGTTAGAAGACTGGCACACATCCATCGAAACTTTTAAGCAAGGCAAGCATATTATACATTCACCCCCAAAAGAAATAAGACCCACGCATTCGTCTTGCGAGGACTCCGTCAAGACGGAATACTTACTGAAGATATTAAAACCGAATTGGAACAAGATTACCAGTTGGAGATAACAGCAATAGGTATACAAGATGAGCGGTACAAAATAAAACACTTATATGGTAGTTGGTAGTAACCGACAATACTGTAACACTGAAACAGCTACAAATAATATTTCGTACTCAGGTATGTTCTAGCATTTTTGAAGTGAAAACTGTATTAACGGGCGCGATGTATTGCGGGTTGTGGTAATACGGGCGGACGGACGGTTACGATATACAAGACAATGTATACCTGCTATGTATTTATATGTATACTATTATATTTATCAGCTGAATAAAATCATCGTCATCAGTTATGACCAATTAAATTTCATTTAATTGGTCCATGTTGGGCGATATGCTTTTTTTGACATTTGTTTACAGCTGATAAAGTGATTATAACCTAACATATCTCTATGAACTAAGCAAATGAGCCGAGCTGATCCTTTCAACTCCCATTATGAAACGCGAATAATGACAGTTTGACAGACAAATATCTGCTATCTAATATTCCAAACTTATGAAGTTATGATACTTTTAGAACATAAGACAACGAAATATGTTTTATAACTATACCTATCGCTTAACTGGTGTCGTGACGTCAACTGCGTTTTTAACAGTCATTGGGGTATTAATATAATCCTAAGATTTATGTTAACCTCATGCTGATATTCATCACACCCAAAGAACTATGGGGCTTCCTCTGAGAAGTGTAGTAGTCAAATAAATAATGATTTTATTTTTCAATAATGACATGGACCCATTGACCCATTATATAAGAAACAAATTCATAGATACTTATTAAATTATTTATGAATACATATATACATACATACTCCCGCAAAGCTGCTTAAATTCATCATAGGGGATTAATAGTAAATAATCAGGCATCAAATAATGTACCTATATCGTGTGATGTTTCATAAGTTTTCCTTTATTTTTCGAGGAAATACATTTTTATAGACCAATTATGCAAACAAGAGTATGGGGTACCTTGTAGCATGAAGGGGGGAATAATGTTCTTACATAAATGACAGGAGAATAATTTAAGGCATTTCGTTTTTATTCACTACAACGTATATTTTTGATTTGTGATTTGACGTCTGTCAAATCTGAAAACGATTTAGAACGTCAACAGTCAATGAAATCAATAAGAAAATCAACGATTATGCTATGATTGTAACATCAAAAAATAATCTATAGAATACGACACAAGAGTTCGATAAATTAGAAAATAATCTTATTTCAAATTGAAATAAAAGATCCAGATTTTAGTCCAAACCTTGTTGCAATTAGGTAACAAGTTTTCGAAAAATATGTCAAATTATTTTCAATTTATTCTCACTCTTGTGATATTACAACTGACTACTACAATCGAGGAAATATGAGAAATGAAATGGTTTTTGTTATCTTTATTTCTCGACGGTTTTTCGAATCTAACTTAGAAGGATGTTAATTAATTATGTTAATTAATTAATATTATAAATTAACTCCTATATAAAAAAGTCTATTTGACAGTAACATTTTTGTTGGGTCGTTTTTCTCGCCGATAAAAATGCCCTGTTCCTCAAAAGCAGAGTACATCTAGTAGTCGCACGTCACTTTAAAATGTCCTGTCAACTATAATTTTTAAGTATTGTGAAAACTATGCTGTACCATATTAGTCGTTTTGGGAAAATTTGGACTGAACAAATTACAAAGAATATTAAAGGATTGAAATAATATAATATGAAAGATAAAACAGGAGAATATTACAAAGAATATGCATCAGTGAAAATAATCTGGAATTCAACTGCGAAGATGTTTCAAGAAAAAAAATTCAGTGAGTATTATATTAAATTTGATCCTTTTACAGGCATAACTTTTAAACAAACACGTCATGCAAGAAAAAATAAGTGGAAGGATTTATAAGCTCTTCCAGGGAAAAGAAAGACATGTTCATTGCTACAGAACATGTCTTTCTTAGAACATGTCTTGACAAAATATACTGACAAGATATACATTGCAAAATTGTGGAATATAGACGAACCAGAGGGATTACAAGAGAGAGTCCTTTATATAGCTTCTTCTGAGTTGGAGAGGAGGAGAAGCAGTATAATTTACCGTTTTAATGATGAAAGAAATCAAGATGGAATTCCAACAGGGCGAAGTGAATACAATCAATTTTTTCAGACGGCACAAGGTGGGTTAAAAAATTAGCAATTGCAAATGGTTGGCAAAAATGATACGGATAAAAGTATTTGTCCCGTTGTATTGTTAAAGTTACTCTTTAAGAAACAAAAACATAACATCTGAAGAACTCTTTTCCAAACTCCAAATCCCTTTTGGAAAAACACAAATTCTAGAGGGTGGTGTAAAATTGTTTCACTGAGAATTAATACGATATCTACTTATTTGGATCAAAAATTCTGCAGCTAAAATGGGACTGTGGATATCATAAATAATAAAATTACCAAATTACCATAATTACCATGCCAGTACAGTTTCTCATTTAGGCAGACCATGGGAAGTGATCAACAACTTATAAAGATAACCGAATACATCATCATTATGTCATTAATTGTTTTAGTTGTTAATTCTTGCTGTTCTGTCGTTAAATCTTGCCAAAAAACGCACGAGCTTTTCTTTTATGGGTACATTTCTTTCTAACTCAAAATTTTGCCAATCAGTAATTTGCTCGACCATTTGACAAAATCGCTCGTTCTCCGGTCTCGCGATTTTTTTATGATAGTTTTTCTTATAAAGCACTGACTGGCAAAATTATTTCGTTCAAATGAGATATTTATCCGATAATAAAGTTCTTGTATTTTACTGTTGATAATAATATAATTGTTTTAACTATCAGCTGCATCAGGTGTGTCAACGGGATATATTTTGACACTACTGTAATTTCTATCATCTAATTGATTTAATTTCTATCTAATATTGAATCCAGAATTGTGAAACGTGTAAAATTTGCACACATGCTCCATTATTTTTGAGGACAGCTCTACTCTCAAAATATTTTGGGGATAGATATAGATGTCTTATAAGGTGTTGTAATAATATATTTTTAAATAATTTTTTGCGATATTTTCGATAAAAATGGAAGCTAAGAAGACTTACCTTCATTTCTCGTTCCTCAATTTTACAACGTTCACCCTCCAGTTTGTTGCACAAAAGTGTACCTATTGCACTAAATATTGCTGTATTAACAAATTACGTCACCTCAATACATTTGTTGAACAATAAAAACTTTTAAGCACTTTTTAAGTATTTTCATGTATATACCAGTTTTAAAGCTAGGTATTTTTAACATCTAACTGTGATGCGAGTTGGGCAAGTGTGCGCAAGTAACTGCCCTGGCTGTCCATAACGTTACAGTAGAAATCAGATACTACTAGGACGTCTGCGATTGGTCGGGCAACTGAACAGGGACCTACACCAAATCCGAAACGGGTGGAGCTAAAACTACTGGCACCGCCTCGTTATGCAATATGCAATACCCACAATGGTTTTGCCTTTTGGTTTGTTTGTAAATAACGAAATACATATTGAAAATCTGACAAGTTCATTTTCTTTGTAACTACACAATATATATATATATATATATATATATATATATATATATATATATATATATATATATATATATATATATATATATATATATATATATATATATATATATATATATATATATATATATATAAATATTTGGATACGTATTTAAATATTTGGATACGAAAGGAAGAGAGTTTTAACAAACAATTATTTTGTAATGTGAATATATATGAATATGAAATATGAATTGATATATATTTAATTTTTTTAATCTGGGTTTATATAGATATAGATAGAAATACTTGCTTTTCTTATCACTATTTTATTTTTTTATTTTTAACTATGATAAAAATATATCAGAGCATGACACCTCAGAGGAAGTTCAAAATAAGCTGAATCGTTCTCTCTCTAAATCTAATTTTGTCTTATTATAATTTTAATATCTTAATTGTAACTTGAAAATTAATTGTTGTTAAAGTGATAATTTTCTCTAATTTAAATCATAAAATGTGATATTTGGCATATAGATTTTTAAAAGATTTTAGAATTAAAGAAGAAGAAGATTGGTTCTCATTGAATTATTGGACATTAATTTATTAAAATAAAAATATGGAATTATTTTATGGTTTATCAACTTTCAGAAGACTTAATCAAGCCTGCGCTATCCTACTATAACAAAATTAAAGAACATGGGATATAAAATTCTTCTACATACAATATTCCTTAGATATAAGTTAGTGAAAAGCAACGTATTAATTGGTATTTTATTACTTTTATATATAGCGTAAATCCTACACTCGAAATTTTACGCACTACCGCACTGGAAATTGTAGACCTCTAGCGGCACCCTCTGGAAGCTAGATTGGAATTTGACTTGGATTTACGGGATTCTGCTATCAGCTGTGGTGGCTAGTTTCTTACACTTTATTTTATTCCTCTGATTTATAACACTATTCAAAACGACACTTTATAGGAAAATAGGGATGTGTCTATTTTGGAAACTGCCTAAACACTACCCTCTATGCACTAGTTATAGATTAAAATACATTCTTAATATCACACAAAATAACAAGTTCAAATTATCCAGAAATTATTTAAAAACACATCCACTATAGATTGATTAATCACTCTCTTACTTAAATTAATATTTTAACTGAAAATCTTTGCAGAGAAAAGATACGCGTGGCTACCTATTTGATGCCTTGAGCTTAACTGTTATGAGTCAATATTAATTTTTACGGAAATCCTTTCCGAAGGAACAATTACACTTCCTTAGTTGCATGTGTTTTCTGTTGATGGACCATTTGCCAACCAATCATATTCTCCTACTTATTACACTTTTCTTAAATTCACTACATTATCTTAAATTATGTATGTCACACTTTAAAATTATTTAATTTAGAACTAATATTTACTTTTTATGTCCGCTCTTTGCTTGTAAAGCGGCTGGATTAAGTTATCCTGGATTAAACAAATTTAGGTATAATTGCATTCATTAAAGAAGCGATTAATTCTAATACTTGTAGTATTACAATGAAAGGCGAGCTTTATTATATTTGTGTAAAACCGGCTGATGTAAATGACTGTCATTGGAGGTTATCACATGATATAGGTTGTCAAAAATGCAAAGCGTTGGCGGTATTATTTTTGAGAGAACATGGAGGTAGCGTTTGACAAACTTTGACAGTAGATAAATAAAAATGCCTCGTCATTTATCTGAACTTGAAAAAGCTCAAATAGTGTCTAGAATCGAAGATGGATGGACAATTCGTGCTATAGCACAGTTGTATAACAGAAACAAGCAAACTATATTAAAAATTAAACAACGCTGGGAGCAAGAAGATTCCTTAAAGAGAAAAGTTGCTTCAGGATCAGGTCGTCCCAAAATTTCCAACTGGGATACTTAAGAGATAATCCATTTGCAACGGCGAGGGATGCTGTGATTGATACTGAATTGCCTGGTTCTCAACCTACCTCCAGCAGAATGGTCAAGGAATCTGAGTCAAAAAATCGTCCACCTGCGAAGAAAATGTTACTCACTGTAGAACGGCGGCAGTCAAGGGTAATTTTTGCAATGAACTATGTATACCGCGACCCTTTTTGCTCCTTTGGTTAGTTCATTTTTCTCAGCGGGAAGCTGGCCGGATTCCCACGTCGCAAAAAGGCGCGTTATTTAAAATAAACTAAATACAAATTGTAGATATTTAATTTTTCCATAAGTTGATTTTGTTTTAGCAGAAAATACATCTAAAATGAGGTGCGTATGCATTATAAATTAATATATAATACAGTTAATGAAAAATTAAACGTTATCTCTACTTTTATAAAGATATTCATGAATCTTATTTACATTTTCTCACGATACCTACCTGATTCTACCTACCTAACGCTAAAACTTCAGACAGTAATATGCAGCTCCTCTGTAAGACGTACTGATATACCTACCTGATAATTTTTTTGATAAATCACATAAGAAATGCATGTACTTAAAATGGACATTTCATGGAGGTACACCAACTATCGTACAATGTATGTTATCTGTTTTTGGGCCGTTCTTTGAAGTATAAAAATAAAAACCTTTTTGCCCCTTTTTCCGAAACGTCCAAAAATAAACTGCAAGGTTAGTGTCTTAATGACAAGCAAGTTATTAAAAGTATAGTAAATAGGGCACCACCAGTGATATTACAGGTCACTGGGCCTGGTCCAGTCAAGGGAGCACTTGACTAAAGGGTGAGGGCTCGAGGGCCTTATTAATGAAGTAACGGTAGCAGTAACAAAAAAAAGATAGTGAAGGTCTTACCTTTAATTGCTATCGGCAACTCTTGCTGGAACTAATGGGAATTACTGGGGTGTGGGAAGATTAGGAAGTAGTTGATAATGAAACTCAAACTTTTTTATGATCACACAACACGTCCCCTCGCCGAGAAGACGTATTGCCGACTATTTTTCGTAGTTGCATTTCCTATAACATATAATACTAATTCCTGCTAAAATATTCAATCCCTGCTATGGATATATAAATGAAAGTTCCCTACTAGATAAATTGTTCTAACTTAACTTAATTCTAAAATATTTACAAATTTACCTATTGACCGCTGGGTCCGATAGGGGGTACGCGGGGCGCCTCTTCTTGGTTTGGTTCCAGGGACTGGAAACTGGTCCTACGCGCCTCGTCAGGTGACGCGTAAACTTGGGCTCGTGTCGCCATTTTGGAAATTCTTTCGGGGGGAGGGAATAATGAAGGCTCAGTGTCAAAGCCACTGAATGTCTCACTATTCTTGGAATGCCTGATTAACCCTTTATGGAGCTTTAGTCCTACAGTGAGAGGGGTGAAAGATAATGCTGGAATCGTTGACCGCGGGGGTTCTCGCTCGGGACTTTGTGAGCGAGGTAGGGAACGTGCAGCATCTGAAGTAGGTACTACGTTAGGGGGAGATGGAACGGGGTGATTCACATGTAGTGAACAAGAAGGGGTCATCGTCTGAAGAGACGGAAGCGGGGGTTGATATTCGAGGGGTAATGATAAGTTGTCGACATCAGAAGGATCTGGTTCTAGCACGTTATGACTTGGACATTCCTGCTCCGGTAGATCTTCGTCGGGGAGGTCTTCTATTTCCTCTTCCTCAGGTGCAGGATTTCCCGAAGGGAATGGTCTCATTCTATCCATATGCACTTGAATTTTTCGTTGCCCTCGTATTAGTTCGTATACCGTGTTGGTCACTTTACGTAATATAGAATAGGGTCCGATCCATTTGAGGGCGAAAGGCTGCCCTTCCTTAACGTGCGCTTTTATTAGTACTTTTTCGCCCTCGGCGAAGGTCAGTTTCGGTAGCGCGTCTCGTGTGTATATCTGTTGATACGCTATTTGGTTCTGGACGGCTTCTCGTATAATCTCTTGTCTAGATTCTTGATGTCTAGTTCTTCTTTGACGGTACTCGGGCATGTTCCAGCTGCCAGCCTCTGGCAGATCGTACCCGAGTACCAGTCTAGCCGGGGTAAACCCGGTTGCAGCATTTCTTCGGCTGTGTAATACGGGGGGCACCTTCTGGGCAAAGTAGTCCCACGTCTCGACTGGTTTATCAATCATTATGGTTCGAAGAATTTTTTTGATTTCTTGAACCCTACGTTCTGCAGGGTTTGCTTGTTGCCGGTATACTGCAGAGTAAACAATTTCAATGCAGTTTCGCTCACACCAGGCTCGATATTCGTGCGAAATAAATTGAGAATCCTGGTCTGTGATGATCTTCCTAGGTCTGCCAAATAGTGTTATGTGCTCCTGAAGGGCCTGAATAACTTCGCTGGTTCTTGATTGTGGACAAGGGTACAGTCCAAAAATAATTTGGCCAGGGGGGACCGTAGCAAAACGTAAAATAGCTTGCTGAAACGTATATTTTCAAAAAAAAAAAGTGAAAAATTTGGGCAGCGGTTCCCCTAGCTTCTCATAAAAAAAATTGTGCTGAAATGCAAGTCATGAAACATGAATTAATAAGCTGAATAAAAGCGGTTAATTAGCTGAAATAAGTTACTAATCTAAAATTAAAAATTCTGGCAGCGATTCTCCTGTGACAGCTGAAACTTAATTTCCTAATAATATATTATAACATTTCCTACACATATATACTGAAAATTTTCACAAATAAACGTCTAATACTACCGTCACTGCTAGTACTTAAGGCCCCACGTTGGGCGCCATGTTTTTGGGCCGTTCTTTGAAGTATAAAAATAAAAACCTCTTTGCCCCTTTTTCCGAAACGTCCAAAAATAATCTGCAAGGTTAGTGTCTTAATGACAAGCAAGTTATTAAAAGTATAGTAAATAGGGCACCACCAGTGATATTACAGGTCACTGGGCCTGGTCCAGTCAGGGGAGCACTTGACTAAAGGGTGAGGGCTCGAGGGCTTTATTAATGAAGTAACGGTAGCAGTAACAAAAAAAAGATAGTGAAGGTCTTACCTTTAATTGCTATTGGTAACTCTTGCTGGAACTAATGGGAATTACTGGGGTGTGGGAATATTAGGAAGTAGTTGATAATGAAACTCAAACTTTTTTATGATCAAAACGACAAATATCAGCAATACGTCAAAAATTAGTGTCATATTTCCAAGCAATCTGATCTGTCTATCAAAATTAATGCAAAAAAAAATTATGCTTGTGAGCATTTTTTATGATCACACAACATATCACATGGACGTACATAGTACATCCATTATTAGTCCATGGACTAATGTACTAACACTGGACGCCCATAGGACGTTCAGTGCTATCTGGGATAGGTTTAAACTATTTATAGAACACTGCACTGGGAAGATGGTTCGGTAAAAATTATCACAGCCCTTCGTGCGAATGAATTGGTCCCAGATGTCGAAAAATATGATATTCGAAAGTATGATTTGCCTACAAAAGCAAACATCGACAGCTTTATGCATTTTTCCGTAGCATTTGCCTCGAGCAACTCTACCTATATTAGATCGAATGTTAAAATTACCAAACACCTTCTGAACGAATATATTATTTCCGCTTTACAGTTCAGCTGCTTGGTGAGTTCCATCTGAAAAAGTTACATCGGTAGCATTACACATACCCAACTTAATTCCGTGAGAATATAAAATAATAGATCTGACACGTGCCTTTCGAATTACGATTTACGTCCCATGCTTAACACTTGACTTATCAACATGTGAGCGATTACCGCTCTATGTAAATATTCTACATTGCATCCGAGGGTTTCGTTTTTCGGTGAGCACAGACTTTGAGAATGTACAGAGCCATTAAAACAGTATAAGGCAAGCTTTTAAAATTTATAAAAGGCAAACAAATATTATAGATATAGTTTATATTTTTCATAATTCCCAGCAATTCCAATGCCTCTCTTATTATTCTAGGACCTAAATTGTAACCAAAACATCAAATATTATAGATACAGTTTATATTTTTCATAATACCCAGCAATTCTAATGCCTCTCTTATTATTTTAGGACCTAAATTGTAACCAAAACATCCATATGTTTCGGTTACAATTTACACTCCATTCCAATCAACACTATTATTTCCTGTTTGCTATTCATAACCTGCTACCTACAGCATTAATTTGCAGTTACTATTTCGGACGATATTTCACTAGAAGAAGTTTGGTTCATTCAGTAAGTATTTAGTATAATTCAGTTCATTTGGTTCATTCAGTATTTTAGAGAAAATCGATCTAGTCACGAAGAATTTGTTGAAGGTGAAGGTTAGGTGTTCATATAGAGATCAATCAGTTATCTCCTGGCAATTCCATTATTTTTTTTTGTATGTAATATGATATTACTGTTCGTTGTTATATTTTTATATTTTTACACTTTCAGATCATATTAATAAACAATATTATGTTTTATAGTGTTATGACAATCTAAATCTAAAACCCATATATTTATGTGACATAACTACCTTCTACATAACTACCTACTACTAAAAATTCAAATAACTACATTTTATAGAACAAAAAGTATTTAAGGAAACGATTCACGTTTAAAATATAATGATTATAATTTGCTAAAATCAATGTACTGCAAAATCAATGTAATACAAAATTAATATAATCA
The DNA here is from genome assembly GCA_964058915.1 of Tetropium fuscum. Taxonomy (NCBI): domain Eukaryota; kingdom Metazoa; phylum Arthropoda; class Insecta; order Coleoptera; family Cerambycidae; genus Tetropium; species Tetropium fuscum. The sequence goes on along the minus strand of CAXKVY010000108.1, from coordinate 1,932,701 downwards.
ATATAAAGTGCTATCTCTGTGGTTCGATCACCTAGCAGCAGTATTGGCTCAATACCCCACTGGTGAGAAATAAATTTTCCATAATTTATCCCCAAGATCTAACTAAAGAGGGTTTTCAGGTTTCCCTAATTCCTGCACTGAATGGTGGTTATAATATACCTACCAACGTAAGTGTCGAATTAGGTAATTTTAGCATGCAGGAATATGAGTAATGGGCACATCAGACCTCATAAATAAAGTAGAATGCTGACCAAGCATAAAATGTGGCACTTCCATGCGAAGGTATTATGTTGGCTACATTTTTTTATTCGGGTACAGTGCCGTTCAATTGAAAGTAAACGACTCATGAGAAATTTTGGAAATTTTCCCATTGTGAAGCAGGCTTTTGTAAACAGATCACATTCAAAATTATTTTAGGTTGAAGTATCTGTCAGTTATAGGGTGACAGCATTTTATATACAGTATTTATTAAGGAAAATCTATATGGTAAGGACGTCTCTTGTAAAAAAATCCATTAAATTAACAAACTAACTGAGAACTTAAGAAAATTACTATGAATATATTTGGTCCAAGCACCATTCGCGTTTCTCATAGACAATATTAGTGTCCTGGTGTAATCCTCGCCAATATTTTCCCAGGCATTTTCAATCGCCAACCACAGTTCTTCTACGTTCGCTGGTCGGAAATTTCTGCTATACATGTCCTTTTCCATTTGTGCCCATACATTTTCTATCGGATTTAAATCCGGCGACTTAGAGGGCCAAGGCAGAGTGTTAATATGGTTTGTATTCAGCCATTCAGTAACAACTCGTGAGTTGTGAACAGAGGAATTATCCTGATAAAAATATTTTCCTGCTGGAAAGTGAAGTTCTCTTCGAACTGCAAAATTCTTTATCTACAAAGATAACTAACTCTATTTTACACACGGGCTCCGATTTCCCAGTCTTTTGGTAAGCATTTAACATTACATTGCCATTAAGTGATGGATAGATCGACTTGAAATAATTATTCAATATTTTCTTTCTGAAAGAGCAATGTTTTCTAATTCTGATTGAGTCAAATTGATGCCTAATTTGCGTTTTGTCGCATATTATAAAAAATTTTGACGCGCCGTAGAACGAAAACTATTGGTCGCAAACGAAAAATGGATGGGATCACAATTATACACAATTTTGTTAAGGAGTATTCAGTTGCAAGCTAGATAAGCATGCTTTTTAAGGCAATCCTTCCATAATAGGACAAGGTCGCTATCCATTATGTGCTTTTCTTTTTTGTTCCGACCAGTAATATTTCACCTCAGTGCCTGATCCAGTGCCTGGTTCTTTCCAGTTCAAAAATGTTACCCCTAATAGAGAAAAATAAAACGGAGAAAAGAAAGAAGAATGCATACCATTTTGATTTTGTGTAATTGCTTTTGGCTTATATGCCTTTTTTAGAAGTTGTAACGATACAACCTATGCTAGAGTTCCTTTAAACGTTATAGTGACTCATACTCGCTGTATTTGTCTTCAAAAATGCTTCAAAAGTCCTCCTCAAAGATCAGTTTGCCAGTAATTTCATGGGAGCTACTCTGCAATGCATTGGTTTGCAAGAAAAAGCAAATACATCTAAACCTGTTTGTTCAACAGTTGGGTTGTTACAACTGTATAACATTAAATGTGCCGCGTTCTTCGCATTCACTCTCCACCTCTTTATCCTTCACTCACACATCTACTATTTGGAGTATCATCTAAGTAAGAAAATAAATTAGCTACTTAGATCCAAAAAATAGTTCCTTTATGTATGCTTTTGATATCGGCCGAGCATGTGACTTCATCAAGTATCTATGCACGATATAATTGAACAAAAATGAGGGAAAATTTTAATGATCTAGAAAAAGAGAGATACTCCTTGCAAAAATCTTTGGATATTTGACCAAAGCTCATTGGGAAACGACAAAAAAATTGATAATGCTTTTTGCTGAACTTGCTGCTATTCAATAGCAAATTCTGTTAGAACAGTAGGCATTTATTTAAGCTTGATTTTAAACTCAAACCTCTTAACTATATTTATCGATTTATTTAGTTATAGATAATTGGAATGAGATCTAAGTGAAAAAAAATTGAAATACACTTAATCTATTAAAACAGCCTTTCCATGCCCATTCAGATGAGTAGGAAATATTTGTAGAATGATTAGATACACTCGGGTGGCACATAAAGCACCTCACGTGCCATGTATGCATGTGTAATTGTCTCCCATACTACACATCCGTACAGTGAATTTGGGGGGCGTTCATATTCATCCCGCGTAGGTCCTGCAGCGCTGCGGTAACCTTCCATATTGTTACCAATCACCGGAATCGTCGCATTTGCATCGCTGTGAGCAAAACGCTTCACACTTCACACCCTATCTAAAACACCGGAAATGCGATTCTCTGCTTTCTTTAATATGCAAATAGTTATGTGCCGCCAATTTAAACTCGTACTGTTGATTTTGGGCAAATTCCCTAATTTTAAAAAGAATATTCCCTTCTACATAAGGAATGGGACATTTCTATCTGAGATAATAAAGTCAATTTTATACATACTATCCAGACCTGCCCACAAATAACAGCATAACCACTTTTCGCCAATTCGGATCATAAATGGCAGAAAAGTCCGTCACCTTGGAGCCGCCATCTTGAATATTCATTTTGAAAAAGAGTCCTTGATTAAAAATGTTAGGTGAATATATAAAACAATTAACGTAAAAAGTGTGTATAGTGCTGGTAAGATTTGCATCTGCGGCTCCACGACTGTGAGTCCAATTCAATTCAAAACGATTTATTTACTAGTTATGTTACAAGATATTTTGTTACAAGATCCGAGATAATAAAGCGTGTCAATTTTATACATAAAATACACTGCTGCTCAAATCCGTTGGCATACTACCAAACGGAAGCTGTGGCCAAACCAGAAGCCGCCTGTGGACTGAGTCTGTCAAAACGATACCCCTTTTACAGGCATGTGCAGATGGTATTCCGCCTCGGCTTGTCTTTGATAAACCTTACACCATACAAACTGGTGAAGATGAGACCGGCGTTGAAGGTGTAAACTATGAATTCACAGACGGTCAAAGAAGAAGGAAGGAGCAGGCTGTGGTATATATTCCAGAAATCTGCGACTCCGATGCAACTGGACTGTAGATAAAAATGCCAGTGTAGTACAAAGAGAACTCGCAGGTATAACCATAGTCGCACAAGAGATTACTCCCTGAGAAATAACGGGCAAGACAATCAGAATCTGCACAGCTAGTAGACAATCACTACTGGCCCTGAAAAACTATAAAATAAGAAAAGGGTCAACATGGGAATGTCACCAAGCACTTGTGAGAGCCTGTCTGATGAATAACATCTGCCAATGTTGGGTTAAAAAAGACACACAATGCAACGGCAATAAGGAAGCTGAAAAACTGGCCAAGAAGGCAGCCAGCCTGATCCTTGAAGGTCCTTGATCCTTGGGCCTGGTCCTTCAAGTACACTACCAGTTGCGGGGAAACTCCAAATAATAAAGGAACCCATAAGAAAAAGACGTTGTGGGATGAAATAAGTAGCTGTCAGCTGGCCAGAAATCTCCTGAGATATCCCAGCGAAAAGACGACGAGGAATTATCTGGCAATGTCTAAGGGAAAACTACGATTTGTAACAGTAATCCTAACAGGACACTGCCGGGTAAGGAAACACCTCTATAACATGACAAAGTGACATACCCATCTGCAGAGGGTGTAAACAAGAAGATGAAATTCAAATTCAAAATAAATTTATTTACAATATATACATTAAATGTCATCAGATTTATAGGAGCCTTACAGTGCGGCAGTATGTTTTACACACATATTAAATATGATTTAATTGTACGTAGCCTGTATTTTCACCCAGTTGTTGTGGTCTTTGCTACTGCGGCTTCTATTGCCTGCCGGCATGCTCGCCCCCTCTCCGCTTCTCGCTCATAGGGGATGTGGTGAAAGGATTATCCTTTTTGGTTACTATGTCCTTGATAGTCTTTATGATGTTGTTAAATTTTTGTGACTATTTATACAGGAAAAATATTAGGAAAAAACCTGTTTTCATTATTATTCTACTTGTGGGGTTGTTTATAGCCACCTTCCGGCTCTTTAGTTACTGTTACTGTCATGTTCTATCGCTGTGCTGTCTACGTGCTTATTATACTCCTCACGGAGTATAATAAGCACAAGGGGCCCAATGGGGCCTAAGTGCAGCGGATCAGAGATGCTCTGGATAAACAAAATCAAGTTATAGGTTTTTTATAAATTTTTCCTGAGCTTTTGATTCTGTAGGGGAAGGGGGGGGGAGGCCGAACCGGGTAGTTAGGAAAATTAACTATAACAAAATTTTCCATTTACTTTTATCGTTGAGTGAATTCACTCAACGTTTTTATATTACAAAACTACACTAATGGTAACCTTGATGAATCAGATCAAAAATAAAGTGAATTCGAATTGGTTGAGTATTACAAAGCATTCTAAAAAAAATAAACAAAACAATAACTGCATTTTACGGTTTGCCCCTACCCTGGAGCAGAACCTTACAGAACGGGGCAAGACCAGGTACCTTTTCATGCCATTATACAACGAATGGGGCAAGCCCGGGTACCTACCTATGTCATGCCATTATTCAATTCGCATTCTTGGCATATGAAATCGTCCAAATCTTCTTTTGGCCTCCTTGTGCACCCTTCATGTGCCAAATTATTGCAATTTTTGATGCACTTCACCCAACCATAATTTCTGTTGGTTTTGGAGTATGCATCTTTGCAATAAATCCAGATGAAGTCTTGAGAACCTTCAGCATCTTCTTTTGAATGTGACCTAGTCTTTGTATTAGGTCTTGTAGATTTGACAGATTTGTTACTTTTGCTGCCTTTCTGAAGCACGATCTTTCTTTTCTCCTGTTGAATTCTCACCGGCTTGGTTTCGGCGGCATTATTTTGTTCAGATCATATTTGTAGGGAGACTCTGTCAAGATTGCTGTCTTTCATCTTGAGCGCCGGGCTGCGGCTACTTTGCGAGGACCATGTGGAACAGATAATATATCTTTTGGGAAGAAATCAAACGAAGATGGTCCAGTCTTACTGTAAATGGTGGAAGATTTAATTGTTGGATATAGCAACTCTGAGGAGTTTGCATTTGGAATACGTCTCTCTGGTGTCCTAATAGTTCGATTTTGGCATGAGTTGGCAACAGTATGATGGGAGGCTTCAAATTTATCCCAGCTACAGAAGATGCCCCAGAGGGCCCAGCTACAGAAGATGCACTGCTTGACATGGGATTTCAAGCGTTGACGTAGGCACTTGTGCGGTATCATTTGTGCGGTAGCTGATTTCTTTCAGCCAGTTGAAATGCTATATAATAATACACGTCTCATTTTAGTGGTTATCAAACTAAATAAACGACTTTCCATGTGCTTGACGTGGAGTATGTCAAGCAATTCTGCCTCTTGATCGAAAGAGAAAAGACATTTGGAGTTTCCCATCCCTAAAAATAGAAAATTGTACCTGCCTGCCTTGACATATAAGGCCCTAATATTAGTCTCTGACATGTAGCAAGTTTTCCCTAAAAGTGAGACCAAAAGTTAAAAATCTGTGAAATTATAATAATTTTTCAGTTTTAATGAAAATTCCCATTTTTTGACCACCCGATATATTGTGTACTGTAAAACATTGATAAATATTACCACGCCATTTTAATATAATAATTTAATCATATTTTATAGTTAGATATGGATATGGATATATCATTAACAAAATCTTACGCTGCGCCGCCGCGTCCTGTTGCTCCGAGAGATCTCCGAGGATTGATAATTGATGTTATTAATAACACAGTAACTAATAGGGATAACGTATCGTCCCGGCCTTTCAGTTAATGGCTGAGCAAATAAAAGGCAGCCCTTAAAACCGTCAAATAATAAATTTTAGAAACATTGTTATTGTAAATTAGCCTATGGCTATCCCCGTCTGCTAGCTACTTGACCATAACTTGCCAATGATAATTTATGCTGCTCTGCATTTCATTATCGGGAATTAGTCTTCATGTCACTCATCGCAGTCATCCATGTAAATAAATGATAAACATCATAATTCCAAACAGTGAATAATCACAATGGGCCAACGGACCGTTTTATGCGGTAGGCTTTTTGAAAGACTCGCGATATGATTTAACTGTGCCAATGCTTATCCGTACTTACCTTATTTATGATAATACGATTCTTTATTTTAATAATCGGCTACTTTTTAACATCTACCTCTCCACTTAATTGTCTGCCTCTGATCCTTTGTTATAAATCGGTGGCCGTGAAAGGTCGAGCTTCCCGCGAGTCTACTTTGTAAATAATTAGAATTTTAAATGGTTATTTCAGTCGATATTACACTTACTTTACCAATTCGTTCATTTTTTTCTGTAGCTGTTTCATACCATTCCTCCTCCTTCCTAATTTATATTGATTTTTTCGTTTTTACTTGCTTTTTTGTAGAACAACGTGTTGCGACACAAAATTTTTCATCGCAGCATGTTTCAACATAGAAATAAAAAATAAATAATAAAACACATTTTTTTCCTGAAAGGGATTAGAATTCTTGAGAACGTAGTACTGTATCTGTACATGTAATTTGTTCGGAGTGCGCATCAAAGATCTGCTGCACTTAGGCCCCATTGGGCCCCTTGTGCTTCCTTCGTGAGGGAAATGTCTCCCTAGGCCAACGTTCCCCCAATATGGATTCTCTGGTCGATGACACGGCGGGACACTTACAAAGTACATGCTCGACCGTTTCATCTTCTTGTTTACATCCTCTGCTGTGTCACTTTGTCGCATATTATAGAATTACTTCCTTACCCGACAGTGTCCGGTTAGGATTCCTATTACAAATCGTAGGTTTCCCATAGACATTGCTAGATAATTTCTGGACAGCTACTTGTTTAATCCCATAACGTCTTAAATTTCTTATGGGTGTTTTCCTTTATTATTTGGAGTTTCGCTGCAATTGGTAGTGTATTAGAAGGATCAGGCCCAAGGATTTTCAGGCTGGCTGCCTTCTTGGCCAGTTTGTCAGCTTCTTTATTGCCATTGCATTGTGAGTGTCCTTTGACCCAACATAGTCAGATATTATGACAGGCTCTCACAAGTGCTTGGTGACAGTCTGACTGGGTGAGGCAGTATTAAGACAAAATGTTTTGATTCAAAACCAACGGAACAAAATGTATGGGAAACGTATTTTAGCTAAAAAAAAAGGTAGAACAGCTTATTTTCAGAATCAGTCACTAGTGCAGTTAGGACACATGTAAAGTTCTTCGCCACCAGTGCATGCATCGTGAGACCAACCACTGCAAGATCTGCATTGAAGCAACTTTTATCTCGGCGCACTGTTGGAAAATGGTTCAAGACGAAGCAAGCAGAAACATTCTTCATCACTTTCAGCTTGGAGTTTTAATTTTTTTTTCGATTTCTCTTTCTCCTGAATCCAAAACGCTTCTTTTTACTGTATCCTTTTTTTGTTTTAATTAGTTGGTCTTTTACTGGGCCGTCAGTGAGTATTGCACTTTCTCGTTTACGTCTGCTATCTCGATTTGTTTTTCTTGCCGATGCCTTTGGATAGGGTCTCAGACTTAGCTATACCTATTTTATACTATAGTATATTAAACTTGTACAATACATCAATATGTCGAACTTGACTTTTATTTCTTTGGCAAATATAATAAATGTGTACATCTAGAGTGGCTAAATAAAATTAAGTAACACAGTAAGCTACAAAATAATGAGTTTTTTAAAATTTTTGTTTTTCATTTTATTTTTATTACTAGCATACTTTAATAATTAACTAGCAAATTTGTTTATTTGCACAATCACCTCTTAAGAAAATGGGAAAATATTTGTATATATAAACTTTACAGTTATATTTTGTGCCATAATTAACATTTGAATTAGAGAATTCAAGTTTTTATGTGATTGGGGCAACTAATAAGGTACAGATTCATATAGAATGTTGCACATTTTATATCGCTAATTTACATTTGATCCTACTGAATTTATTAAATAATTAATTTATCTTGAGTAACAAAGGAAATTCTTTATATTATTTAAAAGGTAGGCACATTTATAAATATATGCTATATATTTAAATTTGTACACATTTAGGTACCTATACAAAAGTATATTGTTTATTTTGGTCTCAGATATACGAAAGTAATATTTGAATAACTATGTTGCGAATATATTTGCAATTTATGAATTTTATGAAGAGGGTCGCTACCATACTACCTATTATAATTTGAAACACGATATTATAATAATTGATATAATAGTCGTGATCATATAATCCGGAAATGTTCTCCTTTGTAAGCAAGACTTTGATTGCTGACTTTGGATGTCTCAGACGGTTGTTTCCGGGGGCTGATTGCAAACTCAAAGCTTACTACGGCCCATGAAAAAGCTCCCGCTGTTTCACTGCTTGCATTATCTGCACGTTTCCATGGCAACTCTCTTCTGCTACAACACGGAACCGAAGTTACTCCGTTACATGATTTGTATGATGAACATCTCAATATCTGCTTTTTATCTTGCGAAAGGTATTGCGACAAGTATATATCAGTTGGCAAATGTTTGTGTTCATGCATTAAAATAATTTGCTGTCATTTTTATGCATTACAATTATTTTCCCGATAAAAATCTAACAATATATATATATATATATATATATATATATATATATATATATATATATATATATATATATATATATATATATATATATATATATATATATATATATATATATATATATATATATATATATATATATATATATATATTGTTAGATTTTTATCAACTCAAATGAAAGGAGAAAGGAGCAAGTATTCCAGCGACAATATGTAACATAAACGTCAAAAAAACTATGAATTTTATTTCAACAAGAACAATTAAACTGGTGTCATTTTGATGTATGGCATCTTTTTGTATTACTTGAAGATGAATTTGCTACTCCTTCGCGAATTGTAGGTACTTAAATCATTATTACCAAACCGGTTCATTTTGGAAATTACATCACGAAGCACATTACAAGAAATTAAATTATGTCAGATAAACGCCAAACAAATTATCAGCACACTTGGCATTTAATCATATACTATCTGATTTTCTTTCAAGATTAACATTCTTGTTTCATTGAATTGTCCTCCGAATACAACTCGGGCTCTCGGTTTTTGATACGTATTGTTTTGTTTTATCAATGTGCATTTTGTAGTAAGTAGATAACTTCTACAAAAGTTAACTACGACAAATTGAACATTGATAAAACAAAATAATCAGTGCCGAAGATTGCTCCCATGCACACGATATCGTCCAAAAAAATCTAAAATTCTATCGAATAAATTAATACATTTTTTATTGAAGCTCCGAGACTACAAATAACTAATGAAATTAGAAGCTGTAACGATTTCGCTCACCAAAAATTTATAACCAATAAAATATGACGGTTTTAGGATAAAATGAAAATTCCACATATTCTGATTTCCTTCGATTTCCAAATTTAAATTTTAATGTTATTTACCCATCGCTCTGGCCAAGCGGTTCGAAAATTATGACCCGGTGACAGACGGAACGTATCTGATTCTCACTCTGTGATGCTTATATAATGTTAAAAGGAAAGGTGCCTATTACATTATCATTTTAAAACGGTTTTGCCTTATAATGAGTTAATAAAAATGCATGTTTTTTTTAATTAACTCAGAAGATACAAATATTAGTTTTTCAGTTCCTAATCAAATTCACTGTCTGGGAAACAAATTTAGATATGAATTATGGCAAATGGACCGACAAAATATAATTTTCTTCTCGGTTGAAATTGAAAATAAAACATAGTTTGTGTTCATACATAATAGATATATCAGGGATTTTATTAGGAGTGATAAATACAACCCACCTGCTATTATAAGTAGGTTGATTAAATAGTACCTAATAAAGTTTGTTTGAATCTATGATAATATAATATTATTTTTAACAAATCTCTTGTGACTGAAAACAAATTTCCGCATAAAAAGGAAATTGCACCAGTTGTACCAGTATTTAAATCTGGTAATAAGCGATCTAGGTAATTACAGATTCATTTGACTGCTTTGTCTTTTTGATAAAATTTTTGAGGCAATTATTTCAGAAGATTTGTTTTCTATTTTTTTCATTTAAAGTAGTGACACTTTCCAAAACCCTTCAAAAAAGCCCGAAAGGATTCAGAGTTTTCTTCTAAAACATAAAATAAATAAAATAATCATAAAATATAAAATTGGCCAAAAATCTTGTATGAAACACGTTATTCTTTAATGTAAACTCGCTTTTACGGAACTCGCTACGCAAAATAGTTATTTACATTACGCTAGTACGCTGCGAAAGCCTACTTTTAGGTGCGAGGTGTATTTAAATAGCCGAGGCGAAGCGAAGCGTAGCGCGCGCCAATATCCTTGGCTATAGATGTGACCTCGATAAGAGGGGGCCGAGCGGTACCATCGCTCTTTACCCCTAATATCTATGTAGGCCGAGACCGCCTCGTAAGGGGTAAGCCGCGCGTTTCACGTGACCCTCCCCATAAATGTGATCAGTGTCACGCGAAGTTACGCAGCCTCCCCCGGTCCTGGCTGATGGGCCCCACCGGCAGAGTCTTGCTTCTGGCGCTCTTGACATTCTTCGCCGGTGTGTATTACCACCGGGGGTGTCATGTCGGGTGTTTGAGGAGTCCTTCCTGCCTCTCGTCGGGCTTACTAGAGCCCGGCTGCGCGGCATTCAGGTTGATATGGAAGATGAGCATTGTAGCTCAGGATGACGGAGCTAGAGAGCTGATCAGCGATCAGCTCGCTGGCTCAGTCAGGTAAGGTAAGGATGTGTGGTTTGGCAAGGCAGTCGGCCTCGCCATCCACTGGATTGGGCTGTTTTAGTGTCTTCTCGATCCGTTTTCTTTGGTCCTGTTCTTTTCTTCGGTGTCGTCTGCTTCTTCTCGCATCAGTCGTGCTGAAACATAAGATTGTGATTATATACTCACCCGTTGTCCAGGATTTGGGTCTTTGGCCGTTTGTGAGGTCCTGCTTCCTCTGGATCGTAGTCTGTGGCCAGCCGGATTAGCGGATTCCCGTGGTCCTCTGCGATGACGTAGAGCTTCTTGGCGAAGAAGCGTAGCAACAACACCTCTAATACAAGGACAAAGTGCTGCCTCGTGACGTCACCATCCGGAGGCCTACGAGATACTTATATTATTACGGGCTTTATGTAGTTATTTAGGTAGGTATGTCTGAAATCGTTTTAATGTAGTTTTGGAGATCAAAAAAAAAGATCAAACTAAACAAAGATATTACGGCATAAATCTATCGGAGTCTATGAAAAACACAGGTAAAGAATAATTTAAATGGTTAACTGTTAACTGTTTCGAAATACAGTCAAGATTAGATGTGTCTAATTATTAGAGTCTAGATGGTTAATTGTTTTAAGAAAACTGAAAAGTAATTCGTGATTAATTTTAGACACAGTAGCAATATGAACAACTTCTTTAAAATATGAACAAATGCTAGTAATCATAAATGTATACGCAGATGTCGCTAACGAATCGTTATTATTTATTGCAGCTCCTACAACATTACCACCTTTATAATCTAAATATGGATCAATGTGAATTTCATCCATTAGTAAACTAACATATTGGTCTTGGTCTTTTAAATATTTAAAGATTTTTTGTGCATATGTTAAAAAAGTTTTCTTCTCATCAATATGAGTATCAGTTAGAAAACCATTACAGACCTCTTTGATTGTTTCGGGATGGGGCAAAATTATAGGTCCACGATTTCGTAAATATCTATATGCATGAGGACTAATTGTATATAAAATTGAGCCAAAGACCATAGTGGTAGTGGAATATCTATAACGTTCTTTTGATAATGTTCGCAATTTAAGTTGATCAGAAATAAATTCAAGTCCTTGTGAAACATTTTCGTCCTCTATTAAGTTTTTAAGTACATTGGACATAAAGTTCACAACATGGTTAAGCTTTGTTTTGTTCTGTAAGTTTTTCGTCTTTGCTTTTTCGATACGATATTTTTTTTGAGAAGTATTTGGGACAGTTCGGAAATTTACTTGGTACGCTAGTTTCTTTTAACCGGGGTAAAACTAAAATAACTGAAACGATCTCAGCAGTTTTTGTATCCTGTTGGGAAATTTTGTAAATAAAATCTTCCTTTTCAAAGTGGCACTCACACACACGGGAGTTGTCACTCGGCACAAAACTTTCACGTGGAATTGCAGAGAGCCATTTTCTGCGATACTTTTCGTCTCTGGGAAAACGAAACACCCGAACTTTTCTACTGGTTTCGTAATTTCCTGTACAACCGGGAACACAACACTTTTGGGACATTATGATACAATACCGCAACAAATAAACCGTTAAAAAAGATCAAGAATCGATTAGGAACTAGGCAAGCGCGCGCAATAACAAATAACAATAACCCCTCTAGAGGTGTTATTGTTGGCCCGTGGCGGCGTCCTATACTTAAACCCAAAACAAAACATCGTTAACAGGGTTGCCAAATTACAATTGACACGAAAGTTGTTAGTTGCTTGCTTCTTAATGACTTTTTGCGGCCAATTTGATTTGATAATTGCCTAATGAGAAAGTTACTTTATTTTGTTTACATTCTAATTTGTTTACATTCTAAATTCAGTACAATATATAGGCAGAGAAGCGTCGCACTGGAACACATTCTGGCATCGCCGCTTCGACCGACCTAGGCAAGCCTGTTGAATTAGCTTGGAGAGTATATTAGCCTCCATCTGGGTTAATCCCCCAGAGCGTGACGTCACCCCATGACATTTAAAGTAAGCACTTTGTCCTTCTTAGAGGGGTTATTGAGCGTAGCCGATTTAAAACAGATGCCTATTTAAAACAGAAATAAATAGATTTAATAAAAAAATATTGTTATTATAGAGATTAATTATATATTAGTAGTAGCCATTGCACATTTTTCCCAGACATTTTTCATTACATTACCCGAAATATGTAATTTTTTTCATTCAGGATATGGAAGCGGGTGCCTGCCATCATTCATTATGCTTTTATTGTGTCCCTGTTTTTCATTAAAATAATGTTCCATATAAATATTTGGCCATAAAACACTCATTGTGGTATATTTTTTAAGTAGCATTGATTGCTCACTGATAGAGGTACCCGTCCGCATTTAAAAATATTAATAAACAATAAATATTAATAAAAAGTAGAATAATGACATAGTAGATGGGCTGTTAAGGATGATTTGCGGCAGTAGATACCTTTGGGCGGACGTGAATATAGTCTACCGACCAGAAATCTTGCTTGAAACGGACAGTAATTTATTATCTAAGAGCAATTAAAACGTTAGTGATAGCCCTGTTGGTTTTCTAAAAAGTTAAAGCCGCCGCATGTTTTAGTTAAGTAATATCTTTTTTGTAGATATAAGACGTAGGATCTTCCATTGCTAGATGAGCATAATGGGTCCTTAAAAGAGTACCTATGCAAAATAATAATAATTTGTAATCACAATGAAAAGATTATTTCAAACAAGATATAGTGTAATTAATTTATCAGATAATTTATGGGAAGGTATCACATAAATATGTGAAGTCAAAAGTGACTTCCTGTTAAATTTCCATTTCTTAATAATAGTCTGAGAGCAGTACGTTCCAAATATGCAAAATTCAAGTGGCCTATGCAACTCGCGAACACACAAAAACTGATCCCGTATTCTTATGAAAATAGCAAAGTTTGAAAATAATTTTTTTTTTAAGGAATTTGCCGCAAATATTGTTCATTTATGTTTAGCACGTCGTATCTCAGTTAAATATTGTCGTATCTGTCTGAAATTTTGCCAGTGTACTATTGAAACTATGCTGAATAATAAATTTGTCTAAAACGCCTACAATTTTAACAAATAAAATATATTCCGGCTCGTGATTCAGAATTCGCCCGAAATGCAGGGTGTAAGTCTGTATAGAGTCCCTTTTTTTATTTTAGGAGACTAGGTAACAATTTTAAGACAGTTTCTATTTATTTAGGTTTTAAAAATGCTTAATATGTTCAATAAATCGACATCGGATTTAAAGTAACTTTAAGATAAACTAAAAGTTCTTAAAGACCACTTATTCTTAAACAAAGAATTTAATGCACTCTTTAAATCAAAATAAAAATGCTATTTGCTCTTAATGTCCTATTGATCTTATACTGGTTTTATGTTACTCTTAATATTGGCTATTGTAAAACTAATTTGCTATTATTAAGAATTAAATAGTAAGTTGGTTTTAAAACAATCCGTTTTGGGAAAAATAGTTTTAATGTAGTTTTATGGAGTACCCTTGATGTATTCTTTAAAACCCATTAGGAAAACTATTTTATCCTAAGACTATACATTCAATATAATACCACATTAAATCCAAAAATATAATTTTTACCTTTTAATGAGTACATTAAAAATATTATAAACTTTAAAGGTTTTAATTTAGTCAATTTGGTTAGAAGAAATACCTTTTGGTATTTGGACGACTTCATTAAAACTAATTATATCCCCTCCACATTCAGATTAAACGTCATCTTGCCAAGAAGCTATTTTAGTGAACCAGTGCAGTACTGAGGTGGGGTTATTTGTTATTAAAATATAATTAATGTAACACAATGTAACGGAGTAATAGTAATATGCAAAACTTACCTTGTTATTTTTAATGAAATTCTTTAAATAAAGATGGAAACGCTACAATCACAAAACTAGCAAAATTTGTGAGGTTAGGATTCCATTCGAGCGCACGACCACTTTAAATCAATAAGGTCACGAGTTTGAACATATTGAAGCATATTGGTTTTAAAAGGAAGCGTAATCAGACCTGCGAGAGTCATTGGATTTAGTGGTAAATAAAACGCTGTTTTAAATCTTGTGAGATTTAAAATATTTAATAAATGAACAATTAGTTTTAATCTAGATCACGGCATGTTTTAATGCAATAAAGACCCCGCCATTTTGGACATTTTCAATAGTAAACGAAAAGAATATTATTATTCAATAATTGCGTCTTGGATCTTCTTAAAAAACTGAAGAACGGCGTGTCGAAATATGCCATTTAATTAAAAAAATACATTTAGATGCTTAGATGCAAAATAAAATTTGATCATATTTTTTTAATATTTTTTAAATAACAGAAAAATACATTAAATTAGTGGCGCTTGAGTTATGTTGAAGTAAAGTGCCATTCGTTAGTAAATTTTTCACCAGAATAGTTTGCTTTCGAATATTATTTTATGATATGCTTGGTATACGTATGCGGTTTAAAATATTACCACTCTACCGGCCATTATACAGACTTAAAAGTTGTCGAGTGTTAGTAAACAAAATAAAACTCTTTTAGGATTAATTAATTATTCTTAATTTAGTCCGCTGTAAATACATTTTAATAGCAAAACGTCAGATAATAAGTTTTAATTTATGTATTTAAAGTTGCCTTGAAGAACTCTTTAAGAATATAAAATTAAAACTTAATGGTTTTAATACAGTTTTAAAATTTAGTCCTGAAGGCCTTTTTAGGATTGGCCCTTTTTGGCTAGAAGCTACTTTATGATGGTCTCAGGGCTGCCTTGAATATCTTTTGATTTTATTCGAAATTTTATTGTGTAGTTTTAAAGCGATCTTGAAGATCGGAATAAGAGCGTTATAGTTACTTGGGAGATAACTCTATGTATGCCGGGATTGAAATGTAGAGAAAGAAACAAGGAAGATTTTTTAGTCGGTGGGCTTCTCGTTCGTTGAAATATCTACTTTGTGATGGTGTAAAAAAATATACATTATACATATACAAGTTTCATGTTTGAGACAAATCGGTTTAAATAAATTAGGGGCCCTCTCTTATCGAGGTCACATCTATAGCCAAGAATATTGGCGCACTTACTCTAAATAAGCTATCCATATATAAAATAAATAATAGTGGTCCCAATATAGAACCTTGCGGAACACCGAAACTCATATTCGTAACATTACTCTGCATTCCGTTTATCTCTACCCTTTGCATTATGTTATTTAAATAACTGCATAATTTTACCGACCTTCCCCCTAATTCCAAACATACTCAATTTATTAATTAATTTTTTGTTGATACACTGTATCAAAGGCTTTCGAGAGATCTAAAAATATACTTATTGTCGGTATTTTCTTATCTAAAGATTTATAAATATAGGATGTCAGTTTATAAATGGCATCTTAGGTAGATTTGGCCTCACGAAATCTAAATTGGTAATCGGATAGGATTTCAATTTTTTTTTAAAGTTTATTGAACGGGCTTTTAGAAGATGTTCAAAAATCTTAGCTACGCCACGTTTGAAATCAGGGGGAGAGGTCTATAGTTTTCTAATTTAGATGTATCACCACTTTTGTATAAAGGCTTAACTTCTGCTACTTTTAAAATGTCTGGGAAAATTTCTGAAAATTAAAACATTTGTTTGCGAGAAAAGCCATAGGTGAAGCAATCGCAGCTGCAATTTATTTCAACGTTTCAGACCGAATATCTTGACCAGATGATTTTTTTAAATTCAATTTACTTATAACTGATTATTTCACATTAGATAGTTTTATAAAGATTTTGCACGTTCTTATACTTTTTTATTTATTTACATAAATCAAGTTCCGTTCTTTATTTGAGAGAAAAAGTTGTGCCCCCTGTGTAAATAAAATCGTAGAGTGTAGGCGGTGCTGGAAATAACGAAGCGGGTGGACGAATATAGAATATTTCGGTCTGATTTTCAGAGAGACTCCTGAATACGAATGTGGAGCGATAATCCTGTTACAGACAGCCCACTTTTACAGAGATGTTTTATGTGATCAGTAAAATACACGTTGCATATTCATGGACTATATTCGTTTATTCAGTTCACACAACATGTTCCTTCGCCGAGATGATGCTCTGCTTAAAATGCGATCCAATTATTGTAGATACCAGTGAAATTTATTTTCGGTCCAACGCATAATACGTTTTGCATATCCTTTACTTGCAATAAAAGTACTTATGCAAAACTGGATCGTTATTCATTACGTTGGTAGGTTATTATATTGCGTTATATTATACAATACATGTACGATATATATTTAATACCGAAATTAATAAGCTTCAATAAACAAATACCAGGAAACCAAAAATAATTTTGTTTTACAAGAATCTTATTTTTGATTTCGTGAAATTCATTTTTGAAAAAAATTACTAACAACTGCAATAAGTATTGCCGAAGAGAGACATAATTTTACATATTAAATTAACAAATTTGGATATTCTGCATAAGAGGACCTGCCAGCTAAAACCCTTGCTCAGCTCAGCATTACTTCAGATTGGATTTTCATTTTTCTGTTCTTTGTCTATTCTCTCATTTCTATTGCGTAGCCATTCCTTTAATCTTTTTTTAATCCATTTAAATTTAATAAACCGCCTGGGAAATAAAGAATGCAAAATTGCTAATACATTTAACAAGAGTGTAAAAAATGAGTTGATTAACTTGAACCATATTCAGTATAGGAACACATTAATTATTTTATAGACATTTAGGCTAAGATATTTGTTAACAACGAAAAAAAAGAGGTTCTCAATTCAGATGTATTTTTTTATGTTTTTTAACTCAGAACTCCGTCATGTATAAATCAATTTCAAAAATTCTCTTTTTTGTTGGAAAGGGGGTATTTTCAAGTGGGTCCCATTTTACTTTTATTGGCATTTGACCTTGATTTCCGAAGATATACTGGGGAACTCACCAGATATACCAGAAGAAATGGCGAATGCACCGGTCACAACCCTAATTTATACATATTTAAATTAAGTAAAAAAACATTTTCTCTCGGGTCATATTGTGAAGCTGAAAACCATTCTCGAATAAACTGAATCATCATAAAAATCAGTCCAGCCATTTAGGTGGAGTTCAATGACAACACACGGACAGAAGACATTATTTCAGCCTTTATTGAGGCTCTTCAGAATGATGTATGATTTATTTAATTGGTAGTTTATACTTGAATTTACCATCAACATCTACCATTCTCACAGTGACACTTTTATGTGACATTAGTTTTGACAGAAACTCACATTCATAGAAAACGACTACCTAACCTAGCCTACTATTTATAATTGTTCTCCTATGTATATATATATATATATATATATATATATATATATAGCTCTCTCGAGGATAGTGTCTTGTAGTTTATGAACTGTGACTGCCCAGCTTCGTCTCATTGGATAGACGCTGGATGGATAGACGGATTGGATAGAGGCTCGTGAATCAAGCTAAGATGATGAGTGCGCTGTCTTCCGTTTTATCGAATCATCGGCTCGTGAATCAAGCTGAGATGGTGAGCAAGTTGCTCCTCCGTCTTATTGGATAGACGCTGGTGAATCAAGCTGAGACGGTAAGCACGTTGCTTCTCCGTCTCATTAGATGGACGCTCGTGAATCAAGCTAATACGGTGGGCACGTTGAGTTTGCGTTTCATTGGAAAGACGATCGCGAATTAATCTGAGACGATGGGCACGTCTTTCGACGTTTTCACTGTTTAATACTTTTTTATTTTGTCTGCATTTTGGAAAGTCTCTTTTTACGAATTTCGCTCTCTTTTAAAACTGCCTTGGATGTAGATTTTTTAGTTTGAGATAGGCGTGTCTTCTGACTTAAACGGCGATGCCTCATATATTCAGCGCGTTTAGTAGGCCTAATCATATTCGTATTGATAAACGAGTTTTACATACAGAACGCAATATTCATTTAAATGCAGAAAATGTACTTGAAATGCTTCTAAAATTTCGCTTTTCTGAAAACTTGACATAACTAATATCAGACTTCTACGGCTGTATTTAATTAAAGGGTTCGGTTTCTCCTATTTCCCTACCTTAGGAATACTTCTTCTAATTTAAAAGGTAACATCATATATATGTCGATAAATTGCTCGATGATAAGGAGCGAATGAAGAAATTAAATACATATAAAATATGACATCTAAAGTAAAATATATTCAAGAAATAGTAATTTTAAATTCCAGAAACACCGTTCATATTTTTAAATATCTAGGGGAAATAATTTTCTAAATTATTTAAAAATAAGTGTATAAAAGGAACTGCCCTTAATTTAAATTGCTGATCAGTTTATCCGGTTGGAAAGTTCCGGGCTTTTGTAAAATTCAGCTTTTGCTCCTTTTATAATTTCTCTTAAAATTCCGCTTCGTTTGACGCTCTCTTTTTATCCGGAAAACTTGTGTACCACCATTTTTAAGCTCTGTTTTACATTATGAATAATTTAAATCGATTAGATTACACATAAAGATGCTAAGCAAATTTAGTGTATCCTACTAATAAGAGTTGAGATTGTACCTATAGATGTTATTTAATTAGCTTCCTGATTATCTAATATTCGTATAATAAGTCGCAATTTTTAATAAATGTAGAAAGATATCTAACTATAATTTTACAACCATTTATGGAACATGTGTGATGATGTATGTTGCCAATAACCTTCATATAAATGTGTATTTTTTTACATATGTTTATCCATTACTCTGGAGCGGTTTAAGCAAATTAGATGATATTTGCTGGATACTATAGGGTATCATCGAGGGGTGGTTTCATTGAAATTTCCACCATTTGATACTTCCGGTTATAACGGAAGTTGTTGCAAATTTTGTTATTTTAAATGAACTCTATATTATTGAATTTAAAAAAAAAGTTGATTGAAATGTAAGCCAAAAATATATAACGTACCCTATACCAAAAGCACAATTGTTTCAGAGATATCTGAAATTTATAAAAGATATTTATCACTTTTTTTCAATACGAGTTCCACACTTGTTCTTTGACACGTAGAAAGAGCACGATCTGAAGTATCTTCTACAATTAAAATAATTTAAAATTACTATCGGTTGAGGTTATAACTTTTTGAGACAATTCCAATTTTTCTAGATTTTTAACAATATCCAGTAAAAATTCTGTGTAAACCAACAAAAAAGAGAATTTTTGAAATTGATTTGGTATCCGATTTTCTCGCGTCAAATACCGATTTCAACCAGCCCCAATCCAGTGGTGTGAAAGCTAGTCGGCATAACAACTATCGGCAATAACAGTAACTATCGGCACAAATAACCGACCCGTCCTAGCTCATAATAGTCACTAACCTTACTATAATATCCAGTCTGACGCATATAGCTGACATGTGATGTCATCCGCCTAGTCTCGCTCGCGGGAGCATATTCCTAGCCTCGCTGCGTTGGGGTAATTGCTATTACGAATAACGCAGAAAGTAAATAACTATTATTTTTTTACTTTATAGGGGTTTATAATATCCATAGATCTATCATTTTCAGTTGAAAGCAAAATGTTGTGGACAGATCTACTGTTGTATGTTCCTGAAGGATTTAACGGCAAATGTTGATTGAAATCCTGTTCGTAAGCAACGCCACTGGAAATGTTGACTTGTTTGTCGATTTGCGCAACATGACCATTAAATTCTGTTTCTGAATGTTGGTTTGCTGAATTGATATAGATTTTTCGGGCATGATTTTATGAGCAACTTCTATTTATTTTATGGGTCATGAATCTACTATATATATCCTTCCGATACTTCTGACGACTTCCACCCCCCGTGCCTTTTCATATCTGAAATGTCCGCACCTGGGGCATTTGCTAGTAATGTAGAGGACGTCCTTCGAAACGAGTGGCCGGTGTATTGACTTGGGTTTGAAATTTTAAGAAATTTAGCCATGTCGTACGGAATTTTTGAAATTGTATGCTTTCCAACCATCTGATTTACACATCTGCCACGTTCATACCGATAAAAGAAGCGTTTATCTTGAGCCTTTTTTGGTCGGAGTTGCATATAAAGATTAACATACGTTACCCAATCTTCTGTTACGACAAATCTTCTTTGAAGATTATTTTTTGTAGTAAGAATCTGCACTAACAACACAATTTTGATACTCAACGTCCTTCACTTTTAGATCATATAACTCGTCAGTTCGGCATGCCCCGGCTACTCCAAAAATCGCTACCACTTTTTTCATTAAATACCTATATTTCATCCGGAGCTTCTAACAAGAACTCTAATAAAGGGTCCGCCAATAGGGACGCTCGATCTTTGACAGCTCATGGCGGCCATGTTGTTTGTGGTAGAGTTGGCAAACGTAGTTGTTATTATTCAGTGTATCTTCACAAATCACCATGAACCAATTCAGCCGCGAGCAACATGTGCAAATCGTTAAAACTTATTACGAAAATCATTCATCGGTTCGAGCAACGTTCCGCGCGCTCCGCCAATTTTACGGTGCAATTGATCGTCCTGCTGAGTCGACTATCCGTCGTTTGATTAACAAATTCGAGGCAACCGGTTCGGTGAACAATCAGCCAACACCGACGCGTCGTCGAAACGTCCGATCTGCCCAGAATGTCGCCGCTGTGCGCGATAGTGTGCGTGAAAATCCGCGACAGTCAATTTCACGTCGCGCACAGGAACTCCGCCTTTCGGAAACATCACTTCGCCGAATCTTGCATCTGGATTTGGGCATGCATCCGTACAAGATCCAGCTGACACAAGAGCTCAAAATAAACGACCATAGACAGCGCCGTATCTTCGCTGATTGGGCTTTAGAGCAGTTGGAAGTCGACCCCGATTTTGGTCGCAAAATCATCTTCAGCGATGAGGCACATTTTTGGTTAAATGGGAATGTCAACAAGCAGAATTGCCGTTATTGGGCCGAGAACAATCCACAGGAGGTCCACCAGGTCGCAATGCACCCAGCAAAGGTAACTGTTTGGTGTGGATTTTGGGCCGGAGGCATCATCGGGCCGTATTTCTTCGAGAACGACGATGGTGTGTCCATCACGGTAAACGGCGAACGATACAGATCCATGATAACGAACTTTTTCTGGCATGAAATCGACAATATGGATGTCGAGGATATGTGGTTTCAGCAGGACGGCGCTACGAGCCACACAGCGCGCGCCACAATGGATCTTCTGCACGAGCGCTTCGGAGGAATGGTTATCTCGCGCGGAGGCGACATCAACTGGCCACCGAGATCGTGCGATTTAACCCCACTAGACTATTTCTTGTGGGGTTTTCTTAAATCACAGGTCTACGCAAACCAACCACAAAACACTGATGCCCTCAAAGTCAACATACGCCACGCCATCGATGAAATACAGCCCGATTTGTGCGCCAGAGTCATTGAAAATTGGACTTCTCGTATGCGCGCCACCCAGCGAAGCCGAGGTGGACATTTGACCGATATTATTTTCCATACATAATGCCTTCGAATACTCTTTCAAACAAAAAATAAATTTCATTTATACCTCTCACACAACTTGCTTTATTTCATTTTAAAGATCGAGCGCGCTTATTGGCGGACCCTTTATTTATCATCCTTTATAAATACCTGAGATTTTCGAGGTTGATATCCGTCATTTTTCCTTTTTATAAATGCCTTCAAGCGGCCAAATTTCGAAATACCATAACCATAATGTAGCAGAGGACAATGTCTTTGAATTTTCTGAGAAAAAAATTCCAAGAATACATCTTCCGTTATTGTGGACATCTTTCGTTGTACACCATTTGGTGAAATTTTCTTAGACTTGATTGTAACGGTCTTTAGTTGTCCGGTAACAACCTACTGCACGCAATAATTGCTGCTTCTTCAATGAAATTCATTTTTAACTAATTTCTAGTGAAATATTTAACTTCAAAGACGGTTATCTTATCAACTTTATATTGAAGAATAATTATTTGACAACTGTCGAAATATTATTTTTTGTTGACATGAATGTTACCAAAGTAACGTTCACAACACACTGTGATACTACTATTTTTATGGCAATAAACCGCCTTAATACTCATTTTATTACAGTCTACAGAGGATTTTCAGCATCTTAAATTATGTATTTTATATAAAATTGAGGGAAGAATGAAAAGCTTAATACATTACACGCTGCAAAGCCCTTTTAAATGCTTAGAGGTATTCAAAAATTTAAATACACCTCGCATCTAAAAGTATTTTTGCAGCTTGTAATGTAAATAACTCTAAAAAGATATGATCACTTGGGAAACGCGTTTTGAACAAACATGCGCATGACGTCACCCCGTGACAAAAATACACTCCCCGGCACAAAATTCCGTCACCCTAAAATTTTGCCCAATTTTGATGTTTTATAACTTTTTTATTTTTCATCTGATTTTCATAAATTTTTTACCAGTCTGTAGATCAGTTCATTGTGTGTCTTTTTAATTATTGTAATAAGTCATATTTTTCGTCCAGGCAATATTATACAGGGGTAAATCAAAGTGTTGTTTTTTGTCGTAAACTCAAAACACCCTGTGGAAAAATTGAAGCGAATAATTTTGTTTACAAACTGTTTGCTGCCATCTTAGACGTATTGTAAACATTTTGTTTTTTGATTCATCCCATTATCTCATTTCTTCTGCGAGCAGCAAAATTTTAAATGAAACGCTGTTAATTTTATCATTTTTAATTAAAAAACATCGACGTTGGCTAAATACGCGGTTATTGTGACAGAATATTTGACAGTACAGTTAATTTAGTGTGTTGTCATCATGGTAACTACAGCAGACGTAGGTAGAATTGTTGCCTTAATAGAGGATGGCCGCAATAAGAGTTATGTCTCCCGTACTCTGGGAATTGCCCGGTCTACAGTTTGTGATGTTTGGAATAGCTATCTACAGACGGGAAACTTTATTAGGCGGCAAGGCTCTGGCAGAAGGAGAATGACCACTCAAGCTGATGATCACTTTGTCATTATGAGTTCTTTAAGAGATCGAAGAGCTACTGCTGTGTACGTCGAGAAAAATGACTTGGTACGTCGAGTAAGTGTAAGTGAAAGAACGATACGTAGAAGATTGTTAGAAGCAGGATTGCATTCACGAAGGCCAGCAGTATGTCCAAAATTGCTTCCTCGGCATCGACAACACCGACTGAGATTTGCAAGAGCGCATGCTGACTGGACTGTAGAACAGTGGGGAAACGTACTATTCACAGATGAATCCAGGGTTTGTTTAAGATCGCCGGATGGTCGTGAACGGGTATACAGACGTAGAAATGAAAGATATGCAGACTGCATCATATCTGAGCGACTGCAATATTACGGTGGTTCAGTCATGGTTTGACTGAGCGAATATCTGGATGAGGTTGGACTTCCAAGATTGGACTGGCCCGCATGTAGCCCGGATCTCAACCCAATCGAACATCTTTGGGATGTTCTTAAAAGAGCACTCTGTCGCCGTCCTATGCAACCACTAACCTTGCAAGACTTACGGCTGGCGCTGACAGACGAATATCAGGCTATTCCTCAAGACAGAATAAGTAATCTTATTAATTCGATGCCACGAAGAATGCAAGCTGTCATTGCTGCGAGAGGAGGACATACACGTTATTAAAATTTGTCTTTGTTAATTAATTTTGTGATATACCTAGTGGATATTTTGTTAATAAAAATAAGCTTGAAATCAGCGTTTCATTTAAAATTTTGCTGCTCGCAGAAAAAATGAGATAATGGGATGACTCAAAAAACAAAATGTTTACAATACGTCTAAGATGGCAGCAAACAGTTTGTAAACAAAATTATTCGCCTCAATTTTTCCACAGGGTGTTTTGAGTTTACGACAAAAAACAACACTTTGATTTACCCCTGTATAATATTGCCTGGACGAAAAATATGACTTATTACAATAATTAAAAAGACACACAATGAACTGATCTACAGACTGGTAAAAAATTTATGAAAATCAGATGAAAAATAAAAAAGTTATAAAACATCAAAATTGGGCAAAATTTTAGGGTGACGGAATTTTGTGCCGGGGAGTGTATATGGCGATATATGGAGACGAAAACTTTTAACATGGGTTTATTATAAAGTTTCGTTATGATTCGACTGTTATAACTATTTTGGACATTGTTTAAGTATACAGGATGTTTACAAACTTGTGAAACATTTAATATTTTAATTTTCTCGGTTATTAAAACACTTCCATTAGGTTTATTTTTTGTAAAGCGTTTACTTTTAGCAATATATTATCATGAATTAAAAATAATCTCCCAAGTTATCAAAGGCGTATAGGTAGGTACAAAAAAGAACAAGACAACCCAACCAACATGATATTCCCGCTCATTAAAGGGCCTGTACCCCGAACACTGCCAAATAGCTGGTGTCGGAGAGCTGGAGGAAGCTGGAAGAGGACTTTGCTGTTAAAGGTCTACTACGGCACGAACTGGAATCAATGACTATCCACGTCTATAATCCTTGAACTGGAATGGCACTTACAAGAAGGATTGGTTGTAAAGAACCTGTACATTAATTAGTAATTACTGCCTTAGACTTTTACTTTTCTATAACTGCACAGGGTCGTTACAGTTAAAGCAAGTGAACTGGAAAATACCCTATTTATAAAAATTACTAAAATATAGATATAAATATACATTAGGTTATTTTATATAATTAATTACCAATTTAGCTTCGGTTATTTTTTATTTTCTTCCCGTGTCGTGTTGCTGTTCTCATTTTGCAGATGTTTGATGTTGTTTGTTTGGTTCTTGGATTTTTTAGTGTTAAATTTATATTGCTGATTAAATTCGTACAATAGTTATTATTCGTACATAGTGCAGTTTTTTTACTATTTAGAGCAGGCATCAATTTAGCATGTACACTCAACCGCACGTAAGGTAAGTTTTGACATAACCATAACGTAAAACATAAGTTTTACTTGGCATCTTTAGCCAAAGCTAAGATTTTCTTTTATAACGTATATATTTCATACTCTTAATTATTTATTAATATAATTATGCCATCCATAATTAAAGAAAAAAGTAAAAGGCAAAGACGTGAAGGTACAGCATTATCTTTCAACTTCCACTTATTTTTGGGCAATTGCAATAATTTTTCTTTAACATGAAAATCATAATCAGAAAAATGCCTCGAACATATTCTAGCATTTTTAATATTAAAATCATGCGTTTGGTAGCACTTTTGCACCCATAATTTGCAAATATCTGCAGCAGTTGGAAAACTAAAGTATCGATATGTACTGGAAGAATTTTTACTTTCTTTATTATTGTTAGTAGTATAACCCTTCATTGCGCAGTAAACCATTGTTTATCACAATCACAAATGACCAAAATAATTAAAATAACGTGTTTAAACTTATAAAATAATGTATTTAAACTTATAAAATAATCTATTTCAAAGATGTGTCAAATTTGAATATTTGAAATTTGTCACGGAATGACGTCAGCAGAGGCAGAGAGATAGGGGATCGCATGCGCGTTACCATATCTTGTAGTCTTAGTATCATGACTATAAACGGACTTGACTCGATTAAAGGTTTAGGTGTCACCTTTGACAGGTGTATTTAATAGAGGTTTGTCTAAAAAGTTCGCAGAAAAGTTGTACAAAAATTGTAATTCAATTAATTGGAAAATTCAACATGATCCCCGTCAAGTGCTCCTCGCTCAATAAAACATACTTTTGCTAACGTTTCTTCCACTGCTGGAAACATCTCCTCGGTTCTTCCGTGAGGCTCTTCAATAACAACCTCGTCGTCTCCTTATTAATGTTATTAATTATTCTTTTATATACGACGATATTTCCAATAATTTTCCCGTACACCTATTACTTACAAAAATTTCCACAAGCACTAAAGTGTGAAGAAAAGAGGATAATAAAGGAAGTGGTAAAAACTATGATAAATGGCGAAAGCGCTGGGATTAGGAAACGTGATATTTTATATTACTATTTGTGCCTACCCCAAAAACCAATATCGTTATATTTACTTTCTAACTGTAGGTTTAATTCAATGAAATTCTGTTAATCTCGAATCAATCAATTCATTGTTTGTATAAGTATAGGTACCCAAATCGTTTTTTGCAATCTTTATGTATCATAAATTCTATGAAAACGAATGGGAAATAAAACAGAAGTCTTTATATCTCATCAAGTCTCAGTTTATGATTTATAAATGTAGTCCCACCTCTATTTTAACGAGTTAAACCACCGCTACTCACCGGCGCCATCCCCATTCCCATTTGTAATAAAATATGTGCAAAACTACGCCGCCGCGCGCCATATATGAAAGGATAAATTAACCAAAATCGTTGACAGGCATTTTTATATTTCTATTTAATTGAACTACTACTTCTGTTCATATGTATATTCTATTTGTAGGTACGGAGTAATAACTATCATTGTCAATGAAAAAACTGAAACTGCCTATAGCCAATGTTAATATAAGGTTATTAAATACGGCGTTTCACATATTTTGGGATCTAATAAATGAATACTCGTTTGATATAGTTGAGATAACAGAAACATGCCTCCACGAAAAGTATTATAACACCTCTTCTTTTAATTTAATTTACCTGAATTAAATGGACTATCATACAGGAGACTTATACTGATGGATTTCTATTTTGCCTATCGGCTGCTCAGATTTTTCCGGAGGTCATGTAAGTCATCCTAAGATTTTTCCGGAGGTCATCATGTCATCCTAAGCGATGAAGCACATTTTCACCTTGATGGCTTTGTTAATCGCCAAAATTGACGCTTTCGGGGTTCTGAGAACCCACATGTGATTGTCGAAAAACAAATGCAGAGCCATAATTGGACCATATTTTTTTGAAAATGAGGCTGGTCAAGCAGTGACTGTTACTGGTGCTCGATATCGCGACATGATAACACAGTTCTTTCTGCCGAAATTAGATGATATTGATGTCGCCAATATGTGGTTTCAACAAGACGGTGCCACATGCCATACAGCCTGTGACACAATTCAATTACTGCATGAGACATTTCCAGGCCGTGTACTCTCTCGTTTCGGTGATCGGAATTGGCCCCCTAGATCGTGTGATTCAACACCATTAGATTTCTTTTCATGGGGTTATTTGAAATCACAGGTCTATGTCAACAGGCCCAGAACCACCCGTGCATTAAAGGAGGAGATTCAACGCTGCATCAACGAAATTCAGCCACATTTATGCAGAATGGTCATGGGAAATTTCGACAAACGAGTGCGTATGTGCTTGCAAATCCGTGGAGGCCATTTGCCCGATAACCCTATCCTATGTACTTTATGATTCAATAAAAAAATAACAATCAAAAGACTAAAAACTGTGTTTTCTATTTAATTCAAACCTTGCGTTAATTTTGAGACACCCTTTATAAGTGAATTAGGAAGTGATGGTTAATTAGAGACTCTCATAGCATTTAGGTAACCTTTAGATATATCAGCTTAGATAGAGAAGTCACAGCTTGACAATTACTGATTTTATCTATCTCTACTTTTAATTTATATTTAAAAAATAAATATTTGAACGCCAGGTCAATACCATGTCGATTTATACACATATACTATGTCTAAGCTATGGATAGAGAGCTTCATGGAATACAAATTCAAGTTTATATTACCTCCTTGTAATTATAATAATTTTCAGTAATTCTACAACTTTAATTTATCTAAAATTGTTTTAATTTCTTTATCTAGATGCAATTTATTCAATGTAAAATAGAAAGATGATACGTATACTCAAATATCTGAATTTTTATCTTTTACAAGTATATACACTTGCACAGCGTTCGGCATACAGGTAGGTACTTTTGTTGAGAACGTATTTATTTTGTCGTTGTGTAAAGGGTGCAAGCCTATACGGCTGTGAGAGTAACAGATGTACAAAGGATTTGGGTACAAATAGGATTAAAATTGTTTGGTTTTACACATGTTCTATTCTGTGATATAATTAGAGAATAAGAAATCCGCCACCAGAGGATTATCAAGTAATCAATATACAAATTCCGTCTAAATCATCTACCAACGTTATACAATATTTATGTGAAACAATATTAGAAAATTAGTTGCTTTATTTTATTACACTCTTCGCTCCGAAAATCGAAGAGTATATTATTGCATTTGATCGGGAATAAATTAATAGTAAAAACATTTTTAAAAACAAGCTTTTATTTAAATGCTCTAAAAAGAAGAAAATAAATTTACCATCCATATCCATATTAGGACCACTACTATTTAATATATTATTATATTAACGGTATTTTAAATGATATTGAGGCGATTGCTTACTTTAAGCGGACGATATGAAATACAAACTACCATTATAAGTCCAGATGATTCCAATACACTACAATTAGCATTGCCTACAATACTTTATTAAAAAAAGACAATATTCGAGAGAAACGCTTAAACACCCCTTCTGAGTTTTAAGCACCCTATATCTTTTATGGGTGTCTTGATATCCCAATTTTTTTATAAAGCGCGAATTTAGAGGGCGCTAAATTTTATTGTAGCTCCCAAACAAAGGGTATTAAGGCAAAAAAAAACAAATCGTTATGTACAGGAATCAGTGGTCTATAGAACGGCCAAAAGAACTTTTGCTTTGGACAAAAGTTATACCACTTGCGGTAATGGGGTAAATTTTAGTACAATTTTTCAGAATATGTGCGATATGTGGCCATTCAATATGTGGCCATTCAATATGTATGTATAGTTAACTGACCCCATAAAGATACCGCGCAATTGCCACATGTAATTCTACTACTACTTACGTACGTCTACTTTAAATATGACAATCACGTAAACATCTATTTTTATAGTTAAAAGCGGCAACGCCGATCCGCGACCTCTCCAATAAAGAATATTCAAGCGGTATGTCTCTTTTTAACTTATTGGAATCGTATCTCTCGGATCGGGATCGGATTCTCGGATCGAATAGGATCAGGTTCGCATATCTTACAGTGGCGTGTTCGCGGGAATTGCTAATATATTATTTATATACCTACCTATGTAGGTATACATCGAAGAAATGACGCGTCGTCTGTGTTTAGTGAACGGAGGAGCAAATGTCCTCTCTTACATAGGATCCATGGGTTATACGCGCGTAAATTGTAACGGTCATTCAAGAGTAGTGCGTTGGTTAAGATATTCGCGTGTATATATATATATATATATATAGTGCTGTTTTAATGTGATTTGTGATACAATATAATATCGGCGAAGGATGGACAATATTCCAAAACGTAGGCAGTACCGATCGGTAGGTGAGAAAAGAATAATTTTACGAGTATTTTACTGCATACAGAGAGATCACCCTCATCGCGACAAGGATGAAATGGTGGATATGTATTCGGATTATACAGAAGCATCAAAGGCAAGCATATACACACTTTTAAGAGAAGAAAAGGTACATGGAAGTGTACAGCCACCGAAACCAAAAAGCGGTCGAAATAAGATTGTAGTGGACGATGATGCAAAAAATGCGATACGTAGAACGGTCCACGGTTTCTTTAGAAATAACGAATTTCCCACTTTAGATAAGGTGCCGCAAGGTATAAGTGAAAATGATATTATACCTAAAATGTGCAGGGGTAGTCTGGCAAAAATTTTGAAAGACATGAATTTTACGTATGGAAAAGTAGACAGAAAGAGTATTCTCATAGAAAGATATGAAATAGTTGCTTGGCGGATGGATTATCTTCGAAAAATAAAAAAGTTTCGAAACGAGGGGCGGAAAATTTTTTACACTGACGAAACGTGGGTCAACGAAGGACATACTATGAAGAGAGTCTGGCAGGATGGAAAAGTGAAAAATGCACGGCAAGCTGCGATTGAAGGCTGGACAACTGGTTTAAAAATGCCGCCTGGAAAAGGTCGCCGTTTAATATTATTTTTGTTTCTTGTGGGAAATATGGCTACTGGCGAACCACCCACTAAAAAATGTTGAAGTGCTGTAGTGTTGAAAATCTACATATAAAAACCTACTACTTTAACCCCCTGTAAGTAGTTTAACCCCTTGTAAGTAGGTACCTATTGTTCATTGACTTTATTTTTATGTAGGTACTTACCATCCTAGATCACCTTCTACTTTCACCCCCCTAAGAAAAAAAAATGTCTACGCCAATGAAAAACATTGTGTGGGTCAGGGTTGCCGGTCGTTCAACTATACATACATATTGTACGCCTCGCCCGTATAGGAGTCGAACAAAACACCGTTGGAAAGCTCAATTGCTTAGGAACATGATGTTTTTTTATGATCGCAATCCGATCAATGGTTCAGCCGAAGACGGTCGGAATGTTCGAAAGGAATCAAAACTGGGTCCGCGTAACCTTGAGCGAAAAAGTGCCCCTCTACTTAGGCCTGCCATTCAAAAACTATAAATCCTACGTATATGCTTCCGAATAGTTTTTTTCTAGAAAAACTCAAAATCTACTTCTATTATTAACAACTTTTTGTTGTCAGACTAATGGCTTAAGCTACGTTTCCACGTTAGTGCAATTTTACCCCTTTTAGTTTGTGCTCAACTCGAAGAGAGTTGCCATTTAGGACAATAAATCTGCCATATGGAAGTACACATTTCCGAAGTTTTTTGTTGCCGGTCAGACCTTTTGCAGGAAAAAAGTACATAATGACTGAACTATTAGCAAGTGTGCTCTTTAATGTTACTGAATGTTGTTAACTTTATTAGAGCGGGGATCTAATAAAGTTAAGAGCTTTAAGTGAAAAGGTATAGGTGGAAAACCTGTAAACGACATCTGAAAAACAAAATTGATCAGGAATGTACTTAAACGATCACAAATTCAATTCGATGGCTACATAGTCCTTGATTTTTCATATGGCGCTCCACTATGATTCGAGAGTTAAAATTCGGTTCTTAGATTGACCCGTAAAATCAGCCGAGCTCCTAAAGGTCCGTATAAATGGATTATCCGACGATGTCATGTGCACTCGCTCAGAAAATGCAGTTATAAAAGGAGTAACTCACCCCAACTTCACACTTCATTGCACAGTCTGCTACCCTTGTCTCATTACTGTAATTAAGTTACTGCATACACTATTTATTTGGCCTGTTTCGTTCATGAGAGTCTATGTTTTATTTATGATCAAAATTCAATTCCGCAAAAAACAAATTTGGTTGCTATCGCAAAGTTATAGATCGGATGTTATTACGAAGCTTGTCCTTAGTTACTTTAGGTTTATGTTCATCAGTGCCCAATACAAAAGCAAAAGTATGAAAATTTCGCAGTAAAATTGCATAATTAAACCACAGCAAGGTGCGTTACACCCACATCGCTATGGGGGTGAAACGCCACCCCATGGAAATAATAACGCAAGTGCTCGGTGCACTTGGAATTTGTGACATTTTGTAGATTTAGTCTTGTATATATAGTAGATTTAGAACAAATGTTTTGTTTGCTGTTTAAAGAAGAATGTTTAATAATAAATCCTCACATTTATTGATCATTTAATTGAAAACTTTAATGGATGAGAATCTTTCAATAACGCGTTCCGCTAATTTGTTTGAGCAGTGTATATATTATAGACCATAATTAATAATTGGAATAATTAGATGCATCTTGCATATCACATCCTTCTCTAACTCTTCTTAGCAGCATCTGTAAGATTGTTTGGGGAAAATAATTCCATAGTATCGTTATGATGACGGTATTTTATTCAAAATTTTATGTGAGAAGCAAAAGTTTAAATGTAACAATTTCAATGTTTCAGTTAAATTGTACATTTGAAATCAAAGATGTATACATTCAGGCGCAAAAAAGACGCAACAAGTTAATATTTGGAATAATTTAACTTGTCTCATAACTTTTTTATTTTAAGTTCAATTTTCATAATTTTCTTAGCCAACTGTAGATAAAATGATCAATTACAACTTGCACATTTAGGGATATTTTGCCATTCCTCCTGAAGGGCCAAAGGAAGCTCATTTACCGTAGCCAGAGCTACCTCGCGTTGTCTGCCTCGCTTACCAAGCGTGTCCCACACATGCTCTATGGGGTTGAGATCAGGCGAACATTCTGGCTAGTTAGTTTTGTTAATAGCAACCTCTGTGTGCTATCGTGTGACATACATTGCTATATTCGGCGGCGCAATCCACTAAAAGGTACAACGTAATTGGTTAATATCCTCAATATATCGGTCGCCGTCAAGGATCCAACTTAGTGCAGGCCTCTCGGGTTTTTCCTGCCCCCACTATTACTGAGCCTCGTCGATAGCTCAAACGGGGACTGAACGTACACTCTGCAAATCTTTCTCCGTTCCTTCTACATACTCTTTTCCGTTCATCTGGAGACTGGAAGCAGAATCTGGATTCGTCACTAAAAAAAATTGTTCCATTGCCGTAAGATCCAATGCAAATGTTCATTGGGAAATTGCAGCCTAGCTACTCGATAACGCGGAAGCAATTTGGGTTGTTGGTCTGCGAACTTTCAAACCAAAGTCTTTGAGTCTTCTGCGAACTGTCTGCACACTACCATTTATAACACGGACCTCTTGGGATTGATTTCTTGACTTTACTGAGGTTAAATGGCGGTCCTGCAAAGTTTGTACGTGAAGAAATCTGTCATCAATAGGAGTAGTTTTTCGCGTTCTGCCAGTACCTGCTCTACGCTTATTGCTGCCAGTTTGTCTAAAACGTTCGGCTACTCTTTTGATGGTGGAGCGATGAACACGAAGGATTCTTGCAACACATTCATAATTACGACCATCTTCAACAAGAGCAAGAGCTTTTGCCCAATTTTCCGCACTTAAAACCATGGTAGAAATACAACAGGTCTTGCGCAAAAAAAATCTCTATCAAACTGACATTAGCGCAATAACGAGCAAAGCCTCCTCATCAAAAATTACTTTTCTTAAAGTAAACTGTTGGAGACAAGTTGAACCAATACACCTAAAGACATGAACTAAAAAACGAAATATAGGTATGGTATAGTTCTTTAAAAAATGGTATTTTGCAAGAAATTGGTAATTATTCCACAGGTAACACCCTGTGGAATAATTCCTAAAACATTTTAATGAATGCTGTATAATGACTAAAACCTAAGCGTATAACAAAATACTAGATATGCAAGTTCAAATTGATCATTTTATCTACAGTTTGCTAACAAATTATGAAAATTGAACGTAAAATAAAAAAGTTTTGAGACCTTAAAATTTACCAAATATTAACTTGTTGTGTTTCTTTTTGTCCCTGAGTGTACTTACCTACACTCCCCACCACCCCCAAAATGTTTGATAAGGTTGATTTTTATAACCTTTATATTTATGAGGGATAGAAGAAATAATGCGGTTTGTCTGAAAAATGACCTACTAATGGCTAGAGAAGTAAATGTAAGTGATACAAAGACTGGACCACAACTATTATCTCGGCGTCGACAACAACGACTGAAATTTTCCAGATTGCATGAACTGGACCATACCGATACAATGTAACTAGTTACGGACACAGTTCACAATACAGTGGATAATAAAGATGCACATTTTTTTGTACCCTATTTTATTGTCGTATGTATCCATCCAGCTGCGTCTATTGCTAGGTTAAATAATTTGGCATTCACAAACTTTAAAATAAATACAATACAAAGTAAATGAAATGTAATAAAATAAATCCGTAATAGAAAATGTCCGGAAAGAAGCCTGTTAGAAGCCTATGTTCACTTCTGAAGAAAATTTGGGTAGTGACCATATCGATGACCATATTTCAGATGGAAGCGACGTGGATAACCAAAATACCATTGGAGTTAAGCTGAAACCTAGCACGTTTTCATCTCAAGCATTGACTGATCCGCAACCTAGCACGTCTTCATCTCAAGTACTGGCTGAACAACAAAAGCTAATTTCTTCAAAGAGAGTAGCCGCAAAAGAGAATCTTCTACTTCAAGCAACAAAAATGTTACGAACGTCAAAAAAAGTTTCGACCGGCCCAAATTGGTGATACCGTAAGAATTCAAGTCAATGATGTTGACCGTGGTCGTACAGACTCTCGAAATGTATTAGCGGTTGTTGTTGGAATAGAGGATTAAGGCTTTTATACATTAGCAAACAAAAATGGTACCTTGAAACAGCTTTTCACCCGTAATCAGTTCGCAATTTGTAAAGAAAAGTTACTTTCCATGGATGAGGTTTCGATTCAAGAAAGAGAAGAAGCTGGTGCTAAATCAAAAAGTAGAGGGCGAGGCTATACGCGACGGCTAAATGCAGCTGTAAAAGCAAAGGCCTTTTGTGCAATTCGAAGTGTCATGGTAGTTGCAATAAATAAGAATGTCATACATTTTCTTGGTTTTTTATATTTTAGTCGTGTTTCGTGATTTGCAATGTTCTAGTGTTTGTTTTAAGTTTAACAATTTCCTTGTTTATTGGAAAACTTTGTCGTTTTATTAAATAAATATTACCTAGAGTTTTGTTTTCCTTTATTAAAAAAATGTTTCTTTACAACATACACCATGAGTACATGCTGAATGTCGCCATTCACGAAATGATATTTATAATAATATTTCACCGATATTTCGGATATACGCCAAGCAACTTAAAGAATGTTGACATTCACTGGTGTATCTCGACATTCAGCGGATTTCGGTTTTTCACAGTAACATATATATCCCAAAAGAAATTCATACAAATGAATAGATAACTGTTAGAACATCAATGTCTTCTATTTGCAGACATCTGCTGATTTTGTTCATTTTAATTAATTATTCAGTGCAAAATGACAGCGTCATACAAGTCTCCAATTCAATCATTTTTCTATGAATATAAGTGCTTGTATTTTCGTAGAATTTAACTGACCTATGTCATCTATAATTTGTGGTAGTCCATTTTTTATTTCTGAATAGCCCTCAAAGAGCGTGCCTTTGTTGCATCAGCTCTAGTTGGCCATCGAGTTGTCGATAGGCTTTTTTTAGGTAACAACTTAACCTATTCATCGTCTTCTAACTGCAGACAATTTTTAAAAAATTCCCATTGAGAAGTGGATGTTGGCAAAAAACTCTCATTTAAGCACAGGAGATATTTAGTTGCATCTAAACACAATTCTGCTGCGCATGTGCCAATCAAATTTAAGCAATGCGCAGCACAAGGAACTCATTTAAATTTTTGAAGTAGCGGTGGTATAGTCGTTGTTTCTAATTTTTCCGCCCTCTTTTTAATTTGCGTCCTGGGCTATTGCCCCAATTGCCCCGTGCTTAATCCGGGCCTGGTAGTACGACATTCAGATCACCTTTAATTTATTCCATTTCTCTCTTGAATGTAAATTTAACATATAAACAGTTCAAATAGGCAATTAATTCATCTCTCGGCGTTTATGTTAAAAAACAGTAAACAAATAGAACATGGACGAATCTTATATTCAACAGAAAACTACTGTAAAATAAAACAATCATAGCATTCTGCTTCTGCAGTAGGTAGATGCTGTTTTATAAGATGTTAAGTACCTAGTAGTAGAGGATACCTACCATTTTCCAAGTATATTATTTACTCGTTTGTTAGATTTATCTATTCCATAAAATCCTTTCACGTTAACTTAACCAAAACAAAACGAAAAAAATCTAATAAATCCAAGTTAATATAATGATAAAAAATACATATTAGTGGTCATATAATTCACACATTTAAAAGTTATCGGTGGTTTTCTCTTTTATTTGTCCACTCTGATGTTAATAATTCTCATTTTATGTCAACTACTTTAACACCTACACGGTTGGCAAGCTTATAATGTACCCACACATAACCAGAAATTCTAGTGCATTATTCACACACAACAACACCTTGGCCACAAAACACCTTTCCGTGAGGTGAAAAGTATTCACCGAAAATATAAAAGCCATACATCAAAGAGGCAAATACATCATATATATAAAATGTCACTAGGCTGCCGACAAAGTCATTCATATCGGAATGATGTATAAAACGACTGATAAAAAATATGCATTATAATATCTAAAATTCTCCGCTTTAATAATTAATAAATAATGAAAGTCGTTCCGCTCGTAATAGGCTTAAAATTTCAAAATAACTGAAAATGTCCAATGCGTAAATTAAATAGATTAAATTATTACCCATAATTGAAAAGGTAGTCCAGTGTGGGCAGTTATTAATATTAAACAAGTATTTTCTTAACAAAATTATTTTATTGAGCTACCGCGGTTTCTTGGGAAAAAAATTTACTTCACATCATACATAAAATCTATTTCAAACCTACTACTAACTATTATAAAAAATAAATACTATAAATGTTAATTTAAAAAATGTTCTATATAGATTGGTTTATAGATACAATTTTACTACTATAGTGCTTTCGTTTGATATGCAAACTAATGGAATGCGGTGCTCAGTGGCGCGCGCAATTATCCTAATGTAGGAAATACAATAAAAAACAATAATGCTAATAACTCAATTTAATTTATAATACATCAAAAACAAATTGAAAATGGAGGCGAACCGTAAGTGTATTTGTTTTTATTTTATCCGAGCGAACGTTTGATCTGGTGGTATCGCCTGAAAGACATATATTAGAGGAATTTCGCGCGTTGTATTCAAGGATATTATTTGTAATTGTCTCGTCTCGGTGGCAGTTGTAAGAGTTCGCTGAGTTATTGTGGCCTTGACCGTATTCGGTAGGTGTTTACAACGCGACATCAAATGTTTTATTTGGATTAAACATGATGGTAAATGAAGGATACGGTGTGGCAAGATAAGAATGTAAAGAGCTCTCGTCAGGCATTTATGGAAGGATGGTCTACACGGTTGAAGATACCAACTGGAAAAGGACGTCACGTCGTTTAATAATAGTGCATATTGGTAGTGAATGTGGTTTTGTAAATGACGGTCTTTTAACCTTCGAATACAAGAAAACAGGCGATGACCATGAACACATGAAATCCACCGTTTTCGAGGATGGGTTCAAAGGAATTCTGGGCACAAATTACAACCTGGATCTGTTATAGTGATGGATAATACTTCTTCTCATTCTCGTAGAACAGAACAGCTGCCCACAACTGCATGACGGAAAGGGTAAATTAAAGACTGTCTGGAAGAAAGAAACATTGAACACGATGATTCACTACTTAAAGCTGAATTGTTGACACTGGCAAGGCAACATTTTCCAGCTTTCAAGAAGCTTTCATGAAATGGCCAAAGCAAGAGGAATGAATACTCCGGATACTCGGGAGTATCCGGAGTTATAATAAATTTAAATAAATGTAAATAATAAATTAAACCAGTCATAATAAATGTAACTGAAGACAGTAGTGAAAGTGACCTATTTTCAGATAGTGAATAGTGATATGAATTTCTGATGTGAGTTTTTGTGAAGAGTGCTATTCGTAAGTGACAGTGAAAAATACCAATGTTAGTGTAACTATACAGGGTGGTCCAACTTTTACCTGCATAACTTGTCCAACTTTTACCTGCATTTCAGAATCGATAGATAATCGACAAATAATGTGAGTTTGGTTAATAAACTATATGCGAAAAATGCTTCGTTACAAAGTTACAGGGTGTTAAAATTTAAGACAAAAATTCAAATTTTATTAATATCTTTATAACCAATTGAGATATTTATATGAAATTTGGCACGTGTAGAGAAGGTTCTAGGTTCTAGGTTCTAGGTTCATTTTCTGATGTAATAATATTATTTTTATTTCCACCAGTGGCGTGCGTACGGGTACCGATTGTGATATTGTTAATAAGAAAACAGATACGCCACTGGTTTCTCTCAAAGTAAAATTTTATCTGCAATCTCTATTCAATTTAAAAGAAAAAAGTACTCTTGGATTTTTTTTGTATGACGCAAAATTTTCGAGAAAAAAATAAAAATCGTCTAAATCAAATGTATTGAAAACCAACATAAAAATAACATACCATTACACATTTTACACATAATTTTAAAATCTGTTAAATATTTAATAGATTTTACAGGTTTTTTTATAGAAACTGTTCAAAATGACTACCGTCATTGTCAATACATGATTGGCATCTTCTGGTGATGCTATTAATTGCTGCCGATAGAATGTGAGTGTTACGACGCTCACATCACAACTCATCACAAGTTTCTTGAATTTTTAAGACTAATTCTTCGCGGTTTCTGACCGGCACCCTGTACACTTTTTCTTTTAGCTAGCCACAAATAAAGAAATCAAGTGGGGTCAGGTCAGGCGACCTTGGGGGCCAAGATATAGGTCCCTCATGATTATTTTCGACTTCTCCAGGGAAACGGCCAATCCATTGATTTCCGTAATGCTCTGTTATCCAGTTTCTCACATTCCGCTCGGTCGACATGTACTCGATCGACGTGTACCCTCGGGAGTACACTGCCGACCTCGGCGCGTTATTATCCTTATAACACCTTTGATACCTTAATTACTATAATGACCTTACTGTTAATATATCTGTTTCTAAACATTCTAAAAATGTCCAGTTTAACAATAACTCGTTGTTTCTATCACCTGTGACGCCTCAGGAAGTTTGTGACTTAATTAGTACAGTGGCTGGTAAAGAATCGAGGTGGCTTAAGATAATATACCGGGATCGGTATTACTCAATGTTAGTTATCTCATATATCTCTATCTATACTTATAAATGAGTCCTTCTGTCAGGGAATATTCCCTAATATTGTAAACAAATCTTAAAACCATAACAAATTGTATTGCCGAAAATAACATAAACGTTTATGAATACTTTATATAAAATGTCTTAAAGAGGCGTCGCTGGTTTCTGATATGATCACTCAAATGTCGCATTCCAGTTTTCCTCGTTCCCTTTCTGCAACGTGCCACATCAGCAATCCTTGAATGCCAGCGGGATGACATCACAGCTGACTGCCATATATAAATCAACTAATCAGAACTAATCAGAACTCAACTAATATCAGAACTGGTGTTCTGATATTAGTATCTTAGTATCCCGCAAGGGAGTATCTTAGGGCCACTAATATTCTTGATATTTATAAATATCAACTCATTTATGTCCATATTTGCAGTTGATACATCAGCTTCGGTATCATCAAAACACTTTGACAAATATAGCTTTAGTGCAATGAAGTCTATATTGAATATTCAGGATTACTTTTATGATAATGGTCTGGTACTTAAAATTCTAAAACAATTTTTTTGTCATTTTCTCCAAAAAATATCATCGAAAGTCTACTAGTTAGAATTGATGAAACAACTATAAAGCAAAGCCACTCTTTTAAATTTTTAGGTAGATACGTACATAGATTGCAGTCTATCCTGGGAAAATCACATTGATTTTTTTAAAGAAACTCAATAGGTACAGTGCCGTTCAATTGAAAGTAAACGATTTTTTTAATTAATGTGAAACATGCTTTCAGGTAATCAAAACTTGATTGTCAATTTTATTTGTCAGTTTACTAATAATTATTCTATATTTAATAATTATAAGTTTTCCTTATAATTATTATTATTATTATTATGCCGCGCTTAACTGAACCGCAAAAAATGAGAGCTGTGATGTTACTGCAGAACGGATGGTCAATGCAAGCAGTTGCAGATACTTTGAATGTGAGTATAGGTTGCATTTACAAAATTAAGCAAAAATGGAATGCAGAAGGAACTGTTGAGTACGTCCATAGAGGGGGCCGTCAGAAATTCAGTACTATGGAGGAATACTAACTCGTCCTTGACCACCTCCGACAGAATCCTTTTGATACAGCATAGACTGCCTGCTTCTTAACAAATTTTCCTGCTTCGGTGGAAACCGCAAGACGACGTATCAGAGCATCTGAGCTGAAGAATTTTTCGGCTGCAAATAAAGTTTCTCTGTTGCCACGGCATAAGGAGCAAAGGTTAAACTTTGCCAACCAATTTGTCGGTGTGCCACAGGACTTTTGGGACAAGACAATTTTTTCAGACGAAAAAGTTTTTCAATCCTGCTATGATGGCTCTGTGCGTGTATACCGCCCAAGAAATTTCCGATATGAAGAGCGCTATATAAATTCTACAGCTCGTAGTGGTCGCTTCTCTATCAACGTGTGGGCATGGATATGTTGCCAAGGAGCAGGTGTTACTTGGAGAATCAGAGAGCGTCTTACTGGTCAAAGCTACGCTCGCATTTTGGAATATGTTATGTTACCTTCCGTTTCCATTTTATATCCCGAGAACTTCACTTTCCAGCAGGAGAATATTTTTATTTCCTCTTTCCTTTTTCCATATTTCAATTAAATTTATATTTCATGATAATTCCTCAATTCACAAATCACGAGTTGTTACTGAATGGCTGAATACAAACCATATTAACACTGCCTTGGCCCTCTAAGTCGCCGGATTTAAATCCGATAGAAAATGTATGGGCACAAATGGAAAAGGACATGTATAGCAGAAATTTCCGACCAGCGAACGTAGAAGAACTGTGGTTGGCGAATGAAAATGCCTGGGAAAATATTGGCGAGGATTACACCCGGACACTGATATTGTCTATGGGAAATAGGCTTCAAAAAGTTATAAACGCGAATGGTGCTTGGACCAAATATTAATTCAGAGTAACTTTCTTAAGTTCTCAGTTAGTTTGTTAATTTAATGGATTTTTTTACAAGAGACGTCCTTACCATATAGATTTTGTTCTTAATAAATACTGTATATAAAATGCTGTCACCCTATAACTGACAGATACTTCAACCTAAAATAATTTTTAATGTGATCTGTTTACAAAAGCCTGCTTCACAATGAGAAAATTTCCAAAATTTCTCATAAGAGTCGTTTACTTTCAATTGAACGGCACTGTACTACTTGTTTTGTCCTATGGAAATTAAGAAATGATGTAAATTTGTATACATTTTTAGAATATGTATGGAAATGTTCAATCAAGACTCAATTATTGCATTATTTGCTGGGGAAATGGCAATAAAATTGTTCATCTGTTCATTCAACAAAAGAAAATTATTAGAACTCTTAACATTTAAGGGTATGCGACACTCCTGTAGAAGCTTTTTTGTAGAACTAGATCTTCACTATTTTTTGTTTATATATTTTTAATTAAGTGTATTATGTTATATGCAATCCAGATACATTTACTGACAATTGACAATAGAGCAAATTTAAATTGTCACTCCTTAAGACCTATGTTTGATATAACTGTACCTCAACATAACATAACATGACTGTACCTATTTCATATTTTTTGCAAAACAATGGCTTAAGTTTTCTAGAAACTTATGTGCGATCCGAGGCCCAAGTGTTACAATTTATTTAATCAGCTACTCGAAAATAGTTCGTTAGATGATAATGATACCTGCAACATGTTTAGTACCTGCATAATACATATTTATAGTTGTACCGGTTGGCTATGGATACATTATTACGTACATTAGTGTTTTCAATCCACCATTTTGGTTTCTTTTAGGTAGATATATTAATCGAAATAAAAGCAAGTCGGCGGCCCATACAATTATGTTGGTAGGTAAACATTTACAAAGCAATAAAATATTAACACTATAATTTCTAAGACTATAAAATGATATTAATGATTCGGAATTCTTGAAACGTGAAGTCGTAAAGCTGAAATTGTTCATTTAGAACAATCAGCTAACACACGAAATATAATTTTATTCTTCATTATTTCATATTTGCTCTTTTTGTACTGGGATGTATACTACATTGTATAACCGCGACTGATTGTAAGGCGTTTGGAAAGCTTTTATTATTTCCCTCGCTATCTGATATGGCGCAGCCAATGAACCGTTTTTGGAATATGTTAACCAATCACATATCTATAAGTTACATGTATGCACCGCGATAATGATGGGTATAAAGCACACGAATCTTGATACGAAAAATTTGAAGTTGACAAGGTATATTATGCATACTTAGTCGAATTTGATAATATGGCGGGAGCGCAAGGAAAGTAATAACACTTGAATCAGTAGGTATGAATAATTTCTAAACTCAGAATTCGTCGTTTATATCACGAAGTGACTTGACTTACTTTCTAATGTTTCAGGAAAACAGTTTAAATATTCATATAATCTTTGTAGTCCAGTCATTGAAGATAAAAATAAGCTTTTACCTTCGAATTCTTTGCACTTCGTTTTACATTTGGAATTAAGAATGGTTTTACAAATTTGGAATTAAGCTCATCTTACACTTAACTTCAAAAGTGACACGCCCGACTTGTGTTTTTTGATTTTACGTGGTAAAAACTACGTAAAAAAATATAAAAAATGCAGACAAATAATTTTTTAGGTTCCCATCTTATATAATTATGTAGAATAAAGCTTCTTTGATGTCCTCGAACATGATTTACAATGTATTCCAAATTTTCAATACTTAAAACCACCCCATATCTCCTATACCTACACTAATAAAAAAAATAAACGAAAATATTGTAAAAATTTGACATTTATTTATGTATAAACACGATACACGCACGCATATAATGAACTATGAAACTCCAAATTTATATGGAATGGAAAAATTTGTATACACTGAAAAAATGCGATTGTTTTTTTACCATAACCTTCCCTTCATTTTGAAGCTACAACGTTTTAACAACCATTTTACAGGTAATTTCAAGGGCTACAAAACCAAGTCCTTCATATTCAAAAGGTAAATGGTTAAAGGACTAGAGAGGGTTGACCAGCGCACTATAATGCAAATTTCTAACAGGTATATCTCCGTTCATTTTTTTCCTATAGAAATATAAAAAAATTAATTAATTTCAAAATTTTTGTTAATAAATTTTTGTACTACAGTTCATTCAATATGTATGTATAGTTAACTGACCCCATATAAGATACCGCGCAGTTGCCACATGTAATTCTTAATTTTCTCAGTATTCAATTAAAATATC
This sequence comes from Tetropium fuscum, assembly GCA_964058915.1. NCBI lineage: Eukaryota > Metazoa > Arthropoda > Insecta > Coleoptera > Cerambycidae > Tetropium > Tetropium fuscum. Next base: position 1,889,013 of record CAXKVY010000108.1, on the reverse strand, counting down.
AAATTCCACAATACTATATTAAAGTTGTATATATTATTTATGAATGTTATTAATTAATAATTGTGCGCACAATAATATATTATAGGCCAAGATGTTACGTTTTTACATTTATCTTCGTCTACTTTAAATATGGCAATTACGTAAACATCTATTTTTATAGTTAAAAGCGGCAACGCCGATCCACGGCCTTTCCAATAACAAATATTCGAGCAGTATATCTCTTTTTAACTTATTGGAATTGTATCTCTCGGATGGGGATCGGATTCTCGGATCGAATAGGATCAGGTTCGCATATCTTACAGTGGCGTGTTCGCGGGAATTGCTAATATATTATTTATATACCTATCTGTGTAGGTATACATCGCTACGAGAGTTGAAATAAAAGAGTATGGCGGTTAGCAAACATGTTTGTTCGTTTCGTATGAAACCTGAAAAACGTAGATTTCCACCAGACTTCCCTTTATAAACGAGATAGGATAGGCATGTTAAAAAAATTTAAGGAAAATATTATTTGACGGCAAAAATGGATAGTGGGTGTTAGAGCAGAGCCGACTTTAACAAAAAAAAAAGTTGATTTATGGGCTGCTCGAAGTAGGTACTGACGTGTACTGAGGTAGGTAGGTACCTATTACATCCTCCACTTAAGACATTTCTCAAATAATTTTATCCAAAAAGTATTCCAGTGCTCAAATAATTTTATCCAAAAAATATTCCAGAAAAGTTAGGATTTTTATTGGGATTTACAAAACTGAAAACGCTCTCTGGTTTATTGCATAAGTAAGTACCTATTGTCCATTGACTTTATTTTTATATAGGTACCTACCATCCTAGATCGCAAATTAATAATTTACATCAGTGGGCAAAATTAAAAGTTCTATAGACTGTTTATAAAATTATAACCGTGTACTTACCTAGCCACAAAAGAAAGGAAAATTTTCAATGACTGTAAAATACCTCAAGGTCAGTTTCTAATCTTGATTGGCTGTAAAAAGTGTGTGTATGGGAAATCGCTTTGCGATGAGAAGCTGGTAGGTAGGTATGTATTGCATTTGTAATGATTTTTAAAAATGTGTCAAATCTGTCAAAGCTTATCTGTTAATAATCTTTGTCTTTGTTGAGTATTAACGATTTGGTAGATTAGGTAGGTACCTACTTACACAATAAATATGATTGTATTTCAATCGCAAGTATATTTATTTTATTTTTCCGTTTTAAAGTTTATTTTTCTCGACTACTTAGCTGTTTTGTACATATTTATTTTTGTTACTTGTGGGAAATATGGCTACTGGCGAACCACCGACTAAAAAATGGTAACGCGCTGAAAGCATTACCTCATGAGTGGTGTGGAAACTTGCATTCAATATCAGCTGTGGTGTTGAAAATATGCATATATAAACCTTCTACTTTCACCCCCCTAAGAAAAAAATGTCTACGCCAATGAAAAACATTGTGTTGGTCAGGGTTGCCGGTCGTTCAACTATACATACATAACTGTTTGTACTCATTTTTTACGTATCTTTTTTTAGTTTTAGAAAAAAAGTTTTTTAAAGAAATTTGAAAATTACGTTTTTCGTTTGTAACGCGAACACCCATAGAAGCCCTAAGAAGCCTTGTTTTTGATAAAGAGCCACTGCCACCAGATAATATATGCTTAAAGTCCGATATTGTCAATGGACTGTGGAGACCAAATTTACTACCCCTAATTTAGACTTCCCCAAAACGTCTACTGGGCCCTTAAGTTTAGTTGGTAATGTGGCAAACAGCGGAAGAAGGTACACGCAATCCGACCTCGGCTTATATGCCTAGATTTTAGGGACGATTTCCTTAGGGGTAGCCCTGAAACTGACTTAAGAGGGCGGAGTTTTCAGAAAAACCACAACGAATGCTTAAAAAATCTACTATATTAAGTTAAGGCTTTATATGCACAAAATTTACATGAAAAATGGTCAAACGTAAAGCAATCCTTAAATTTGTAATACATCATAAAATATGTGATATGCAAACTTATAGCTCATATACGCCGGCGCCGGCGTAAATAAGTACCTAACTACCTTTTCTATTGCGATTTGAGATTGGCGGGGGCTCTGCCCTTTGACGTATAGGCCTCAGTATGGGCCCGTCACGTCCCGCCTTTCGAGAGCTATACCAGTCCAGTTGCCTTAATAAAGCCAACGAGGCGGCTGGGACATAGCTCTCTAAAGTCCCTGGGCATCAGCATCAGTTGTCCCAGGTATTGCATACGTGTATGCAGGAAAGCGGGGCAATTCATCAGAACATGCCCTGCTGTCTCCTCATCTTCCAAGCATCCCCTACACTCAGGGTCTTCCACAAGACCCATTATGTAAAGGTGTCGTCTTAGGTGGCAGTGACCGGTCAGTAGGCCTGTCACTGTTCTTAAGTTACATCTGCTTAATTTCAGCAGCTGTCTGGTCCTCCCAGCGTCGGGACCAGATATGAGTTCTTTATGAGTTCCTGCCTCATGCCTGGAGCAGTTGTCCAACAATGTTGAAACATTTGTTGGGCTAAAGTCTTCATTGAGAGAACCGCTGTGCTTCTGGAGATCCCTACGAAGGGTTCAGGCCCAGTAGGTGTATCTAAAGTGCCTAATTTGGCTAGTTGATCGCCCTTCTCGTTTCCCGGTACACCAGCATGTCCTGGGACCCAGACAAGGCGTAAATTATTCCTCTGAGAGAGCGTCTCGAGGACGGTCTTGCATTCCAGAACCAGTTTTGAGCGCACTTCAACGGCACTAAGTGCCAAGATGGCAGCTCTACTGTCGGAGCATATATTGATTCTACCAGTTCTTTGTGGACCAGCTAGCAGCTCCAGCCCACAGGATAGAATCGCAAATACCTCGGCCTGGAAGACAGTAGCATGTGCACCCAGAGCAAAGTATTTACTTATTTGTTCCGAGTCAGAAAAGACTCCGGCACCCGACATTCCATCCGCCCTGGATCCATCCGTATACCAGTTGGTTCCGTTGCGGATTGCCATCGGGGTGTTCTCTATCCCCCACTCCTCGCGGTCAGGGATTACGACCTCCAGGATGTTCGAGGGATATAGTTTAGTGGGAATATGATCACCACTCATGAGTAGAACCGGACATCGTTCGGAGGCCCAGTTCCACATGCGAGAGTGCCCGAATGAGCACACCTGTAACTGGTCTAGCGTGCGCAATCTATATACCGCACGCATGGCTTCCAATTTATAGAATATTTGTAGTGGCATGTACCTTTTCTATTTCCGTCTATACAATTATTACATGACACTTTGGCCTTTCTCAAATTTTCTTGAGTTACGTTATTTACTGATATTGACCGATAATTATATCAAAGGGTCTGGAAACTGGCGCCGTTACCTTGCGTTAACGAATTTTAATCTATAGAAACGATCGAATATATAAATTGATAGAGCCTGCTAAGCTATAGCGGTATGGACTGCGTTATTGCAAAGAGAGAGAATTTGTAACAAAACATCCTCCGTGTTGCACAGCCTACCCTGATTGAATTACCGGGCTCTGATTTTCACTTGTTCTCTCCCTCGACCCGCCTTCTTTTATCTGCCGACACAGCGTTTGCACCCCTGTTAACCTAACCTACTTAATTTAGATACGAAGGCGCTTCGACCTTATATTTACTTAGCATAGCACCCATAAAAATATTATTCCGTACGCTACTAATGTTATGCAAGTATATATTGTACCATAAAGTTACCTGCATTACCTACAATATATCCGCATTAGCACGCAATATAGGGAACATGCGAATCCTACACGGCCAATATGTTAATCAAATGTGGAAATTTTACCCCCTCTTGGGTAAATATTGTTGATATTTTCTACCCGATATATTTGTACCTATATTTTTCATATTTATTTTATTCATATTCAAAAAGGGCGTTTTGGAACTCTTTTGTGAATGTTTTGATAAGGTGTGTTTATTGCACTTTTTGGAGAGACGCAACGAATGCCCCCCACAATGCAAAACGTGTTCTTTTCATCAACAGTCTGGTTATTGAAATCATTATATTATTATTATTATATGAGCTGAGAGGAGGTATTTTCCTTACGAGGCATTATGAGACATATAATCCCATGGAAGACAAGACAAGTGTAAATTTCCTTGCGGCAAATTTTTTGTAGAAGCAGCTAATCCAAGTTAGGTACAGATTAGAAACAAAAGAATTCGGCCTCACTGCAAAAATAATGCGGTGTGCCTGTGCAGTGCATATTTTTTTCCATTTTCAAGGTTTCCACGTTTCTTCTTGCTAGTAACTTTATTCAAAAATCGGTTGTTTCCGGGATGGCTTCGTCTTCTTTTAGATAACAATCTGGAGGTGGGTATTTTGTTGTGTCATATACCATAGCTCTAGGGGACCACCTAGCCGCGAGACTTGACCGCTAAGATTTCGATCTTCGAAGTTAAGCAAGGCGTTCGTTGGTGGCACTTGGATGGGTGTACTAGACCTAGGTCCTCATTATCATTTATCTGGGACCACGCGTCCGCGACAGATGTTTAGTGTTCCCAGGTCTCAGTTGGCCTGTAATTATGTCACGTGGGTTTCGGGATTAAATGAAAGCCCGGTACTTGATGCTTACCAGGTTTACCAGCATCTGTACCAACTATACGATGGCTGTTTTTGTTCTATTGAATTGTGCTATTGCTGTTTCAACTATGAGGACATCAATGTCATTATCAGCTTTTTTCGTAAGTAATATCATAAGGGCATCTAATTTTTCCGAAAACAATCGAAAAAACACGTTGCTAGGTAATATTTTAACAAGAAGCATGAGTGCTGGTGGCAACAAAAATCCGAGTCGAAGACGAGGATTTTTGCAACTGCACGAATGATTTTGTTAAAATATTACTTAGCAACGTTTTTTCGATTGTTTTCACAGGAAAAATTAGAAGCCCGAATGGTATTTGACAAGACTATTTCATGAGTAACAGATTACATACATAATACATAATAAATATGCAGGTATTAATTTAAAAACTGAAAAACATGTAATTTATTTAATCACAAAATACTAAAAACTTAATTATTTATGGTACAATTAAAATATAAATTGCAATTTTGGTACACAGTAGGGGTATTGTTTGAAATATTTGTTAACTCATTGATAACGTTGGATGTAGGTAAATCATTAATGTTGTTGATGGGTCCAGCTGTACAGTGAGAAGCTCGAGGAGTGGCTGCAAAATCATCTGTTTTCTGTTTTTTAGCTGATGGATGTTCTGAGGCGTCACTTCTAAGGGTGTTTATGATGTTGGAATAATGCTCATTATCCATTTTCAGATAAGGCTTAATTGATTTGGCTGAACTGTGGCCAGTAATTTTAATTAATTGTTGTTCACCCACTCCTCCTTAAGCCAGGTGACCGCATAGAGTGGTTTTATTGAAGAGAGGATTATATTCTACTCCTAAAAAGTGGGATTTTTGAAATCAGTTATTTTAAAAAATATGTAATTATGTTATCTACCTGATTTAATCCCAGAGTGTCTTCGTCCCATAATAAAACCATTGCGTAATATTCTTCCAATTTTAATGAAGCAGAGCTCGATTTCCTTTTATTGGCGCACATCTGCAAATCCCTTCGTTTCGCATTACGAGTTTCCCTACTAGACTTAAAGATAATATCTTTAAATGGATCAAACATTATTTTCCACTTCATAAAATACATCTCTTGCATTTTTTTTGCAACGGTGTTCCACATTGTCTTCACAACTAGTTCTTTGTAATTTTCACTGTTTTCTTTCTTCATATTCCACGCCCAATCTTTCAGGATTAGGTTTAGATGCTCTAAACTTGTAGTTTCCAAAAGCTCTTATTTCTTTGCCTTGCAGAATTCCGTAAACTGTTTCCATATTGACGTATTGGTTTTAACGGTATTGTACGGTACACTTTTCTCAATCGCCAGATCAATATTAGTCATAGAATTACTTCCAAAGTGACTAATTTTCACTACATAAGCTAACTAGCGCTGTTTAAAAACATTATTACAAAATTTATTGACAATAAAATGAGAAACATTGTTTAGCGTCGTTTTCTGGTGTCCTAGGAGACCATAATTACTTGTTATCAAAGGTATTGTAATTTTTGGTGACAACAGCTGCCAAGTTTTGCCGCGGGTAAACTCGAAAAAACTGCTGACGTGTGCTGTCATACAGTTTTTCCATCTAGAAACCATTTGTAATTCAAAATTGCGCGTGTGTGATTGGTGGAAATTAAGACGAGGGAAATAGTCACTAAAATGTTCGCAGTTGTAATTTTTCACGTGAAATGATGCCGTGACTTGCGAGTATTTGCAAAAAATTGTTGTTGATTTGTTGAAACTGTCATAAATTGATCAAAAACGACATCAGAAGATAAAGATTTTTTGCTATTTTCGACATTCCTAAAATAGAAAAACCAATATTTTCGCTTATATTGAACGTCCGATGATGTCAGTACAGGCCGATGATACAGCCCGCGAAAATTACGAGAATAGCGAAAAAAAAACGATATTTATGACCTTTGCCCTTGAATTATTTTTGAAGCAGATTTTGGATCGGTGGCGATTTTTCATATATTATTTGTAATAGTGTATTTAAGACCTGTATTATTGCAAACTACACTTTTTACATACTTTTCCTTGTTGTAATACACTTTTTCTTGTTTCTTTGACTTGACTGTGGTATAATTTAGTCATTTTCAGTTTCACTTTGAAAGGGAAAGGCGAACACGCGTAGATAGATACACGTAATACTAAGAGTATTTTCCTGTGTAGGTATTCGTGTAAATGCAAAAAGTTAAACATTGTCAGTTTCAAATTAGATATGGACCGATAATGATAAGATAACTACACTCTCCGGCACAAAATTCCGTCACCCTAAAATTTTGCCCAATTTTGATGTTTTATAACTTTTTTATTTTTCATCTGATTTTCATAAATTTTTTACCAGTCTGTAGATCAGTTCATTGTGTGTCTTTTTAATTATTGTAATAAGTCATATTTTTCGTCCAGGCAATATTATACAGGGGTAAATCAAAGTGTTGTTTTTTGTCGTAAACTCAAAACACCCTGTGGAAAAATTGAGGCGAATAATTTTGTTTACAAACTGTTTGCTGCCATCTTAGACGTATTGTAAACATTTTGTTTTTTGATTCATCCCATTATCTCATTTCTTCTGCGAGCAGCAAAATTTTAAATGAAACGCTGATTTCAAGCTTATTTTTATTAACAAAAACTTCCACTAGGTATATCACAAAATTAATTAACAAAGACAAATTTTAATAACGTGTATGTCCTCCTCTCGCAACAATGACAGCGTGCATTCTTCGTGGCATCGAATTAATAAGATTACTTATTCTGTCTTGAGGAATAGCCTGATATTCTTCTGTCAGCGCCAGCCGTAAGTCTTGCAAGGTTAGTGGTTGCACAGGACGGCGACGGAGTGCTCTTTTAAGAACATCCCAAAGATGTTCGATTGGGTTGAGATCCGGGCTACATGCGGGCCAGTCCAATCTTGGAAGTCCAACCTCATCCAGATATTCGCTCACTACCAGTGCAACGTGAGGTCTAGCATTATCATGCGTTAATGTAAATTGGTTCCCAATGAAAGGAGCAAATGGAACAACAATTTCTTGGAGGATTTCCTCAATGTAACGGTGGGCGGTTAGTGCTCCATTTTCAACAAATACAAGGTCAGTACGTGCATCGGTAGAAATACCCGCCCAAACCATGACTGAACCACCGTAATATTGCAGTCGCTCAGATATGATGCAGTCTGCATATCTTTCATTTCTACGTCTGTATACCCGTTCACGACCATCCGGCGACCTTAAACAAACCCTGGATTCATCTGTGAATAGTACGTTTCCCCACTGTTCTACAGTCCAGTCAGCATGCGCTCTTGCAAATCTCAGTCGGTGTTGTCGATGCCGAGGAAGCAATTTTGGACATACTGCTGGCCTTCGTGAATGCAATCCTGCTTCTAACAATCTTCTACGTATCGTTCTTTCACTTACACTTACTCGACGTACCATTTGCAAGTCATTTTTTAGATACACAGCAGTAGCTCTTCGATCTCTTAAAGAACTCATAATGACAAAGTGATCATCAGCTTGAGTGGTCATTCTCCTTCTGCCAGAGCCTTGCCGCCTAATAAAGTTTCCCGTCTGTAGATACCTATTCCAAACATCAAAAACTGACCGCGCAATTCCCAGAGTACGGGAGACATAACTCTTATTGCGGCCATCCTCTATTAAGGCAACAATTCTACCTACGTCTGCTGTAGTTACCATGATGACAACACACTAAATTAACTGTACTGTCAAATATTCTGTCACAATAACCGCGTATTTAGCCAACGTCGATGTTTTTTAATTAAGAATGATAAAATTAACAGCGTTTCATTTAAAATTTTGCTGCTCGCAGAAGAAATGAGATAATGGGATGAATCAAAAAATAAAATGTTTACAATACGTCTAAGATGGCAGCAAACAGTTTGTAAACAAAATTATTCGCCTCAATTTTTGCACAGGGTGTTTTGAGTTTACGACAAAAAACAACACTTTGATTTACCCCTGTATAATATTGCCTGGACGAAAAATATGACTTATTACAATAATTAAAAAGACACACAATGAACTGATCTACAGACTGGTAAAAAAATTTATGAAAATCAGAGGAAAAAATAAAAAGTTATAAAACATCAAAATTGGGCAAAATTTTAGGGTGACGGAATTTTGTGCCGGGGAGTGTACTAAAATCTTTACCGCGTCTCTGAACGTTGTTTCGTTTTTAGCGTCCATAAAATGAGAGACTAAATTAAAAAGTGCCGATAAGTTAATTCATGACAAGAAAATTACGGGAATTAAACATGTCACAACACGGCCGCCACCGCTTTTCTCTCTGAACTGTCTCACCCCAAGTATGATGTAAAGAGGGTGTAATTTGCCCCCTGAGGTACAATAGGCTACACAATAGTCGATCAAAGTCCCGGCTAAGGTTTGTCATTACACATACTCCCTACAACCAAGGATGTTATTAGGCATCAATTGATATGGTTATGTGATTACCAACGAGCGGTCGCCTGTGCGTAATTATATTATTTTGCCTTAACCGAGGAGCAATATGAGGATGTCAAAAGTAAAGGGCGTTGATCGCTCAAATTGTGGCAGCAATATTCGATCTATAAAAATACCTATGATTTGTTTTTGTTTCATATCCTAACTACATCACAACATGTGCGCCAATAATAGTGATCATCGGGGAATAAGTATAAAAATAGGGAGGTATTTCGAGTTTTTAATTGACTTTCTTACTTGTTTCCCTAGGTTATTTATTATTACGGAATCGTCAGAGGCGATTGTGCACGATATATAAGTACTGAAAATTCCCTAGATCTAGGGAAAATCTGCACAATCTGGTAACACTGCACCCGACGATGTAGCAACCATCGATGTCTGGGGGCGCCAGATACAACCCCCCAAAGGCGAAGTCTCAACTCTCTAGGGCTTCAAATAACCGAGATACGCCCCTGGTCCTATTTAGAATAGTTGCATAGTATAAGAACATGTAGACTATATATCCCCTGTAGAACTCTTCGAGACACCCTGTATGCAATCTAGAATGGGGTGGAATAATTGAGATCAATCTAGAATGGGATGAAATAATCGAGATAAGCTTCCAGAAGCTTCCAGAACCTTAAAAATAGTATACTAAGAGCCAGCCGATCGTTACATTATATAGTCACTTTATAACTTAATTATAGTTTAAACTTATAGTTACTAAACACTTTATAGTTTAAACGCTCTTTAGAGACAAGACCCAGTAACAAGTAATTAAAAGTGTTCAGTTTGCGATAGTGATTTGTCACTGCAAGCCATTGTGACTTGTTGAGTTTGGAAGTTAATAAAGTGTATTTGGTTTCTGGACAGTACCACTTAATTATACAAACTCTCCATAAAAAAAATGTAATCTCCATAGAATGCAGAAGTATTAAAACTTAACGTTAACCTAAAGGTATATTTCCCTCAAATAAACTTCAATAGTTTAATGATATTTAAAACAATATGGCAACAATGCCAATACATTGCGTCACGCACGTGAGGCTTTGTTTCCTGGGTGTTGTCTTAAAATTCACAATATCTATAATAATAACAAAGGAAAAAATTGGGTTGCACATAAGAGATTCCACTGCAAGAACGGACGAGTCAGAGAAGAATGGATGGAGATGCCCGTGATTTGTCTCTCTGGTATATAAATCGTACCGAAATCAATGAGTTTCATTTCAGAGGTTATAGGTTATATAGGTGTGTATAGGTATTAATGTTGGTTTGTTTCCTAAAATCTTATTGCAAATAAACCTGTACACATTTATCTGCGCCAATATCCTTGGCATGAAACATGACACCGATATGAGGTCATGTGTCATCCCGAGTGGGATTATCGCTCTTGACTCCACGTATCCATGTAGGTTTGAACCAGTCTTGTAAGGCATGGGCGTGGGCTATGCATCTTGCGCGACTCTCCCCACAACTATGGAACGCGTCGCCTTTCCGCGCAACCAACCCCGGTCCTGTCTCGATGGGTACAGTCAATGGTGGCGGTACACTAACAAGCATTTAAGAACTCGCGGCTACAGGGATGGATATTACTTTGGCTCCTTCTCCTTGACTTCCCACAGGCGCATACCCAGAGTATCGCATATAGCAGCGGCCGTCCGCCATTTTCACTCCATCGCATACCCGCGGCAAACCGTATTATTCTACAGTATTTACTTACTATTTGAAAATCTTTGAACCATTGTTTCAAAATACTATTTATCTGAGCCTATTTCCAAAAGTTAGTATGGCGCTAATTATGGAGTATAATGGCGTAAATATGGCCGCATAGTCGCGGCCGTCCGCCATTTTTACTCCATCGCAGCGTATTACTCTACGGTATTTACAATTTGAAAATCTCTTTCTGTTAGAGCCATTGTTTCAAAATACTATTTATTTAAGCCTATTTCCATAAGTTATTATGGCGCTAATTATGGAGTAAATATGGCCGCCGTGTCGGCATTTGGCCCTTCAAACGAATGTGGTACTCTGGTTTTAGCCCAGAGATAATTATATAATATATATGCGGGTTTTAGTGTATAACTAGCGACACCTAGTGCTCATATATTTGTCATCTAGGATCACATGGAAATAAATATTGCAGATTCCTCTTTCTGAGCGGTGCGGGCGCCATCAGACGGTGATATATAGGCTCAGATGAAAAATAGGTAAAAATCTACAACATCCTAACCATAGGTCACAGACAGTCAAACAAATAAACGGAAAGTCCTGAACAAAGCTACAACATAAAATATAACAACCGGCAAAAGTATCCCGGAAAGGATAGAGGCCAAGCATTGCACTCACGACAGGTAAAAATCATAGATAAAAAATGTGAATATCGTTCTGTACAATAAAAACGACCATAAATGGAAATTGCGTATTTTTGTACTGTCAATATATCTGAAATATATACATTTGGGGATCACCAGCTGTGTGGTATATCTTCCGTTTATTGTATCATGGGTATTTTCAGCAAGAGATATGAGAAGGGATAAGGCTAAGACTCCTAGGAATACTTTGCTAATAAACCCACAGTGCCTTTCTAAACATCAGGCAATAATTCCATAAATAATCAATGTTTATATACATAGGTATATACGCCCGAAAAAGTGGTAGAAAGACAGGATATGATTTGTACGATTATACATGATTCGATTTGATAATTTTGTCATCAATTTCGATCAATTTTTAAGGTAAGAAAACACAAACTATATAGGTAAGTTTTATATTTATAAATTTCTTATCAGACAACAAATTGCCCCAAATATGTAGACACAGTATTTCTTTTATACACTCATAACATAAAATGAATTTTGGAGAAACGCAGAGGAAAATTGATAATTAATATAGAAAAATATTAGCTGTATTGTGGTTGTTTAAACTAATTGCTAAATCAAAATAAAATTGATATTAGTAATATCCTGAGTTCTCACATTAACAAAAACCATAGGTATTAGTTAAGCATGGTATGGCGATCATAAATATTACGACGCTGCTCTTTAACTTGCCGTTTCCACTTATCTTGCTGATGTCCAACTCTGTTAAGAACATTACCTCTAATACTCATATTATGAGACATTGGGCCGGTAGAAATTTCATCCTAAAAAAAATAAACAATATTATTATCATGCGTACCACCACGTGTTTGCATTTACCTCTTCGTTAGTGTGCTCCTGATAGTTACCCTTAATTCTTTTATTTAAAAGGGGGTCAAGTATTATTAGGAAAGCCATATATATAACGAGACTGGAGATAACACAAATGACAATTATAACAACAACTTTGATAATGCTGGTGTTTCGATTCTCGTATTTACACTCGCATCGTGGACAAAATTCTTGTTCCTTTCCTAGTATGTCTTTGCCAATTCTAGGCAAAATTACTCCATCACAATTACTTAAAAGTATAATTGAAAAGTAAATATCAACTTTTAAAATATTCGAATTTTAAATCAGAAAAATCAGCAAAAATTAATATCCTCATTTTGTATATAGATATATTTTCTCGAATTAAATATCTATTACCTGATTATAATAACAATAACATTATTGGACTTACTTACCACTTGTTTGGAGGTACATTACTTATATATAAATTTCTTGAGGTATGCGTTGTTTCAGTGCTGTTGATGACAGAAGAAATGCTAGGACAAATGCATTTACATCTTTTGTCCTCATATGATTGGGCCTGAATAATAAAAAAACAAATATAATTTATAATGGATTATACAAGAGCATCTATTTATAACAATGTTAGACATAGAAGCTGTTCTCCCAGTAGTACTACGTTACATGTTTTTGTTCGCCACGGTCGTCAGGATATACTACTTGTATATTCTAGATACGATACAGTGGCGGATTTATGATTATCAGGGGCTCTGAGGCTTTCTCTTAAAAAACATGTGGAATTCCAAAAGAGCAATAGAATGTCTCCTCCTTGTCTCTAATAGATAATATTAAAACAGGTTAGGGAACCTAGATTCTCCAACAAATAAGATTTACCTAGGTTCTCCAACAAATAAGAACAAAATGAATTAATTCTTCTTGATTAGAAATTTATTAGCAATGAAGGTTCAATTTCACTGTAACTTAATGGTAGTTTCAGCCAATGCTAAAACAATTGAAATTATTGAAATTTTACAGCTCCTATTGGCTAGAAAAATAGAAGGATAAATCACCAACAGCCTCAGGATAATGCTATGTAATATGTATAATCATAGAGACAGCATGTGGTATTGAGCTAACATGCAGAAATTGTTACTTACGTTAAATAACTGTACAGCTTAAGGAAAGAAGGTATGCCTATTCTAATTTTTTTAGAGGGAAATAGACAAGACAGACATAACATCATTTGTGATAAAATAAAAGCAGGTATAATTATTAGTAATTATTAAGTATAGATCCGCCACTGAATAAAACCATATTTTTAGTCACCTTCGCAAATGAAAGTACCCATACACATCCAAACACAATTCCTATAAAATATTTCATTCTGAATAATGAAATAACAGTTAATCCATTATTTCAATTACAACAAAATTAAGTCACAAAAATTCTGTTTTGTAGGTACAATAACAATATTGGAAAAATATTTTTTTGACGTTCGACTACGAACAACGACAAAACAGCTGACAGTGACAACTGACAACGACAAAACACAACCACAAACCTTTTTCTATGAAACCAGTGATCAACTGGACAAAACAAGCGCCACTCAAAGCTCCTTATTCTGTGGCATTACCACATATGTAATTTTGATAATAATATGTGGCATTACCACAGCTTATATACACCTATAAGCTGTGGCATTACCACGAAAGGCCAAGTCTCTGATGGCCAAGTGCAACGTACGTGTTAATCCTATATAAAGATTGCAATTCAGGCCTTTCTGTGGGTCTGTGGATGCATCATAATATGACGTGCTAAATGCGTCACAAGTGCCACATAAACAAAGTAACATAACCTCGTTTGTAATGTTAATAAATTGGGAGTAGTGCTTTGTATCATGTATTAGGTATTAGGTAGTATAACATAATCCAATGAAACGCGATAGTGTTTAGATTATGTATTAACATGTACTTCTAACTGTTAACGTTGTCTCGCAAAAGTATTATAGTAGACGTGTATAATCTAGTCATAGGTGTGTTAATATTATTAGATTTGAAATAATTTGGTAAGTACTTAAATGTAAACAGCCCTTTAAAATTCACCTGAAGGGCGGATGACAAGTAATTGTTTTTTGCTTATTTGCATTTAATTTATATTGTTAGAATTATTAATGTTGACTACTAAAATATTAATTTAATGATGACTATTGCTATCAACATAAAATTTTAGAAATATGAACCTTCAGTAGTTATCGAAGGGTAATTTTTCCCCAATTAGTATTATAATTTTAACATCTTTTTTTATAGTAACCTGGAAGATGTATTAATTTGTTTATATGTTACTATAAAATCAATGTTTTTTTGTTTTGGTATTTTAAAGAAGACCTAAATGCCTGATATTATGTTATATACCTACATTTAAAATACAATATAAGTATACCTATCTTATACAGTGTACTGTATAAGATATTGTTCACTATTCAATACTTAATAAAGTATCATTAGCTGAATTTAATGACCATGACATTTTTATGTGAGATCATATTGCTAAAGTTGGCCATGACATAAAAATTATCCGTTAAATTTATACATACCTAATTGGCAATATTTGTCTGCTAAGACATCTCTACGTGCCTTGAATGTTTAATATTTAAAAATTAATGCACAATTATATAAATTAGAATACAATTCTGGATATGAATGAGAACAGTTTTATATAATACAAAACTGCTTCCTAAGTTCTTAGAATATATTATATTAATGTAGTTAGGCCGAGACTTGACACTAAGGGTAGTCTAGGTAAGTATAAGCGAAGTTGATTTTATGAACTACTTTATTGAATGCATGATGGAGCAAAAATATAATAATATGTTGGTCACAGAAATCATGGCTATAGTGGATGAATAGGTTATTAACGATTTGCGTGCTCAAAGGTATAAGCAATAGTTAGGCATTTTTACAGTTTTGTTTATTTAACTAAAACTTACATATTTATCAGTGACTTACACCCACAAGGAGTAGAAGTATAAACAATATGAGGTATATCAAATTATGCTAATTTTAAACAATCTATAATAATAATAGTACAGATATTCTAGCATAATTATTTTGACATATATACCTACTCGGCCAAGTCTTGATACTTAAACGTTTATGCTATTATTTAATAATCAAGATAAAATCACACTTATTCAATTATCAAGCCAGCGATAAAACATAAGTACCTACATAATATATAATTATACAACTTCGCTTGTTGTAATAATGCATTTTGAACTCTCGTTTAAGTAAACTTGAGAACACTCCCAATATTTATAACATTTGAGGAAAAGATAAGATTGAAATACAGTTTTATAAAATAGTCTGTAGTTACAATAATGAGCCATATTATAGAATTGGTGGTTTTTATAGGGTTACGATTTCTAAAAATGTCACATCATTTTTTCCCTTAAATTATTTGCCTTATATTGTTACATAACTTGTGGTGTAAGATGAGGTGTAAGTCCACGTCAATTTTATCGTATATCCATTTATCAGAAATAGATTATTTATTTAAATACCAGACGGTTTAATTTAAACCTAAGTTCATCATACCGAAAGAAAAAAAATGCTGATAACTTTATAGGTACTTTAAAAAGAGCTAATAGTCGGCAGGTTCTGACCTTCCACTAATAACGTATTAATATTCGGCAAATATTAAATATTATTTATATAAGGTCATTTTTTTATGTATTGATTAAAAAATTTACACATTATTTATCTTAATATAAATATGTAATATTAATTATCACGTTAAATAAAAATCAGTAATAAATATATTGATGACCCCTCATCCTGAATCACATAGCATTTAGAAACAAAATAATACAGAGACCACGTTATCTTTGTTTTACATAAAACTGCTTAAATAGATTTGTGATTAAAATAGAATAAAACAGATTTCACAGAAAGAGGATTTCTGTTTAACGTAAGTTCTAGATAAGATTACTACGCAATTTTTATCATGAGCGGAAAAGACAGTGTAGAAAAAAAAATGTAACCTTATCAAGAAGGAATTTAGATATCTTTTACACTATTTTACTAAAGCAACGTTTCGTTTAAATATATTGTTAGTATTTGTATGTTGAGTTTATACAAGCTTTAAGGTATGGGAAAGTATTTTAGAATTTTCTTAGAATCGCTAATCAGCATTTTTTAATTCGCTTATATGTAGGCATACAGTAATTAATATGACATATTTTGCTGTATTTAATATATTTATGATATAGTTTATTTATTCAAAATATACCTGAATAATATTTTTCTTTATAAATAGAAGATAATTTCTTTGTTTTTGTATTTTTTATTTTTAGGGTTTCATAATAAAATTATCCATTTTTTTTCCTCTTGTTGCTCTAGTAGTTTTTTGAAGTCTCTATGAACATTATTATAGTAAATTATAGGAAATATAAAATATAGGATATTTGGTCTACTTTTTTTCCGTGAAGCCATGCCTATACCTATCTCCGACCCAAAAAGGTATAGGCAAAAAGCAAAATTTCGAAAATCGAAAAAATTCGAAGGAAAAAAATCGAAATTTTGGCCCTTTTTTCATTTTATTTCAAAATTTTCGTCATAATTTTTTAAAAAATTTTTTAAAGAAAACATTTCGATGAGAAATTCCATTCTCTACAAAAAGTTTCGTATAGAGTATATTGAAATTTTGCTTCGTTTGCGAGATATATTGAAAAAACTGAAAAGGGAGCATTTTCACCCCCATCTCCAATTTGCACCCTCTAATTTAATAGCACTCCGCGGTTTTACTTTAACCCATTGACCGATTCCTGCAATAAAAACCCGTGAACGTCTTAGTTCCTTTCTATATATGACATAATCAATAGCCTAGATGTAAAATCTTTAGGTGTATAATATGATTGTCTGCTATAATGTTTTGAATGAAATCCACATCTCTATTCATATTGGATGTAAAGACTGCTTAATATCGATTATCGGAATACTTTATACATCCGTTGATATAACACATTGAAATGATAACGTGAATTACATGAGCTATTCAACTATTTAAGTATGTCGAAATTATTGATCCAAAAATTCTAGAAAAGCTTTAAAGTAATCTAAGAAAGAAGTACGTAATATATAAATTAATCTTTTTATAACTGAGGGCCAAATAAATAAAGTATCAAACTATCTTAGGTATTATAAAATACGATATAAAATTATTTACTTATGACATGGCCAAGAAACCGCAACTATTTTTTTAAAAGATGGTTAGTTAATTGAGATAAATTAATTGCTTGTATACCTTATATAAAATAATACTATGCTTTAATACACATAAAGAGGTACATAATGGGTTTCTAAAGGTACAAAAATCAATTCTTGAAATACTATTTTATGCAGTGTTTGATTAAACTTGCGCGAATGAAACTTTATAGCATTCTATTGGCCCTTTTTGCCATTTCTGATGAATTGACTGAAATTTTGCTTTACATACCATCCAATATTTGGTTTTCATCCGATATATAGGTACATTTGGTACATGTAGTATCTATATAGTTGTAGTATCTATGTAGTTTCACATTGATTTACTAAACCAATTATTTACCATTGGCTAAAATTTACCTGAGTACTTCAAATAGTAGGTTATGAGAAAAAAAGTGGGTATAAAATTGAACCAGCTGATGCAGCAAAACATTTGTTATGGAAAATATAAAAATACATATTGTAAAAATCTAATAACAACACTGAAGTGTTGTTATTAAATGAAGATTGTTTTATCATTTTTTAATTTTTTTTCTACTAATTTTGATTATTAACAATAAATATTCGTCTTCGTCTTCAATTGCTGGTAGTATTACTACAACTATTAACAATAGCTGGTCAGTAGTGATTATCGACTTTTGTAAGTTCTAATTCAACTTTATCTCCCATTTGTAGGATAATAATAATAACATTATTTCATGTTTTTATTTACATTTAATATATTTGTCAGTGTACTTTTACTTATACTACTAGTAGTATTTTTTAGTACTGATGTTAATTTGTTATGATGTTATTTTTGAATAGATAATATAAAAACAAATTTTACGTATTTCAGATACAATAATGTCCATCAAAAGCATCTGTTGTCTTGGAGCTGGTTATGTTGGAGGACCGACATGTAGTGTAATAGCCTTAAAATGTCCTGAAATAAAAGTGACTGTAGTCGACTTAAGCAAAGAGCGTATAGCCCAGTGGAATTCGGATAAACTTCCTATTTATGAGGTATGTATTATGATTACGAGTTATGATAATTTGTGTCTCACTTTTTAGTTTCTTAACTTCTTCAGGCTTAATCAAGATCTAACTTCAATTTGTGAGGATTATTATGAGATGTAATTTAAATGTTGTGTTCTGTATTGTTGTCTGATAAATTAATAGGAATACATTTAATTAAAAAAAAAAAGCATACCGAACATACTATGATTACATCAACTTTTGTACATGAAAAACTAGTGTACATTTGAGTGGTCATCATATTGATGTAAATGACATTCAGTAATTATTTTATGAATATCCATTGTATATATGATAAATAATAGTGGTCTAAGGATAGATCCCTGCAACACCCCCATTTTATGTTTACCAACTTCGATTTCTGTCCATTCTATACACATTGAACCCGATTTTTAAGACAGCACAGCTTTTTTCCAAGAATCTGAACGCCATTTTTCACTTGACACACTTTTCAAGTGCTTCAAATTCCTTATAATATAGGAAACCATCCACCACTGTTGTGGCATTTTTGGCACACACTTTACAAGCATGTGTTTTCTTCTTCATATATTTATAAAATTCCGTTTTTCATAGGTATCTATATTTTATTTTGGTTTATAAATATAATAATCAAAATATTTTGTCTTTTAACGAAGTGTACCTTATCTCTTTTATCCAAAATCTTTGTAATTATCGTAATATGTATAATTATCGTTTTTGCAGTGTCTATTTTTGTATCTCCCAGTATTCAACTCGAAAGATTGAGTGTTTTTTATCAAATATTTAAATAGATAAAATTAATTAACCACACACGAATTTGATGCAAAAGTTTATCGTACAAAACTGTATTCTTCCCTTCAGTAATAATAATAATAACTTGTTATTTATTTATTTATTTATGCAACTCAACAGGACAGAAGTCCCAATTACAGAATCGGAACCAATGTAAAATGGGGCGCAATTCTTATTTCTAGGTACATACAGATTTTGAATAATTGATTTTACAACAAAAAATATCAATAGTATCCTGTATTTTGCTGTAGCTCCCTGTAGTAGTAAAATCGCGTTGTCCATCAAGTGGATACACAGTGTCCTGGCTGAAGCATAAATAATTCTGACATTTTCTTTGGATTTGTTCAAGTTCATTGGTGTGCACAACATAATGTATGTTCCAGACTACATCAGCATTTTCAAACTTAGTTCTAACTGAGAGTTAAACAAAAGTTTCAATGTACTAGTATCTTTAAAGCCTTGGGAATGTCTTAATATAAAGCCTAGCGATTTATGTGCAGAAGACAAAATTGAATTTATATGACAACAAATGTCATTTTACTGTCAAATCTCACGCAGAGGTCAACAAATGTCATTTTACTGTCAAATCTCATGCAGGGGTCTCTAAAACAGATCTATGTGGTAATCATTTAACAACATGTTTTGTCGGCATGAGTAAGTGACAGTGTAACATTTCTGGGCGTTTAGTGGGAGTTTATTTTTACGTCAACTCTCAGAAATTTTAATTAAATCAGTTTTTAGCTGAGCTAAAGCACTAGGGCATTTATAGTATTATAAATTTTATAGTCATCGACATAGAGTAGGCATTGAGAACGTAAATCACTGACAATATCATCTATAAAGACATTGAACAGCAGTAGACCAAGAACTGATCCTTGAGAGACGCCAAACTCTGTGATAAATTCGTCAGACTTGTAACCATGGTAGTAAACATAAGATATTTTTTTCTCTAGTTTTATATCACTTTTTGTTTTATTTTTCACCAATTAGATATTATTCATAAGAATCTACAACTTTTCCCTCTACACTTTTTTCATATCTCTAAAAATGAAGGTTGCAGATAATAATTGTCAAAATATATAACTACCCAGTACCCTCTATATAGTAAAATATAATTTACTTGTTATAGCCTGGTTTAAATGAAGTGGTTGAATTATGTAGAGGCAAGAACTTGTTTTTTTCAAATGATGTCAACACGGCGATTTTAGAAGCGGACTTGATATTTATATCCGTGAATACACCAACAAAGACTTTTGGAAATGGAAAAGTAAGTTTGTAATGAATCGCTTCACTGATTTTCGTTCTATCATTTATTGTTCCGTAGGGTAGAGCAGCAGACTTAAAATACGTCGAGGCGGCAGCCAGAATGATAGCAGGTGTTGCAAAAGGTGATAAAATCGTTGTAGAAAAAAGTACTGTCCCGGTTAGGGCAGCGGAGAGTATTTCAAAAATTTTAACTGCGAATCAGAAGTCGGGAGTGTCGTATCAAATTCTTTCCAATCCTGAATTTTTAGCGGAAGGTAAGATGTAATATTTTTTTTTTTGTCTTGAAATACTAAGTGTGCAATTTACCCCTATTGTGACAATATCAGTTTAATTTATTTCACATGTTGTTTGCGGACTTGTGCCTTTTTATACATAAGATAATTGTTAGGATGTTGGTAGTGTCACGTTGTTGAAAATTGACATAACATAAACTTATCTGGGCCTAACCACTAAATCATCTCGCACTTGGGCGTCCTTTTTTTTAATAAATAATAATTTCTCTTTGTAGGTACGGCTATAAATGATTTATTAAATGCCGATAGAATACTAATTGGCGGCGAAGAAAGTCCTGCCGGTAAAGTAGCTATAGAAAAATTATGTAGTATTTATGAGCACTGGATCCCAAGAAAAAATATCTTAACTACCAATACTTGGTCGTCGGAATTATCGAAACTAGTAAGTCACTTTTTGTTAATTTTGTTTGAACATTTACTTGTATTGTTATTTTATAGGCTGCCAATGCTATGTTAGCACAAAGAATATCAAGTATAAATTCACTGTCTGCAGTTTGTGAAGCCACCGGTGCCGATGTGTCGGAGGTAGCGAGAGCTGTCGGTTTTGACTCCAGAATTGGCTCCAAATTTTTGCAGGCCTCTATAGGTAAGTACCGAAGGATAAGATACTTTTCTGGCCTCACAAACCAGAATCTACTTAAATCTTAATATACATTTTGTGACGTACCGGCACATCATATCATATTTTTTCTATTGGTTTCGGTGGGAGCTGTTTTCAAAAGGACATCCTGAATCTGGTCTATATATGCGAATGCCTTAATTTGCCAGAGGTTGCGGCATACTGGCAGCAGGTGATTAATATGAACGAATATCAAAAATCCCGTTTCACTGCAAAAATAGTCCAGTCCTTGTTTAATACTGTTAGTGGAAAGAAGATATGCATCTTGGGTTTTGCCTTTAAGAAGAACACTGGTGACACAAGAGAAAGCCCTGCAATATATGTGGCAAAAACTCTCATCGATGAAGGGGCATCGATAAAAATATACGACCCAAAGGTATGAATTCTCTATATTTTATCTTTTCTTATATACTAGAGAATTGTGGGACATATGGTATATTTTATTTTAAATTCGAATCGATAAAGTCGGGAAACCAGACATAAGACATCCGGTTCGTTGAGTTTCCCAATCGATAAATTAAGCGGCAGATAAGGTTTATATAAACAGTTTGTATGAGCAGCTATTCCAGAAAAAGAATATAATTGCTTGTTAAGATTTATTCTATAAATAATTGTCACACCACTTATTGTTATCGAATGGTTTGTTTAATTTCCCAGGTTGAGGAAAGCAGAATTTTTGATGATTTAACCCATCCATCGATTTGTGAATCACCAGAAGAAGTTAGGAACAGTGTGACAGTATACCAGGATGCCTATTCGGCCTCAGAGGGATGTCATGCAATTATTGTCTGTACGGAATGGGATGAATTTGTGGTAAGTTACTTTGAAATGTACTGCATGCTACAAAGAATAACCGTATATTTTTTGCACTTATAATTCATCAAAATCTTTTGAGCTGTTTAAAATAATTTGTGAGGATAAATTTTACTCGTGTATTCATTACACCATTCTAGAGATCCCAAATATGTATTAGCGACATTAGCCGTTTTTGATTTTATAAACATTAATGTGGAGAAAAATTACACAAAGCACGCGTTTTGCAAGAGATACTGTATGTACCATACTGCTAATGCCGTTCCTTAATCTAAACAAAATAATCAAATTTGTATAACAGTGCGAAAATCCATTGTTTTCTATTGTTTAAGAAAATGAACATTTATACTATAAATTTTGTTTCTTGTTATAGGTACTTGATTACCATAAAATATACGAAGTAATGATGAAACCAGCGTATATATTTGACGGTAGAAAAATTCTCGATCATCAAGCTCTTATTAATATGGGATACTATGTACAGACGATAGGCAAGCAACTTGGACGACCTATAGTGACAAGATGCTGGAGTAGCAATCCAGCTATATAATTGTCTGTCTATGCTAGGACTTGGCAGAGGGACTTTGTCATGAATTTGTTTGATAAGGAACGAGTGCATTAACGTTTCTGCAAAAGTTTACAATAGGATATTAAATAATAAAGTAAGCAATTATTAAACTTTATGTATTAATTAAAGTATATACTTTAAATCACTTAATGGCAATTTATTATAAATGTTATTTTTTATATGAGTATATCAATAAACCCCATTTACTTGTTTTCTAGTGTTTTTTCCTGTATTTCGGAATTATTTCGGTAAGCAATGTGTGGGTGGGGGGTGCCTTAGGCACATTTACTTGAAATAATTCTAAAATGACTTTAGTCGTTAATTATTATTACAACAGTGCTGAAAATTATGCCCTTAAGCGAGCCTCAAAAAAATTCACATGATCAAATTTACTGCTGCTCAACGATGAGCAAAATCAAGTCTTCTGATGATTCAAGAACTTTGTAGCACTCGAGACCTTTTGAGAATCGAATGTGTATGCGAGACCAAGACCAGCTGATCTCAAAGTTCTGGTAACGACGATGGTGAAACAGGTACGGGTCGGTTGCACTTCATTTTATTTATTTTTGTTACTTAATAAAATAATAATTTAGTACACATATATTCCATTTATTATTTCAAACGATATATCTCGATTCTTGGAACTTGCATCACTAATTTGCAGTCTTCTCTCATGAAAAGATGTTTCTGTTGCTGCAAAACAACGCAGGGCAAGAAAACTAACCTATAACATCAGTCTTGTTTCAAGATAAATCCACAGGTTTGCCTGTTAGACCAGGGTCGATAATTTTTGAAACCAAAAAAAATAATAGTTGGATGAAACCCATTGGAAAAGGAAGAGAATATAACAAAAATTAAAGGAAAAATAATTTACGGGCGATCTGAGGTCGGGAAGTGGAGGGGGTGAGTTTTTAAGGGTAAAAAACGGTTTACCTCGATTTCCGGCAAAACTACAAATAAAATAAAAAACCAATAACTTGGTTATTTGAATTTTTCACATTAATTTTGAGGTTATGTGAAAAACGTCAAATACAAAAGTTGTAGATCTCTTTATTTCCTACAACTTTAGCATTCTATTTTTTCCATAGTACTTGTAGTTTTGCCGGAAATTGAGATTTTTTACCCTTACACCCGCCCCCTTCCACTTCCCGACCTTAGATCGCCCTTTTCCAATGGGTTTCATCCTACTATTATTTTTTTACACTTAATAGGTACCATTTTCAAAGGGCCTGGTCTATGTAGTGTACACTGTACAGTACTATCAAATCAGTTTATTTTTTTGTTAGAATATGACACAAATACAGTAGCCTGTGATATACTCTTGAACTAAAAATAAAATTTTCCGGTACCAGTTGAAGGGACGGTATCATCCTACTATTATTTTTTTTTCACTTAATAGGTACCATTTTCAAAGGCCCTGGTCTATGTAGTGTAGTGTACACTGTACAGTACTATCAAATCAGTTAATCAGTTTATTTTTTTGTTAGAATATGACAAATACAGTAGCCTGTGATATACTCTTGAACTAAAAATAAAACTTTCCGGTATCAGTCGGATCAAGGGACCCAACCATAAATTTGGAGAAATGACCACATAGTGTCAGTTTAGAGTGACATTAAGGGAAAACTTGACCTCATTCTTTGGAGGTGACATCATAATATATGGGGTAACAACGTAACAATTCCCCATCAGAAGGTATGAAATGCCGCAGGGAAATATAGTTGATGGTACGGGCCTCACACAGGACAGGATCAATTACAAATAAAACAAACAAATTATTTCTTACTTAAATTTGCTTTATTGAAAAATAAAAATCAGAATTCTATTTATTTTTTTACCATTCTGTAATATATCGTACGTATGTATTTTAAAAATGTATTCATATATTTCTTCATTAAAAAATAAATATTCACAATAATATAGAAATATTAATATTAATAATCAGAGTAAAATATGATAATATAATTAGCAATTTCATTTTTAAGTTAGATTTTAAAAAATCCATTACATACTTTATTTTATAAATTTAGTTTTGAAAATTTAAATGAACATGACTAGTATTACAACTACGTTTAGAACTATACAAGTACTGCATCTCTAATACAACAAGTTGAAAAAATAATATACAATATCTACAAGTCTTTTTAAATAAACTAAAAAATTATGGCTTAAGTTTCTTAACGGATAAAATAATTCCTGATAATATATTGTCTTTTATTGGAGGTGTACAACTATAATGTATGGAATTGAAAATGAATTGACTGGTTCAAGACTTTGGCAATATGGCAGTTAATTACATTTTCTTCTGCAAATATTGTGAAGCATGAAATGTTGTGAATCATTTCATACTCCGACAATTTCCGACAGAAAAGTCAGGTTTCACAAACGCATGGAATGGGAAGTGCTATGGAAACTAACAAAATTACCGAGAAAATTAAAGGTCCAGCATACGAACGTTTCACTTTTAGCTAAGCCTAATGGTAAATGCAAACTTATTTATTTATCAAGAAGTTAGTTAGACTTGCTCTTATCAAGATTAGTTAAACTTATAATACTCAGAAAATCACTGACAACTACCCAAAATATTTCAATATAAATCAACAGTCTATTTTACAATATACAATATAAAAACTTAAGATTATTTGTTGACATCACATTCTTTCCAATCCAAATTTTTTCATGACCTACAAACAAAATTTATTATAGTAATTAAGGTACCAAAGGTGTTATAAGCATAATAACACACCGAGGTCGGCAGTACACTACAATGTATGTCGACTGAGGGCGTTATAATATCCTATTAGCATGTTATTTAATTGGATTTTTTTTGACATATGTCTGAGTTATTTTTGCCGAATTCATTTTGGACAGAGTTGTCAATATTGCGGAAAGAACTGATAGTTATGAAAAAGATTAGAAGTTACCAAAAGTTTGTTCAATTACAACTATATCTGAAACATATTGGAAGAAATTATCATACAAAGGTTCAGATCAAAGAAAAAATCGAAAGGTTCTGACCCGTGAACAGGTTCTAACATTTCTGAAAGAAGAACCGACTGAAAAATATTTGCTGGATAAGGTTACGGTAGTCATTGGGCGATTATGAAGTTTTTTTTTCACTCTCGTAAGTAACTGATCTGAAAACATTTAATGTATAATGTCTGTCATTGCAATGCATACTGTGCTAATAATATTCGTAGGTGTCGTAGGTTTTGAAGATTATTGATATTATTAATCGAAAAAAAGATACTGTATGGATTATTTTCCAATTAACAAATTAATAAGATAACCAAATTGTAACTAAAATCATTTTACAGGCTTTTATTTAACTTGTTATGTATGTTTGTTGGGGTCAAATCTTGAAACTGCTTTTAAAGCAGTTAGATAAGTGGCATCATTACAAGCTTTTATTTAACTTGCTATGTCTGTATGTATCTTTGTATGTTCGTTCAAGTCAAATCTTGCAACTGAATTTTAAAGCACGTATAGTTTGGATGACAATG
Organism: Tetropium fuscum; assembly: GCA_964058915.1. Classification (NCBI taxonomy): domain Eukaryota; kingdom Metazoa; phylum Arthropoda; class Insecta; order Coleoptera; family Cerambycidae; genus Tetropium; species Tetropium fuscum. The sequence continues at coordinate 1,862,705 of CAXKVY010000108.1, read as the reverse complement.
CATGGCTAGCTAAGTAACATCATAAATCCAATATGGCGGACCGCCCAAGATGGAGGACTAGTTATTTTAAATATAATTTTTTTTGTATATCAAAATATTTCACACAAAATCTGTATATAAGCGCAAAATGTCATTGTCAATTAAGATGTTTGTCCACTTTGAATGGGTGCATTTTAAGTTATTTTGGAAGCAAAAGTGATTGTCAAAAATGTTTATGAAACTCTAATATTATCCTTATATTAATCCCATATGGTTCCAACTTTTTGGCGGACACTGTTTAAGGGGATTAACTGAAGATAAGTTGGCAAATGAACTAAAAAAAAACAAATGTCGGAATTTTGCTGTCAAATATATTAATATATAGATAGGTACTTTAAGTTATTTCGAATTGTAATATATTAGCTTCAATGAAGATATTTATTTATATATTACTATTTTAAGGCGAGGTAATAGAAAGTACACCAAGTTTTGATTGAACTACTTACCCCTACCTGAATTTCTATGCACTACTTCTATTTCAAAGTGTGATTTGGACAGTTGCTCTCATAAAAAAAGCAAAAAGAATCCGGACGTAACTTATATTTTGAAAAAAATCCCTTGGTTCAACGTTCAACGGTATTCCAGTTTCAAAGAATCTAAATAGCAAAAGAATCTCACTTACACACACACTTTATATATCTCCTCACATTTTAAGTTCCTCAGATGCCCTGAAATTAGAGAGAGTTTTCTTTATCCTTAACGCGGTGAGCCTGGCGGTAGCATTGTGGTACCAGCACTCCTTCATAAGTTTCGACATAACATGGAGTGCCTCGCAGCTCTGCCAGCGATTTGGTATGTTCGGCCTTTGCCTGTCCAAACACACTACCCTATAAGATACAAATCAATTTTAAATAAAACAGATTTAAGTACCAAAAGTGTAGAGATTAAGAAGACTTCTATGATCGATCCTCACCTTCGCATTTCCTCAATTGTTGGGTCTGGCGGCACAGCATCATAAAAAGGCAACTGATACTCATCATAAATACCGCCTACGTTACAACGTCTCGATATTTCCCAAAATATAAGCCCCAAGGCATAAACATCCGCCCTTTTAAAGGAGTCAAACTGGTAAATATTCATCGTCTCATCTAATACCTAAAAAAAGAAAGGTATATTAACGCATTTTCATGCATATCTAACACATACAAATATTACCTCGGGTGCCATGTATCTCTTCGTTCCAACGCGATTATTCAACGGTATATCCACAGTGTCAGTTGTAACGTCATGTCGAACAGCCAAGCCCAAATCACCAATAGCACAGGTACCGTTGGACTTCACAAGTATATTTTTAGATTTTAAATCTCTATGAGCTATAGCTGGTTTTCCTGAAAATGTTTTCAGTGTAACATACGAAAAAGTTTCTATATATAATTTGTTGCACGATATAAAAATAATTCTGTATCATAATTTTGGAAATGGAAATAAAGTTTATAAAACATACCCTGAGTGCCCATTATATCCATATGCAAGTGAGCCAAACCCGTAGCTATTGATAGTGCCATCCGAATCATTCCACTAGTGTCCATAGTATTTCGTCCCAAAAAGTCAAACAAAGATCCATGTTCATGATAATCAGTAATGAGCCACAGCTGTGTCCAGGTACCATTGTCTGAAATTAATTAAATAATTGAATTTTAACAAACTTAATCATCAAGAACTAACCTTTGTTATCAGCAGCTATAAATCCTAGTATATTGTCGTGCCTCAACATAACGGTTTGATAAATTTCTGCCTCACGAAACCAAGATCTCTCCTCCCTTGAGCTAAAGATTTTAACAGCAACATTCTCTCCTCTCCATCTACCTCTCCACACTTCTCCAAACCTTCCCTGCCCGATTATCTCCACAAGTTGAATCTGGCGTGCTATACTCCTTTGGACTAATAACGGTAAGCCTGAAATGATCGTTAACGATGCATGAATAGGCTGAAATTTTAGATCGCTCCCCAGTCCCCGGGTAGCAGTCGTTCTAATTAACTTATATAATCGAAACTTGGCTGGTAATAAACAGAAAGCTTAAGCTATACACTGATTTTTTTTCATAGAAAATCGAGCAATTTTTCGTGTAGAATTCGTTGTTAATGTAGGACGCAAACGTGCGGCCACGTGGTCATTCAGTTGCCTCAGTCAGCCGATAATGCTGCTTATTTTATGGTCAATCAAGTGTATAACCTACTATTACGTTTTAACATGGAAATACGCAAGCTACTGTATTCTTACGACACCATATATAATTTTAATGTCTCTTTTAAATAAATAATAGGAAATAAATAATAGTAAAAAAACTTTAATACAAGTATTGCGCCACACTTATGAAGATAGCTTCTCAAATTTTTTTCTTGCCAATGCCTCTCCATCCAAATTTGAAAGTGACATTATGACTAGCCACCCACTGCTTGACATTTTCAATAGTATTGAATTCAGGACTATAAGGAGGCAATCGCAATATTTCATATCTATGTTGTCTTAGTAGCTTGTACATATGGTAATTCGGATATGTTGTTTTATTTTCTTTTACCAATTTGTATAATTCTGCTTTTCTTTTTATTGGATCACGTGGAATATTTTTTTTATATAAAAATATATTGATCTTTCTTGACTCTTTTGATAAGATCCATTGTCTAAAGTCTAACACAAGATAAAAACATATCTAACATAAAAACCGAATAACAAATAATGTAAAATAACAAATTTGATTTACCTTTATATGGATTAAATTCCTTTTATTTAGTAGTACTTATATATAGATATTTCTTCAGTGACTGTTAGTCGAGGGTTGTACATCACAAAACTACGAAAATCAGTTCTGGGGATGGTGCGCAACCCCTCCAAAAAAACATTTCTTTAGTGAGAAAAGCCTTATTTCGCTAACAACTCGTTAACCGTTGAGGATATCAAAAAATTGTTTACTATAAAAAACAAAGCTTGACTGATTTTGTAATTGAAAAGTTATAAATGTATTTTAGTATTTTAGTTCAAGCGTTGATTGAAGGAAGAGTCCTTCATTCAACCGTTCAAGGTTGATGCAGACAAAATTTGGAATAAAAATTTTCATATTTGCAAAATTACCAGCATGTATAAATTAGCTAATTTTGGCTAATTTTATATTGTTTCCTAAAAATATTATATCCTCAATACCGATTTTTTCGATAACTATGGCATATACAAACAATATACAAGGCCACTTTTTTTTTAGAAAATTAGTCATGCTTTTTTATATAAACAATTTTTTGATATCTTCAACGGTTAATGAGTTATTAGGGAAATAATGGTTTTCTCACCAAAGGGGTGGTTTTTGGGTGAGTTCGGCGCCACCCTCAGAACTGATTTTTGTGGTTTTATGATGTAGAATCTCTCCACTAACAGTTACTGAAGAAATATTTCAGATAACATTTTTTGCGAGCTTCTGGTGTATTTTTTACTTTAACGCCTCCATTATAATACAAATTAAAAAAAAACAATATTTTGAAAAAAAATAACATTCTAAAAAATATACTTATACCAAAAGACTTCAAAATATAAAAATATAAAGACTTCACAGGTGGGGTGGGCAGTTCCACTAAGTGTGCTCCTAAGTTTTAAGATACCTCCACCAAACACACGCTTATAATGTTTTGTCCGCATATAATCAAAATTACCTAAAAGCCTAAAGAAGGCAGATGCAGTAAAAGGGTTAAGAACACTAAGGTCACTAAGAAATAAAAATTAACTGCACCATCAGAGACAGCTTGTTTACAACGTGTTTGGATGCGGTTCAGTATAGACGCCACTGGATCGTTAAATCACACCTACTTTTGCCCTAAGTTGGACCAAATAGGGTTACTGTGCCAGTTTCTTGCCTATGTACATTTTAGAAAAATGCACTCAACAATACACTCAACGGTATAACATACTGGATACACAGCCAAGACATTGATTCTATTATGATAGCAAAAATGGTATTTAGTTGCATTTAAATGAATGATGACGCTATAAGTTATAAAGAATATAATTATGATAAACAATTATGATAGAATATAATTATGATAAACAATTACCTGAGCCACTGCCACTAGTGGTCATTTCAATCATATGTTTTAAGCTGACCGCTTTATTTAAAATTGGGTGGTCTGGAGCCTCGATACTATCCTCGCCATGCCTTAAATGATGATGCGTACTTCTGTAATGGTTTGTATGGAAAAAGTAAACTGCTCCAATGATGATACATATAATGAGGGTAGGAATCGCTATTATCGCAGCAATTTCGAGAGACGTCAAAGATACGTAACCTGACCCTATGAAAATGAATAATAAATTAGTCTTACATAGTTAAACGTTTTTTGTTCTCTTTCAATGTCACTTTTATTTAAATTGGCCAAATTATGTTTCATAGAAATCATGCAAATTTATATTACTTTTATAATTCAACAGCTAAAGACAAAATAATTATATAAACATTCAGCTTTTTATGTAAACTGAACTGGACAGTTCAATTCAGTCTTATGGGATGTGAAGCAAACATCGAGTTATATATACTTCAACGTTTTACTCCAGACATTAACTTTATAAACATGATTTGGCAATTTATTCTATTCCGATAAGAGAAGAAAAATGTAGATAAGTAATAATAATAATAGTACTCACCTTTGTTGATAATATAAACTTACAACAGAGACAAACTAAAAGCTAAGCAAATATTATTAAGCTGCAGCACATGCTGTGTATAATGGAATGCAAAGTTAAATTATTTTACTATTACAGTATTATATATGAGTTGATTCCAAATTGATCTGTAACATGAATTTTTATATTAAATATTGAGCAGACAAACACAGTTCAATCCGATCCACATCAAATTAATAAAATGATTTAGATCTAGGAGGACTTCATCAAATTATCATTTGATTATGGACCTGAATTCAACATAATAAATAACATTTAAAGTAATACCCCATCATAAAAGAAAAAATCTAACCTGAGCTTGAATTAGGAAGCTCTAAATGTTTGTCATTACAAAAATCTCTATCTTTACAACAAGACGTAGCAAGTGATGAATACTCGGGATTATCTACGTTAATAACACTATCAATGCAAAACTCTGCACTTCTATCAGCATTAACAACAATTTCAGGAAGTCTATCTTTGTCGTAACATCTATAAAAAAAATAGTGGCAATAGATATAAGAAATGTAATAAAAAGCAAGATCTATTAGTACTATACAGTTGAAAGTAAATTAATTACAGGAAGAATCATGTGCGACAGAAACATGCTCTAAAATGCCTAGTAAATAGAGAGTAGCTAGTACAGCAGATGCCACCTAAAACCTGCAAAATAATAATATATTAATAATCTATAATGACTTGTAAAACAGCCGAGTTAGGAGATCACGTGATATACCTTCACCAAGTGATTATGTACTTCTTAAAATAACCATAACCTCGAAAGATATACTAATACAATCTTATTCTAGTGACCATTGATAACCAAGCAGTATTATGGCGGGTCCTCATCATGGTGGCCAGTTATCTTTTAGTTACTTAGGACAAGACTTTAAAATATAAATAGTAATATATTATAAGGTAAAATATGTAGGATATTTTTTGTAAAAGATGATAATAAACAAATCTGATCTTTGAGGCAATTTTATTTATAAATAAGTTCACGTGATATGCAAAACAGAATACCATAAAAAAATAATATAGACCTACATTTGTTTTCTTTAAAAGACTGCGAGAACTAAAAATGTATTGCTATATTAAACTGTCAAAATAATGTATACTGATAATATTTACAGCATATTCTTTTGCTACAGATGTAAGCATAGAAAGAGAGAGGTATAGTTTCAAGCAAGGCAACTTGCTGAAATAAATCATTTCAAAATATATGTTCGAAAGATTTATAAATATTGAAATGAAAATACAAGAAAGCGTCTTTTCAAAAAGCTTACTACGTTTCCGTAAAGCTACTATGGTCCACGCCTCATCCTTCACCTAATGCGATCAAAAGAAAGTACTTAGTGCGTTAATTACTAACTACTGCTAAAAATAAATATAAAAAGGGTTAGCCAGGCAGTGCTTCAGTCAGTTAGGAAACATGTAGAATATTTGAAAAGAATAGTGTTGGAGGATGTTGCTAGTTTTACGTTTACCTTGGGGTTTTATCATTAGCTGAGGTAACAAATGAACATTGCAGAAGTCTTCATCTTTGCAGCACTCCATGACAAATGATTTATTTAGGGGATTTTTGCTGTGGCAGAACATGGGATTATTGTGAGGAAGTTGAAGGCCCCGTTCCAGACACCTAGATTTATTTCATTGTCAACCAATTTCAATTTTTCAAATCACATTTAGAGCCAATTATATTTCACATGTAAAAATTATAATATGCTTAAATTTCGTTACAATTATCGAGTATAATTTCTAACGCAATGTCCGTGTTGTCTTGTTTGTTACATAACTTTGGGATTTTGGTGCCTAATTTGTCGACTAGTAATTATAAATATAATAAATTACTTAGCGGTCGTTTATTTTTGATAGCCAGTCATGTAAGGAATATTTTAGGATACAAATTATGGGAGGACTCGGGTAATAGAGTACTAGCATTACTGATAAATATTAATAAATGAAAACTGCTTGAATTCATTACTGATTGCCAATATATAGTTAAGTATGAATATTTAACGAGGAAACATTTTGGTGCAAAAGTTATGAACAGATTCAGCACTATTCTGTAACTTGAATAGAAATGCTCAAGTCGAATAGAAATGGTTATGAGTCAGAAACAACAAGAATCGGTATTCTGTAACTCAACCGCCCATTGGGATGCGATAATGAACCGTAATAACTAGAATGACAGTAGTTTGAGTAGTATTTATCTGTTACCTGTAAATTAGTTATTTTTTCTCAGAAATGTCAAAAAGATGTTTTGGTGTCAGCAACAAAACATGTCTAACACATATGTTTAATTATCTTTTTAATTTGATTCATAATAGGATTACCCCATATTCAGGATGTAATTGAGCTAAAAAATCTTTACTCGTTAATTACTAACACAAACATCCAAAACACTAAATTATTATATAACAACAAACAATTCTATAAGAAAAGAGGTAAAAATAGATTTTTATCAGGTCAGTCATTGAAGACAAGAAAACTATGAATAACCTAACAATGAAAAATTTTTTCAAATTTTAGCACAATATTTGAAAAAATTACAATTATTCGCTATAACTTAACCAAAAGTTGCAAAACTTAGTTATAGCAACTAAAAATTGCAAAAGTGGTGTAAACTGAAATCAAGTCATTGCAAATAATGTCCCAAGTTTGCAACCCCTTTTTCTAACCGCAACCATACTAATTTAATCGAAAATCTAGTCAGTTTTATAACTTTTTGATAAAAATTACAAAAGTTGTGAAAATTGTAAATTACGTTTACAACAATATTTCGAACCTGCGTGTCAATTTGCATAAAATTTGAGAAATAAACAGAAAAAAAAAACAGAAATAAATACCTCTTAAATAGGGAACATTCTGATTTTTTTATTGCATAAGAATGTTCTACCATACCGAAAAATAAGATATGCAAAATATGACGCCTTAATTCCCAATAATAAATTTGTTATAAATTTCAAACAGGTTCAAAGTCGTGACGCCATAGGCTACAATTTACAAAGGACGAGGAGACCAATTCGGTCGGCTACGGGAGATCCCACCACTCGCCCGCTTGATTTCCTACTTCATTGGGCCGCATTCCGGCGCAACGACTACCGAATATTGTAGCTTGTGACGTCACAGCTAGTTTCGGGCCGCTCCAATTTTATCGCTGGAAGGATCTAAACCTTCATATTGATCGCGCGGAATTAGAAATCTTGTTTTCTTTTGAAGTACACGTTTTACTACATTATTACGTTACGTTTTCTAGTATTATTTTTATATTTAAAATGTCATGTTCCGTATTTCGGCAGGCGTAATATGGCGTCTTTCGGATCCAAAGGATTGATACTTGATAATCATGGTATTAAGTACCATTAAATGTATTTATATGTAAATACCGTCACACTAGTGATTTTACTTGGCAATTAATAATCAATTCGCAAAAAACATGTTAGTGAAAAAAAATAAGTTATAGAAAGAACACAATAAAAACCATTAGCTTCATTACCATTAGCGAGGGGGAGGGGGCACACTTTTACCTGTGGTTTGATATTTAAACTCTTTATCAAGGGACAAAACGAGAGGCTGATTTTTTGTCTCCGCATTACAATAGTCTTTGTCATTGCAGCATAAATGAGCTTCCTGCGCTGTTGGACTTTGTCGACACCACTGTGAATCCTCAGGCGGGAAAAAGTCGGCTCTGTTTAGACAGCTAATATATTTTTTATTAATTACTCAGTTAAATAGATAATACAATCATTATGAAAACTATTTGTAATTAAATTATAGACGGTTACAAAGAGAAAAATATTACAAATATCTTTCAGAATTAAAACACTCATTCATTTTATTTATTTGCCATTCAAACGCTATTTTTAAATAAGCTATATGTTCTTAATCAAGAATTCTAGATGAACTCTTCGAACTCTAATCGAAACATCTAAATCGCACTGTTGCAATTATTAATTCTGAAGTGTTCGTATATTATATCAACAATATTAATATTATTTTAATATTTATGGCAGAGGAAAAATATGGTAATAGGGAAGGATTTTACATCAAATTAATTAACTGTTTAAGCCAAGGTAAAAGGGGGTTAAGGAATTTAGTAAATTTTGACTGGCTACCTTATACATTAGTTTTATACAATTTAAAATACAATTAATTAACGATAACAGTTATACGCTACATACCATGTAGCTTTGTATGCTATATACCATTCATGCGTTTAATGTAGTTTCACTTGTTAATGTTTAATGTTCATGAATATTGAAGTTAATACATGCAAAAGTGACGTTTGCGGTTTATTTTGACAACATGAAGTTAACGCTTTTTAATTAGCACTCGGATTTTTTCCCCGGATAGTTGCCATTGATGACAATCTTTACAGCCTTGCTTTTATGTCGGAAATTTAAGGTTACAGTGGAGCATCTCCCAGGTATTATTAGTGCAGTGTTTTTTGAAATGGCAACCATCTCATTCAATGGAAGCCAATTCTCAAATTAGGCGAGACAAAATATCGCAAAAAAAGAAATATACATTAAATTATACAATTTGGGGGTTAGTATTATTTAGTAGCGACATCTGTTATAAAGTAGATGAAATTCTCTATGTGCCCGAGAAGGATACAATTGTTTTTTACGATCTATAAGCCTGTCTCAAGGTACACGGTGTCCCGAGGTACACACATCTCCCCTACCCATCACGGGGCCAATTTAGTTAAAGCCAAAACTGAGAAGTTTGCCGAACAACTAGGCATTGCTGATTTTAAAGCATCAGAATGTTGGCTTGGAAAATTTAAGCACTGTCATAACATTACCTACGGTGAAATGAAGGTGCGAGGTGTCAATACGATTAAAGATTAATGTAATTGGTGAAATTTTTCTTTCTTCCATCCATACAACGAAAACTTTTTCTAAAGAAAAAAAAATACTCGGCCCCTTGAGATTTGTTATACAGAGTTTACAATGTAGATGAAATTCAATAAAAGTGAATGGTTAGGGAGATAAAGGCGAAAAAAGATGAAAAGAGGGTTTGTGCATTTCAAACGAAATAATTCGGAAAATATTGATGCTAGAAAAAAAAACTTTTGCTTAAAAAGTTAAATCTTTTAAATTACAAGAGAGAAGCTCCACAGTTTTTTGTATAAAATGCACCATTCTCGCGATATCAAATTAAACGCGTTTGTTGCGATAGTGGCGCCACCTAATTTTAACAAATAATACTAGCCCCCAAATTGTATAATTTAATGTAGGTTGCTTCGCAGATTGACTGGACTAAATGGCCATTTTTTTAAATATCCATTTTATGTTACCTAAAAAAGTTTTATTATATTGTAAAAAGACCACAATCTTTAAAGTAATCTAAATAAGAATGGAAATAAAAATATTACCTCTAATGACATCTGAGAGATAAGCCCCTGTAAAATACATTGCTGCATTAAAGTCGATTCACACCAATTTCCTAGGATTATCTACGTGTTAGCTGTCAAGTGAAAACCGAGGTGGAAACTATATATTCTTCATATTTTGTACAAATTATTTTATTCTTGCGTTTGGCGTGTGCGTTAAAACTGACTGAATGAAAAATGCCAAGTGGTCACGCATAGACTGGAATCGACATTTATTCATTCTACTCTATACTAGCCTTGTGTCCTGGAATGATGGATAGGAACAATGTAACAGTTAAGAATAATGTATTAATAATAATGGAACCCTAATCTGTTGTTGATATGACTTGTTTTTTATTTTTCACAGCACCTCAGCAATCCTCACGAATACATAAAGTTTATCTTAGATTAGTTGTGAAAGTTGCGACTTACAGTATTTATTACATAATTTATTATTACACAATGAGGATACATTATTTATTATCAAAATAACAACACAGATGATAATGAGCAAAGGATATAGATAAACAATACAATACATAAATAATACGTATAAACCTATACCTGTAGGAGCAAAATAACATTTCCAGAATCCCTAAAAATGTTTGAATTAATTAATTCATGGGGCACATACGGAATTTTTATGGTACCTACACTCGAATTATATCGTCAATTTCAATGCATGTAAAATAATTCATAAATTAATTATTTACCATCAATATGAATATCTAATATGCCAATAGTAATAAAAATTTATATGAACTATATTAAATACAATGGAACAAAATGCTTAAAAGTATATTATATACCCATTTATTGTTACAACGGGATTTATAAATAAATATTAATACCATAAATTTGTTGAGATGTAAGAGAAACATATTTACACATTTAAATTATGAAATTTTGCTGATTAATTCCTATTTAGATAATCGTCATCAAGCAGTACTTATAGGTGTTGTACCTCATGGGCCATATATAGGGCCTATTTTATTCTCACATTCCATTAATGATGTGCCAAATATTTTTCAACGTAGTGGATGTTTTTTTATGGTGAACATCTAAATTCTATGCCCAGAAATTTCCAAAATAACATTAAACTGTGGAACGGGGAAATATAATTTTCCATATGAAGTCTCTCAATCTCCCATTAGATGTCAGTTATATTCCTTAGGTATTGCATATAGCAGCTCACTTAAAGTGTATACGAGTGGAATTGAAACTGGACCGTCCGCACTTATCTTGAAATTTCGTCCTATGTATTTAGCAGTGGCATTGAGATTCAAAGAGTAGTTGCAAACATGCATGGGAGTCCGTTACTGAAACTTAAAGTCAGCCCAATTACCTATCTACGGCTGCGCGCCGGTGTAAAGAGAAGTAACAGACTGGTCTGACAGATCATTTCTTTGTTGACTAGCCTGTGTGCCGGACAATAAAGCCCATGTACAATAAAGAGGTGCCGGCTGTTGGTTTTATACTGCTTTAATTCCCATCGTATACACTTTAATAACATATTTCATCCATAAGAGATTTTTAATGTTACTTTTAACATTTGTATGTAGTTAAATGTAAAAATACTTTTATAATTTCTTCCTCTTATCTAATAGAAATTATAATTGTTTCCACTTATTAGTACTCATTAGAAGCAATATTTAAGTAGCTATTTTTACTGTTGGGATTATAGGAAAATTGCAAAAGATTTATTGGTACCTACGGTAAATTAGTTTCTTTCAATTTATTCTAAGTAATTATTTATTTCATATTTTCTTATGTTTAATATATTATATGTGCATTCACAAAATATACATAACACAAAACTAAGATATTGTCTTATAACAGTTAAAAAAAAGAAACATACCTATATTCGTGTGCAATAACTCCATCTTGAATATATGTAGTCGTAAAACAGTAGCCATCAGTCACACAAGTATCATTCGTTGCCTTGCACAGTTTAGTACATTTACATTTTAACGACCAAACCTCTGAAAAATGCATTTTAATTAACGCCAAAATTATGTATTTTCGGGTTCATTATATCTAAGTTGGCTCATAAGAATTAAAATTACTGTCTTGAGTCCGCAATTTAACAACAAATATGATTGGATATATTAGGTATAATCGTGTATAATGTTATAACATGCTGTTCAATGAGTAAAACAAGCACACTATAATGGACTCATATTATAGATATACCACACATATTATAAGCATCAAAATCAAGCAAAACATTGCTGATCAATCTGATTTAAAGTTTCTATATACATACATACAGTCAACTCATCACAGTAACAAATTATGTTTTATTCATGATGCTTCACTCTAAAGTGCTCAGATAGCTCAGAATATAGTGAGAAGATAAATATTTGCATTATTAATGAAATTTTTTATTACACCCATTTCAAAACCAGGAGTTTATAAGATTTTTTATTGTCATAAATATGCATGTAACGATGGAACATAAACATAATTCGGAAATATCTATAAAAACCGCTTGGTCCTACATCAGGATTGTTCCTAAATTCAATATACTTTTCTCAGATACATAAGCCACGACGACGTGTTCCATATTAATGAGAATAAAACAGTAGTAACAACATACGTGATAGGCATGGTAGAAGAAATTCCGTATATTGAAACAAGGACTATAGACTAATCAGCTTTCCATATAAGAATAATGAACTTAGAATAAATATTTTAATTCTAAGGACAGCCCCCTTTCAAGTTTAATTTGAAAGTGTTTAGCAAAAAATTGAATCCTGTGGATGATTTGGAATGCATCAATAATGCACCAATATTAAGTAATAAATGAATAAGATTCATTGCACTTGAAAATATCTAAATAAAGCGTTGGGATAAAGACTGTATTTCACCGGTTTCAGGTCTGACTACTGAGAAGAGAAATTTAGAGTTAGCGTTATAAATTATCATTTAGAGTGTGATTATGAATTTGTGAACCAGATTCGAATCTGCGAAAATACTAAGTACCTAATTGTAATTCTACTAATTGTGCCGTTTCCACTATTTTAAATTGTTAAACACCGAGCTTTTGTTAATATTATAAAGCCCAGCAATTTGTCTCATTGATCATCTCATCTCATATTTGCTATAACAATGACAACACATTACAATAAAAAAATAAAAGAAGTGCTAACTGTTTCATTTCAGCTAGGTACTCATTAAATATGCACTCAAAGACAGATTTACATTAGAAAAAAATAGGTTGTTCTGCTCACGACAGTACCTACACCTATCTCAGAAAAAGTGAAAAATTTTGGCAATAGAATAAATAGAAACTGGAACAACAAAGCAACTGCAAACATGTTGTTTTGGGGGTAATTGTCTCTCTCTCTCATCAGTGCAGTCTGATTAAAATATGGAACATCGAAAAACATTGTCTGTAGTTGCTTCCTTGTTCCACTTTCTTTGGGCTCTTTGTACAGATCAATTTTTCACCTTTAATCAGCAGAAGCGCGATTAATATCCTTATGAAAATAGGGATTAGTAAGTTAACAAAAAATAGCTACTGTTAACAAATATTTTGTGTTACATATTCACAAGCTTGCACTGAATGAGGGAATCTGAATTAGGTATTAAGTCATGGACCAGTAAACGGTTTACCAGTAAACGAAACTGAACAATAATTCAGCCAAAACGTACATATATCTTGAACTAATGATATATAAGTATCCATAATCATTAAGACATTAATTTTGCTCATATTTCCTTTGGTAGGTATGTTATACAAAATATGGGATTCTAAAAATAAAATAAATTATGGACAGCCATTCCACTACCTAAAATGCTTATTAGGCACATTTTTTAACAAATCCACATTATAAATAATAGGCATATAAATGCACATAAATCATGTTGTGACCTTCAGGACCCAAGACACTATTTAAGTGTATTTTAAATAAATCAATTCAGTTATACTGTCCAAAGATGCTAATACGAACGTATTAGTAACTATGCCTAGAAATAATGCAAGAAAGTATGCAGAAATAGGTAATGCATTTTAGAAGTATGTAGGTACTAGCTAGGTATCTTACCTATAATATTGTGACTAAGACATACAATGCTACTAAAAACAACTAAAAGAGTTCGGGCTATGTTACGATCCATTTTACACAATAAATTAAATATCAAAATCACTGCACACCTGCCAGAGCAAAATTATTTACATGAGAAAATGATAAAAACATAGTCTGCCATATTAATATGACACTTTAATTACTTAATTGTTTACACTTTCACTTCAGAATCATGTTAATTGTAATTGTTAAAAACTCGAGCACTGTATTATTTACTCGAAGAATCGGAACAAATTTCTCAAAAATGTATGTAAATTACGTTAATAAATCAAAATTCATGAACTTAAACATTCACCATGTCAATTTTTGCTTTCGTTCTTTAGTTGTATACATAGCACAGAGGGAAGAGGGCGCCACGACCTAAAACCACAGTATAAAGTATAGGCGCTGGTATAAGTGCGTATATCATAGAGTAATGAAGTAATCTAATCTGCTCACTGCTTATACTGTGCTAAAACACTAGTCTACAGAAGAGGAAAAGACCCTAGAGAATCCTTGGAAAAGGCCCCTCTAATAAAATTTGATCCCAGATTTATTCCTTTAATGAACATCCTAGATAAGTAACTAAATAGAAACACAGTTTTTTCCTGATTTGAGTTTCTGCATGAATTTGACTCAATGCTGTGATTTATTTAATTTGAATATTTGTTTATGTCTCATTGATGTTTATTTTTTATATTTGTTGTGCTGCGACTGCTGTGATACATTTCAATCATGCACTGTGAATTTTACATTCATTCAACATTCATGCCGTTATCCAGAAAACATAGGCGATTTTAGGGTATCATGCTATGATTTCTCAAGAAGTGGGCATTTCTATCAATATTTAGTGGCATATTGGTCTTTTATGCATATATTTAAACTGAAATTTATGTTTCTTTTCTTACCCTTGAATATATGGATCATGACGCATGCTCTGTGACGAGCCACAGACATTTTTGCTATGTGCTCTGTGTCGTATCGGAAACGTGTAGACGTAGACTTTGTGGATGTTTTGTGCGTGTAGATCTGACGTTTATGGGAAAAATTTAGAAACGAAAAACAACCAAGCAGCATCAATAAACAAACAGTAGTTATTAACAAGGTTTATCTTGAATACTGTTTTTGGGGGTCAATAATTTGTTAAGTATAGTTGATTGCGTCTAGAGATAAAACCGTTTAATAGAACTAGGTATGTACATCCCTGTTTATAATATGAATTGCGTTTTTATTTATATACCTCTATATGTATATATATGTTTTTTTAAATGTTTTGTATTTGCAGCTTTGTTCTACAGTGATTTTTTTTACAAATATGGACAATAAACCTAAGCTATGGGATAAAGATATTGAAGGAATACGGACTTTAAGACCACCAAATAGCATACCCACACAACTAGAGAAACAAGATAGTAGCAGTAGACAACAAAGTAATTTTTCTATGTGCAATGTTATCAAGAAGACAGATCCCAGATTTGACTTACAAACACTTGAAAATAATCTACCCAATATCGACAAGCCGTTTACAATTAAGAACGAAACTAACTTGGAAGATATACTTGCTAAGTCAATATTGAAAGCTGATGCTGCCGAATGGTATCCTACTACTACTACTAGTAGCAGTATTCAAAACAGGCTAAATATTCATAAAAATTCTCAGGATGTAGGATGTGAAAAATCCAATTCTAATAATTTCCAACAACAGTTTTTTGGTATGGAAGATTCTCCAGATATAAAAAGAATAAAACACATTATAAGCACATTGACTAACGATCCAGGCCAGTTTGATGACTTACTCGATTTATTTATGGAAACATTAATACCATATTTGGGAAACATAATTGCTTTTTCTATTATAGCACAGTTACTTGTTGAACAGGTGAGCATTAAAATTTTAAGTAAAAATTGTGAAAATATTGCATGAATGTGATATTCTTGTTACACTGCCAATAGAGCTGTCAATAGCACTGTGTATTGCTGTTGTTCAATAGAGCAAATAGCAGTGACATCACTGTTAGCGACCTATTCTTAAAAGTTTTCTTCAATTCTATTGTGGTATTAAAACAAAAAAAAACTTTAAATGTTTTGTTACATTACGTAATTCTTTATAGGTAGATACTTAACTAGTGCTTTTTACTCATGTACAGAACCTTCAGAAAATTATTGCAAGCCGCCTGACCATAAAATGCAGCCAACTTAATTCATGCAGTTAGTACTTTGGGTGCTTTACGCATAATTTCTTAAAACTATCAGTTGCTGGATTATGTTTAAGCCTGACTTATTTTGACATATTTGCATGTAAATGTGTCAAAATAAGTCAGGCTTAAACGTAATCCAGGATTAATACGTACGGTGCTCTCGGCCATTATAGGCTTAGGTATAATAATTTCTAAAGGCGCTGTATTATAAGATAAAAAAATCAACTGCTGAAATCATTTTCATTTGTACCTAAGTAGATGAGATTTATACAGAGTACAATTTATGTTAATTACATGGATTTTGGAAAATATGTGTTGGCAAAATTACAAGACACTAGCCTTAAAATAATGTCCCTAACTTGGCAACTACAGAATCAATTTATATACTATTTATAAAAGTAATTTGCTTAGAAATGTCCATTCGCAACTCTAAAAATAATAACATGAGGCTGTTAGACACGTGATTAATGCACCTTTTCGTACCTAATATTAATAGTTGTCCACTTCTTACAAATGCTTTTAAAAATAACCAATCTCTTTGGTTTACCTGATGCCGCCTTAATATGAAAGTTATTATTTCTCGTAGGTATTTTATATTTACATGAATAAATTCAAAATATTAGATTCGACCCACTCGACTCGGGTCCCACATTTGTTTAATTTCACGGTCAACATTTGACACCACACATTATGTGGTAACTGCCGAGGTAACCTTTAAAAGTAGGTCTTGTCTAATGCATCCTATCTGAAAGCATGATCTGTTCCACACTTGTACCAAATTTGAATGCGATATCTCTACATATTAAAAGAGATCTGTTAATGAAAATCGAGTGTACCTACTTAGTTTCCAAAAGAATTTTCATTACTTGCTCAAGAGTTTAGTATGTATAAGAAGATAAAATTCATTTGCATTAAAATTCAAAATATTACATTTGCATATGAACGAATTCTGTAAGCTAATAATTGATAAGGCTGTTTTGTTTTAGGCAATCAACAACCCTAACTTCCGATACACCGGTGCAAGATTATGTTGGCATATAGAACAAAACTGTCCAGAATTTAGAGCCGAATTGCATTTGAAATGTAAAAAACAAGTTGATGATAATGCCAATAAACAAAATGTACTGTTGTTTATTGCAGAATTATATACCCAACTACCCCATTTGGCTGTTTATGGTGCATTACTAATCAATTCTATTAAGCAATTACTATGGGAGGGTGGTAATGACAATATCAAATGCGTCTGCCAGGCTCTAAAGGTAAATGTTTTTCTTAATAGTCTGTATATGTAAATAATAGACCATCATAAACAGGTGAAATATTATTAGGTACGTAATCATAGTAGTTCATTCGGAATTTGTATTTTATATTTTGGGGGAATTTACTATAAGGAAATACCTACTAGTAATATTTTTTTACGAAGGTTGTGCGGTCATTTATTAAAATGACCACACTAAAATGAAAATTAAAAATATGATTAATTTATCCATACTTTACCTAAAGAATTATTCAAATTGGTCTGAGGAAAAAATATTAAACCTCAAGCAACAAAATACAAAATATTGAAAATGCCCTTATATTGTGCCGGACTGTGTATAATAGGCCGTACATGGAGTTTGAATTGAAATATTTAAGTTTCACATCATCTGTGTTAGTGTGTACAATGTAAATAATAATAATTTCAACTCAAAATCTCAGCCCAGGCATCGAGTACGGCCATTTATATATACCGACCCATGTTAATTTTCGTTTTTTCTCAGTATAGTTACGCGTCATCCCTATTCATCAATTAATTATTATATATGACTATTTGTTTCTGTTTTTAGTTAACAGGATTTTCATTGGAAGAAAGCAGTAGGGCCGATTTGGTTGAAGTTTGTGCACAACTTAAGGCTGCAAGAAATACAGTGACTGGTACTGCGCTAACTCTAGTAAATTCTATAATTAGCTTACAGGCTTCAAATTGGGGACGCTCAACTGAGATAACTGCTGAGTAAGTGTGTGTAGAGTAGGTAGTGATTTTTCAAAGGCGGCATCTGTTATATAGAGTTTAACCCTGAGAGCTAAGCTGTGGCTATACATTTCCATTTCTTTATGTCTTGCTTTTTCATTGTATCTTATAATTTCTAGCTGTTGCAAGTCTTTTCCGACGTGCTTTCCATCTTCCTTTCGGTTTTCCTCTTCTCTTCTTCCCTCCAAAGGTTCTCGTCAGTAGCATTTTTGGTAGTATCCTTACCTCTCGCATTCTTTCACCTTTTATCACTCCTATGTTTGTCTCGCTACTTCTTCGTTTGTTCTTCTAACCCATCCATATTCAGTTCTTCTTTCTCCCAAGAGTTTCCTCAGTATTTTTCTCTCCTGTCTCGTTTGTTCAGTTTCAATTTAACGTCTATGTTTAATTTAATCTCTATGGACAGTTTTCTTTTTGGAAATATTTCCACGTGCCCGACTATAACTGATGTAGATTTATAATGATTTTAGTGCTGACATTGAGCCGGAAGATTTTTATTACTCTGATATTGAAGAGACAATGTTCTATAACACAGATGGTCACACGTTTACTAGGGAAGAGAGAGAATTTTTAGCAGCTCACATGGATTCAAACGCAGAATGTTTGAGGTACGGTATCTCAAATAACTGTTAACACATGCCCTTTATTTTAATTTTCATTTTCTTGCCAGTGATAATTCAGATCCAGATGATTTGTGTGATCCGGAACCTGAAATGGACGAGGAAATTCAAGCAGCATTTAAGGAATTTGTAAAGATTAGTAAACACTAATTTGTATTTAATGTTAATTTATTTTATTTGTTTGTTGTTAAATGTAGAATTAATGCTCAAAGAAAATCATATAGAGCACCAGCAGTCCTTTCGTATACTATGCTGTTATATATACCATTATATCTTTTCCAGATTTAGATTTACTGAAAACTTATTAAAAAGCAATTATAAAACTATTTCTTCCATGATTTTCTCTCCTTAAGCAGTAAAAAGTTGTCAACCAAAACTTTTGTCGTTTTGTTATTTTTTTTAATAAATTTTTTATACTTATGCACATGCTGCGTTATTATTCACGCGTGGCATAGCTTAAAATTATAAATGTTGTCTTGTGCTAGGTTATTTTTGATATTGATAATTTGTAAGTGTTAATTTGTAGTATGAAATCGGAAAACATTAATTCTCAATGCTGTGTATATAGTTTCTACTTTATTATCACCGTGTTAGCGTGTTACTGCAGATTTATGAGCTGTGTTCACTGCTCATAAGTCCGCCATTTTGAGGCGTTTTATCGCGACTAGGAACAAAATTTGACACCTAATGTCAAAATGTGGAAATCATTCTAAAATGCCATACATCTATTCGGACTGACTGACCAGCTCTGTTCTATATACAAGTGACTGAACTACATAAATTCTATTGATATATATTATAGAATTACTGTAACCAACTACCGAAAAACAAGCATTAGTATATTCAGAGAAATTTTTCGGCTCTGGCTCTCTTAATCATGAAAGCTAGTCATATACTCATGTAGTGAACTGTCCAATGTAGAGAACTGTCAGATTTGACATTCCCCTCAAAATGGTGCATCCCATAAAACATGTGACTGTGATAATAAAGTCTCAATAGTTTCCATTGGAGGAAACCAAACCAAATAGCACGACATCTGTTATTAATCTTTAGAAACAACCATGCAGGAGCGCGATTCTATTAAAATATTTGGTTTTTGGCATGCATTTATTTTGATATAATTCCATGTACTTATGTTATAATTTGACCATCTTGAGTTCTGTTACTTAAAAAATTAAACCCTACTATTCCAGTTTCTCGCATGTTATTTATGTTTGCCGAGGGATATGTTTATGTATAGTTTCCCTATAATTTGGCAGTATTGTTTTTTTGCTAATAAATTGCAGATCATCATCACCCTTTATCATCAATCCCCATTATAGAAATGAGGATTGATGGTAGCAATTGTTGTTCAATCTCCCAATCGATTATGAATTCTTAATTAAAGATTTTGCGGAAGCGAAAGTACGCATTTGTTTCTCTTAGAGATATATTATAAATCCCTATTAAGATTTTCAATAAAGTAAACAAGCCAGTTAAAATTTGCTTTTACTTTTTTTACCTACTGTAAGTTTTTCTTCCACCAGGCCTACTTCAATAAACGTATGAAAATTATCTCTTTAGTTTATTAACATCAAAATACTTGTAGCTAGTTTCTGTACAAGATACATATGCCCCGTTGCATAAACAATTGAACAGTTGTATTTCCAAAACTCTTTGCAATCTAAATTTTCACACAAATTTTGCACTAATGAAAAATATCAATTGCTGGGTGATGTATATCGCAATTAAGTAAAGTTTCTCTTGCACATGACATATTTATTCAAATCAGGTAAAAATAGTATGTCTAACATAGTACTAATACTAATTCATTAGTGATAGTATTCCAATGAAATATAATATGTAGAGATGGAGAAAGATTATATTAGATATTCAACAGCAGGATTATGCCATAAATATAATTCCTGCTCTGTTCACCCCCATTGCATTATTCTCATAATAAATCCACGGGAAACTGATATTTTTCTCAAATTAATACTTTAAGCAGTGCCGGCCTTAGTGTTACGCAAGGGTGTGTCAATTACAAAATAAAAAAAGTTAAACACCCAAAGTCCATGGCCATGCCAAATTTTCCCCCTAAATTGTAAATTTTAGGCCATGCTAAATTTTACACCAAAATTTTGTAATTTTTAAGGACACTCTTTAGAAAGGCACACTGGGGCCCTAGAGGCTAAGGTCGGCTCTGACTTTAAGTATTGATTATTCAAGAAAATAGTTAATCAGAGGAGGAAGAAAATAGTTAATCAAATGTTAATCAGAGCAAAATATGCTATTTAGAAAATGAAAAGACTTTAATTTTTTTAAATATAACTTTGTTAAAGATTTTAAAAATTGATGACAATTTGTGCATTGGTAATGATAAATAAAAACGATCAATAAATGAAAATGACTATATATATGCAATATGGATTTTTTATTTCCCTTAAAATATATAAAACCTTTAATACAATACATATATCTATAAAATATTTTTTTTTAACTATTTACGTTTTTTTAAAATGCCAAATTTTACACCAGTTTTTAAAATGTCTTTTGTAATTTTTAAGAACGCTCTTTAAAAAGGCACACCGGGGCACCTAGTGGCTAGGGCCGGCTCTGACTTTAAGTATTGATTATTCAAGAAAATTGTTAATCAGAGGAGGAAGAAAATAGTTAATCAGAGGAAAATATGCTATTTAGAAAATGAAAAGACTTTAATTTATTTAAACATAACATATGCTTGTTATCAGGTAAAATCAACTTAATTCGATCGATAATATTTACTTTCTTTGTTAAAGATTTTAAAAATTGATGACAATTTGGGTATTGGTAATGATAAATAATAATGTTCAATAAATGAAAATGACTTATATATGCAATATGGATCTTTTATTCCCCTTAAAATATATAAAACCTTTAATACAATATATCTATTAAAATATTTTTTTTAACTATTTACGTTTTTTTAGAATAATATAAAAAGTTATAGAAGGATAGTTAGATAGAAGTTAGAAAGTTATAAAAAGATAGTTAAAAATGTTAGAGTGATGTTACCATCAGCTGAATTATCACAATTCCTCTATCGACAATTGGAGTTGTGAATGGTGAACTAATAGTAAGTAAAACTATTATTTACTTTTGTTAATACCAATGTAGTGCCATATTGCCATCATTATCTAATTTCTTATTATGTTGATCATTTCAAGGTAAATAAACAAACCATGTCATGTATACAAAACAATAAACTACTCAATTGCTGACATGAGGAATGTTCCTAGGCCAAGGCCGGCCTATTAAACAATTATGATATGAAACTAGGTTACGTACACGGGTTGTACTGACCTGGCCAAATATTATATTAATCATTATAATTAGGTCCCATCAATCAATTAGCTTTATACTTTATATCGATTAGCTAAGAGCTAATCGTTGTTACTATGTTTGAATAAATTGATGTTGAGTGGCCCTAAATGTGTCTCTGTTCATTTTGGTGGATTACCCACTACATGGCGATCCTGCCAGGATTTTTGTCATAAATGACATTCCAAATTTCACTAACATGAGGTGTTACAGTATTGGTCACCCTCTTAGTATAAGAACTTTTTTTTGTATGGAGACGATATCAGATTATTAATTTTCATTGCTTGTGAAATCTTACTAACCGCAGACATAGATAATAGTGACCATTAATTTCTAGTCTGTCTCAAAATACTCTATCAAATTTCTTATAAGCTCCTTGCTGCGGCTAGTTGACTGCTTCGGCATTTTCATATAAACAAAAATCCAACTGCATTACATACAACAGAATAAAATAATTAGAGAATAAGTAAAATGAAATATTTATTGATGCTAAAGGGAAAACATGTCTTATCTTCTATATTTATCACAATATTTTGTAGTAACAATAAACTATGTCTTAGAGTAGTTGGTACAGTTAGGCAGTATTGAAGACCATTTTCCATCCGGCAAACACTTTGGTTTTGTCTCTATTCTTGATTCAAAACCTGGATTACACACTATATCTAATACATCCCCAGGGTCATATGCAAATTTTGTAGGGGTAATAAATCCATTTTGTGGTTCGCCCATATATGAACATCTTGGTTTGCCTTAAACAGACAAAATTTTCAGATATTACCGTTAAAACATTTTGAAAAGAGCAATCAGGCAAGCGACTACTATTATTATTGCTTACAAAATGGTGGGGGATGTGACCAAAATCCTGTTTCAGTGCATATTATGCTCGCTTCGCCTTCCAAGTAATGTGCCCCTCGACATGCAAATTGCACTAGGCTTCCAACGGCATATCTACCGCCATCCATGCCTGGCGCCTCAGACTGTATCAGGTGTCCATTAACCGGAAGAACAGGGGGTGGACATTGAATTGCTGTAAATTATTGATTATGCTATCATGTCGCGTTATAACGAAAATTTTGTGGCATTTTCAATACCGAATGACTCTAATGATACATATATTTATAACTTCAATATACAAGGTAGTGATGGGCTTATGGCGGACATTTTCTTAATGCCCCATAAAGAGTGAGAAGTATCCTCGCACATTCAGAGCATTTTTGTTATTAATACATTGCGTGCGACAGCACTCGTAAATGGGTGATAGTAAGGCCTGATCTCCAAACGAGCGTTTTAGCGGACTGGGAGATGCGGACATATGTACCCGCGAAAGGGCGCGATTTCGGTTCAAGGTCAATATGCCAATTCCGCCGAAAAGTTGGTTTTATTTTAACTTTTCGGCGTATTTTAACTAAGACCGTTGATTGAAAGACATAACCTATTAGTTTATGATTTTATTTTGTATCACCAGCAACATCATGAAACGTTTTCTTCCTGGCGACTTCATAATATTTAAATTATTTATATGTACTTTACTTTGGATTTTCTAATTTCATGACAATTACTACAAACTACAACAGTTGTTTTTAGGTTATGTTCACTCATTTACAGAGTAGTACATGGGGAAGCAAGGATTATAAGTCTATAATCGTTGATGGGGAAGAGGGTCTCCGTCGAAATCGGCGGATCTATAAAACGTCGTCCGCGTAAACCCTCGTTTGGGGATCAGGCCTAATATTTTCACTCATATTTGTGTGACAGGTAGAGCTGAGAGCTTACTCTCACTCAAAATTGACTCTTTGTATTAATTAGTATATGGAAAAGTTTGTATTTGCATTTGAAGCAAGACTGGGAGAACTTCTGCGCCCACGTAGAAGTTCTAAGTGAAATAAGGCACCCAATTCTACCCATTTTGTGTCTATTCCATCCCGAAGTTATCAAGATTAAAAACCGTTGGCCCCTGTATTTCATTTTCCACTAATAATTATCATAGAGCATGTACCTACTATACAAAAGTGTTACTTTTAAAAGTGTACTTGTAAAGTGTTAATTTTACTTACGAACACACTTTGGCAGAGGTCCTGACCAATTACCATTTAATTCACATTCTATGCCAGGTGGTCCCACCAACCTGTAGCCCCACGCGCAACTGAATACCGATATTCCACCATAACTATTATTATGTTCTTCTAGTTGTAAGTGTGGTTCAACTAATCCCCCTGGATTATCTAATGATGAGCATTTCACCAGGTCACATTTTGGTATTCGTGCTGACCATTTACCTAATAATAAAATATGTTCACAGTACAGGCTTTATTTTACCCACAATTTTTGGAGTTTGTTTTAGTTTAATTAATAATTTCATTTATCGTCACCAGAAGATTATAGTGTTACTATATCCACTTTGGGCAAAAAAGTTTTTTCGTCGTTGCACATCCAATAACCATTATATGTAGCATCTTCAGATGACAGTGATATTTTTTCTCACAAGGGATATCTTTTTACGTCCACATATTGTTATGTAAATGCGTCCCACTTGATAGCTAAGATTGAACGGATGCCTGTCAGACTTACCTGAGGCCTGACATGTAAGATTAGCTGCTCCTGAAACACGAAACCCCACGGGACACTGGAAGATGGCATTGTGACCTAATCTTGTTCCTTCTACCCGTACACTCAGATGCATACTCGATACAGATATCGGTTCACAATGTATTGCTGATCAAAAAAATAACATTTAGTTCCTTTATAAAAAATCAGTGTCTTACTGCTTAACATTTCCACCAATTTTAGTTGCAAAGAATATTTTAGGAATCTACAAGGTTAACTAGAATACACTATTAACTGCCAAAATTGTCAATTTTAGAGCTGCCATGTAGACCAGGGCTGAAGCCTTTGAAAATGGTAAAAAGTGAAAAAAAACAATAGTAAGATGAAACCCATTGGAAAAGGAAGAGAATATAACAAAAATGAAAGTAAAAATAATTTACAGGGCATCTGAGGTAGGGAAATGGAAGGGGATGAGTTTTTAAAGGTAAAAAACGGTTTATCTCGATTTCCGGCAAAACTACAGGTCCTATGGAAAAAAATTAAATGGCAAAGTTGTAGGTAATAAAAAGATCTACAACTCGTGTATTTACACTTTTTTCAGATAACCTCAAAATTTATGTGAAAAATTCAAATAACCAAGTTTTTGGTTTTTTATTTTTCTTTTACAAAAAAAATTTTTTAAAAGAAAAGTAATTTTTTTGTTTATCAATGTAACATGGAATCTTAAGTTTTTCGAGTAATTAAAGTGTAAATTTTAATAAATAGCTCAAAATTGTACATAATGAGTAAAAAAAAAATTTCGGATTCGAGTATTTTTCGTTTCTTTGCATTTTCTGTGAACATTTACCATAGTAATGTATATTTTTTACACCATCAGAAAGTAGATATTTCAACGAACAAAGAGCCCACCGACTTTTTTTAAAATGCAGATATTTTGACGCGAGAATTTTCGTTTGAAAATTAGGGTGCTATTTCGATATTATAATAAGGTGAAAAATAAATATTTTAAATCAAACAAATTACAATGTGTTTGGGACATAAGAAGGTAAGTTTTCACCAAACTTCTTTTAAAAAAAAATTTTTTTGACTAGAAATAATTGAAACCATATAATTGAATAATGTTTGGTGGTGCAAGTAAGTGTGAATTTTGAAATGTATATTTATGGTTTGCTCTGTTTTATAACAACAATTTATACTGCCATATAATAAGATGGAGGTCTACCACTTTTTTGTGGCGTATCATAATAAAAATATGAAATATGTGCAGTCAAATTATAACACGCCGAAGTTTTGGTAAGAATACAGAAAGGTTCTTGTTACTTTATCTACGGTCGTAGTAGGATTTGTTTGTAGCTTCATACATATGTTATTCCTCATACGTATGCTATATTATTAAGATTAAAGTTATACCTGCAACATGAAGTGTTATGCTGTTCGTAATGCCTCTGGGAGTGGCACACGTAAATATCCCCGAATCTTGTGGCTTGGCATAATAAAGTGATAATCTGTATTTCCAGTCTCGTTCCTCAGATGCAATAGCCCACCCTAAAACGGGGTATTTCAAAGGTATACAATTTTGAACAATTATTTTTTAATATAAATGTTACTTAAAAAAACTACCGGTTAAATATTGTCCTAGTGGCGAGGTCCAAGTCCAATCTGGCGACCCCAACCTCCGGGAGAAGAGACATTCGAAGTGGAGTGTAGATCCTGGAAAAACAGCCAGTTCTCCCCCTGGTTCTATAGATGCAGACCCTGAAGGTATTTTAATTAATATCGACGGCGGTGAATCCTCTGAAAAGTATTGAATAAACACAGTTATTATAAACATTATCACTAATATTAGTAGTATTCGCTATGTATAAGATCCGTTAAGTGACAGTGTCAGTAATCGGCAAACCAAGTGGCATTTTTATATATTACCAAGTACAATACGATTATATATATTACCATGTCACTGAAAGTGGAAAAATTATCTGGTAAAATTAAAGCTGACTTTAATTATTAATATTATTATAGAAAGAAAGTTTTAGGATTTGTAAATATGAGTATATAATACCTGTAAAATTGGTCAGAAGTGTTGTCGGCACACAAGAGGGTAACCGAGATGACCACAATCCATTCTGGCACCTAGGAGTTGCTGTTCCTAATAACTTGTACAATCCTAGCTCTCTGCATCGGGTATGTAGCTTAGCTCCATGTGGTAAAACCCACCCAGGAGACTTATACACATACAATCAATAATCCGTTATGTTATATTAAATATATAAATATCTGTGCCTTGCACCATTTTGCCTTATATGAAATGTCTATGACAATAAAATAATTAAGCATCTGTGGCACACAAGGATTTAATTTGTTAATTGCTCAATTACATGACAGGAACACAAGTGGAGTAGATGTCTACAAACTATAAGTGTACTACAAACTAAAGTTTTTGCTTGTTTAGAAAATACGAATCTTCATGACGAGCTTCAATTTTGTTGTACAGGGTATGCCAAAAACAAAAATGTTTTTTGCGTACAAAACGCGTTCGCATTAACGTGTGAATCGCCTGGCCACTATGTACTTTTTTTATGTAATCCACCGTGGAAAGTAATAGTGTAAAAAATCCAAGACAATCAATTTAAGACAATACAAGTCATTCAATTCAACAACCTCAATTAATTTTACAAAATATACGTTCAATATGAACATCTGTGTGAAATTGATTTTGGAGGAAATTACAGCTTAAATGTCCCACTTCATTTTTGGTTATTAGGTATATTGGCAGATCTAAAGAAGGTACTTACATGAATTGACACATTTCTAAATGTAACTAGTAAATGAGGATTTATGTATTCTAGCTTGCAATTTCTAAAAAGGGGTTGAAATCTTCCATTATCTAGAACAAATTATATATTATTATGCCGCGTGCCTCTACGTTATCTAATAATTTTCGCACAGCTACCATATCAAACTGTAACATTTGACCACTCAATCTTCTCTCGCGAGTTTGATTAAATGTGTATATTTCTTTATATATAAGTATGGAAAATCCAATTAACTATTGTATGCTTTATACAGTATGAAGTTAATAAAACATACTAAATACATGGACAAATTAGTTTCTCTTTAACTAAACATACCCTGTTGGTCTGCACATAGAGGGCCTACCCACTGTCCTGCGATGCATTTAATTTTGCAAAGTCGCTTTTCTCCCAAGGGGCCAATCGAGCCAGAAAACTTGACTTCTCTTATATGAGAATAGTCTTTTCTTATGCGATGTTCTCCAGTTTCAGTTTCGGACCCATTCAAAGCTAGTTGTGGCGGTGTACACGAATCGGATGATAAATCTGAAGATAAAAATAGAAGAAATAGAAGAGTTTTTCACCACCATTATAGTTATTAATGATACTATATTATGAACACTATTATAATGAAACACGTGTAATGTTAAACACACAGTTTATTAGTTACATAAGTTTTATTAACAATGTTCGTATTGAAGTGTCCAAATAGATAGATTCGATTTATCTTATACCAGAAACTTTTTCATAAATTGAGATACAAAATTATCAGGTGTGTATCAGTATATTAGTCGAAGCCATAGTAACCGCGTTTGTTCGTTGTTGTTATATATTTTGACTTTAATAACCTCATTATTGTCGTCGAATTTTGTGTCGTACTTTAATTTATTTATTTATTGACATGGAATTAATTTAAAAAATTGTTCAGAATTTGTATTAATGTCTACAATAAATAAATGCTGCTGAAGTTTTTATAATTATTAATAATATAACAAGTAAAAGTGGTGACTAAATTTCTTTCTCTGGTGGGGGCCTTTGTGTTTGTTTGTTTGATTTTTATTTTAGTTTATAGTTTATCTATATCAAGTTTGCGTGTTATTACTGTTATAACATCAGATTCATAATGGCACTGAGTGGTATTATTGTTACGCCACTGCGTTCGAATAATAAGTGGTACTGTTCAAAATCCAAATAGGCACACTTATTTATTTATTAACTTCCAAACACGACAAGTCACAACTACTGTTTACAATGATACTACTGAACACGTATTATTACTTGTTTTGTTACTTGGTCTGAGCGTTTAAACCAAACCGACTAATGTTATCTGTTGTCTCTGCTAATGTAGCAATCGACTGACCTACAAACTATTTTCAAGGTTCTGGAAAGTTCTAGAAGCTTTTCGATTATTCTATCCATTATTCTATCCCATTCTAGATTGTACACAAGACATCTCGAAGAGTTCTACAGGGGGTAGTCCACATGTTCTTATACCGCAGCTATTCTAAATGGGTGCAGGGGCGTATCTCGGTTATTTGAACTACTGGAGGGTTGATACTTTGGGGGGTTGTATATGGCCAAGATCGATTAAATTAAATAGGTTGCCTCGTAACTTACAATCCGACCGCGCGACGTCATCTTTGTAGAAATATTGCTAATATAATTTATTATATTGTCCTATCAAAAGTCTCAAAATATAATCATATAGTGTTATTAAATAGTATTTACACATAAAAATCACCAAATAACTCGAAATAACTAACCTAATAACGATGAGAAACTTGAAAATAAACTGTCAGACGTCTGCCAAAATACAAAGATGACATCACTTTTCCCCCTGCCGGATCCCCCCGCAAAAGTTACGGGGCAACCTATCTAATTTAATCGATCTTGATATATGGCACCCCCAGATGCAGTATAGTCACATCGCCGGATGCGGTGTTACCAGATTGTGCAGTTTTTCCCTAGATCTAGGGAATTTTCAGTTTATCGTGCCCAATCGCTTCTTTCCCTTCATAATGTTACGGAATCGTCCGTAGCATTATGAAGGTTATAATGACATCCACATGTGGATGCTAAATTTGTGATAATGACACCGTCGTAGATTAAATAATAAATTAATACACAAAAAAATCATTAAGTTTCAGGTTCGGTTTGATAAAACTTTTCTATTTCTGTTAAATTCGCGCGGACGACGTCGCGGGTAACAGCTGGTGAATGAATAATTTCCGAACAAAAATCCTGATCACGTGTGCGTAGACCACTGGTGACATGAGCGTCGTCAGGGGGGCAGCTGCCACTCTCTAGAGCCCTTGACTGATTTCCCGTCGTTTCTAGCGACCGTCGTTGAATATAATATATTTATTCCAATTTATTTATACACAGTACTTTGTGAATAAATAATATTGTTTTTATTTCAAAAAAAGTTCTCGAACCCACAAAATAATGCTTGTGAAAGTTTATATTTTTCTTCAAATCGGTTTTTCCTTAAATT
This sequence comes from Tetropium fuscum, assembly GCA_964058915.1. Classification (NCBI taxonomy): domain Eukaryota; kingdom Metazoa; phylum Arthropoda; class Insecta; order Coleoptera; family Cerambycidae; genus Tetropium; species Tetropium fuscum. Next base: position 1,832,579 of record CAXKVY010000108.1, on the reverse strand, counting down.
TCTGATCCGTGTGACCTTGAAAATTTTCATAATTTTTCCCTGCGTCGCTATAACATTTTGAGCTGCCCCTTCCATGCGAATACTTACGACGCCGCCTTGACTGGCTATTTGAATTTTTAAAATAATGAATATTCATAATCTTGAATAACTCATAGCACAAAGAAGGTGAATTGAAATCAGTCTGATAAATCAGTGATTTGTGATTTAAATACAACGGTGTAAAAAAACAATTCGATAAAAAAGTCACTGAAATTGGACCAGGAGTAAACAAGTTGTTAAGCCGGAATGTTTTAGTTGGGCCTCCCGTTTAAGTACCTGAGTTTATTAGGCGAATTAATTATTATAGGTACCTCAAGGTATACCAAAAGTATACCAAAAAAATGAGTGCAATTCTGCGTTGAGAAACCAGAGAAACGAAAAAACTCAAATTTAAAGTGAAAATTTGTGTAAAATAGTATAGTATGTACCTAGTACCTATTGTATTTTCATATTTTGGGAATAACAATATAGGTAATGGAAACTCCCACTGATGCAGCTTACCTATATTAACATTTAAAACTGTTGTAGACGGTAATCTACCTAATGCAGCAAATAATTAATTAATGCATTTGTATTATCCACCAAGAGAAAATAAACTTACCCTCGTGAAATACTTTCCCCCGAATTAGTACAATATGCGTTCCTAGTAGTAATAAAATAAATAACTTGATAAGCACACACATCACAATTTCAATTTTAGATTATATAATCCAGAATTCGATATATGTAATGCATATGCAATAAAAAAAACTAATTTTCTATGCATTTAATGCACGGTTTGTGTAAAAGCGGACTAAAAAATATCAGTAATATCACAACGTAAATCCTGAAAGCGCCAAAGCGTCTACTGCAAGGGCTGAAATTTAGAAGAAACAGCTGATGGACGCTGGCGCAAGCGTGTGTTAATAAAATCCATGCATTCTGAAATTCCTGAATCAATTAATTCATTATAATTTCATCCTTTAGACGATGGGGATTATAGTTCATTTAAATGGTCCACAACAAGCACTCGCTTCCATTTATATTTAAAGTACCTGGAGGTATTGCATTTGCTTAGAAAAACAATAAATTATGTCAAAAAAAACAAATTTGAAATCAACTTATTATTTCTGCATCTGAAACGCTCCTCGTCCGATTTGGATGATCAACAGCATTTTATACCAAATATCCCTGCTTTTAGTGCTTTTCTTGGCTTCTCATTTTTGGTTTACTTCATTTATCTCAGTTGTTATAGGTATAGGGGAGGACGAGGAGAATACAGTTTTATATGGCACAGCCTCTTTTCTCTTTTTATTGATTGTGGAATAGCAAACATGGAAAAACCGAAACAAACTGTTCACATAAAATTTCACGTAGGTACTTAAAATAGCTTGTTGAATGAAGACGTTGCCTTTCCCTTTTCGAAAATATCCCGCATTTTAAATATGGTCACTTTGTGAACTATACTTTAAAAGCCTGCACAGTTCGTTACCGATTATTTTTTAATGCCCTAAAAAACCTCTGTAGCTGCGGGCCTACTTAATTGTACTGTCTGCTTTAATAACAAACAATAATAATAGAGTGAACCAAAAGAGAAATGCTAAGAAAATCTGGGACTTCAATTACCTTTAAATTCTAGAGAGTGGGGTAATGTGTGCATGTAATGTAACATAAAGTGTGCCATATTTCAGAAACGAAAATAATTTTACCACTCCAATTCATTCATACGTTTTGACGCTCAGCCTAATTTTAGCGAATATAGTATAAAAACTAATCCATGGTTCCGAAATAGTCTGGAATGATTCATCACCAGCATTTGGACGGCTCAGGGAGATGAGGGGCGAAGGGAACAAAATTCCATAGACGCATCATTTTAGAGGGAGCAAAATAAAAAAAATTAAATAAAATATCCAAGTTATTAACATTGTTTTTAAGTGTACTTGTGATAGTCCTTCTTTATTATCTTAAGAATATTCCCTCGTATTCATTTTTGATAATTTTCAGTTCTCCTCCTGTCAAATTTGGTCGCTTACGATTGGAATTATTGGTTCTAGAACCACTACTACTCGCATTCGTCGCTTTCATAGCATAAAAACACTAAACACTCGCGTATAACACAATATTATAATTAATTTATTTCGCGAAGCAACCGTACATAAGACACAGTGGACGCCACTGTCGCGCCAAAACATACATGCATGAAACAGCGCATTCGTCAATATATTCAAGGAAACCCCGCGAGTTCTGCCCACCATTTCTATAGAATATGCACAAATTTGCACACTAAGAAATTCTGTGATCCATTGCAAATAGGCAGACCGTTCAATTGTGATGGTGGTGTGATATTATGTATGAATCATTCCACACTATTTCGGAACCAGGGATAGTATCGATTGTGAAATAATCATCTACATTTATAATCGTTCGTATCTGTTTATGTTACGCCGAAGGGCATTAGGTTGTATTAGCAGTACTATTTATACTATCTAATATCATATAAAAATCCGAATTGTGGTTTACTACAAAACCTACCACCATAAAATATAAGCCTTTATGCATTTTATCGTAAGTGGATACAGTTTTGAAATATTTCACTTATTTTTTTCACCGCATAAAAACCTATTTTTACACCGCATCCTTGTCTTTGTATAATTGGAGAAAATTCATTCGTTTTATCTGTATCCGCATATATTCTGATTGTAATTTCGATTTATTCCACAATAAGAATATCGTTGAAAAATTTGTATGGTTCAATAACTACTACAAATCAAATTAAACTTATTTTATTATAAATAATTAAAATAATCTGCCCGGTATCTATGTATATGTATGCACTAATTAATATTGACTGAATTTCATAATTTCACATATCAGGAAAATAATAAAATATATTGCCTGTATTTTTTCTTACTAAGCATTTAATGGTTTATCTCTTTCGGTTGAGTTGAGATACGGTTATGGTAAATTGTTTGTACCGATTTTTTAGAATATCTACACTCTTATGTTGACCGGGTGCCAAATTTTTCAAATTTTTTTTCATTTTTCATCAGTGTCACGCGTATTAGCCAACAAAAGTGATGTAAAATTCGAAAAATGAATACAAAACAATACTAATCTCTATATATACAGCTAGGAAATACCCCCGTCTTTCAATTGGCGTAATCAGAATTTCGGAAAAAATAACCATTCAAGCAGCATCATATCACCCCTGGCGACCACTTTTGCGATTTTTATATTCTGGCTGCAAAAAACTAGGTCAGTATCCATATGCAAAAATTCGGCACCCGCGATGCATATTCCTGGTAAAAATCACCAACGACTGTACTATAATATATTATAGTAATTATAGCAGTAGCCAAATTCACAAACTGATAAACTCGGACCACCCGGTAGGTACCTAAGTATTCTAATCCTACGACGCCGACGCCGCCTATGCAATGCATTTTTTGTTACGGTTCGACGTCTGACAGATCTTTGTTTACTTTACGTAGACTTTGGCCTTGTTAGTTCAGTTCGAAATAGATTTGTCTGGCTTGGTGTAGATAACAAAGTAGTTAGATAAATATATTAATCTATGGTAGTTAGTGTGTGTCCATGTATTTTGTGCTGTATGTCTTATGACACTTTTTACGCGGAGTAATGATATCCCGACTGCGATTAATTACATTTGACGTGACAGATACTCTACTTAAATTTCGTGCCACTCCCGGTCAGCAGTATGGAGAGATTGGCGCAATGTACGGCGTTTTATGTGACAACAATTCTCTTAGCGCGAATTTTAAAGCACACTGGCGGAAGATGAACCAGGAGCATCCAAATTACGGCTTGAATACAGGACTGGGATGGGAGCGGTGGTGGAAGATGATAGTTAAGGGTACATTTAAGGACTCTAAATTTCATTTAGAAGATAAAAAGCTGGACGCAATCGCCTCCCACCTGATAGAGGTGTACCAAACTTCTGCTTGCTGGCAGCAATGTTATGGTGCTTCTGGATTGTTATCTTATATACGCAATAAAGGCATTCCAATGGCTATTATCTCCAATTTTGACCCAAGACTAAGTACAACGTTGGTAAACACAAAATTGAGGCATTATTTCCAGTTTGTTCTCACTTCATATGAAGTGGGCATTCAGAAACCTGATCCAAAAATCTTCGAAGAAGCCATGCGTTTGTCAAATTTAAAGAATTTACAACCAGAAGAGTGCTTACATATAGGAGATACAACACACTTGGATTATTATGGTGCGCGGAACAGTGGGTGGCATGGTTTTTTGGTAGACGACAGAAAGCCAGAAGAATTACGGAGAAAATACCCGGACGTTGACGAAAAACATTTATTTACTAGTTTGTATCAATTACAAAAACATTTTATGGACAGTTCCCATGAAGCATTGTCTGCTCATTCTCTTTAAAAGTCATGCAGTTGCCATGGTTCCAAATAATATTCAAGTACCTATTTGTTCTTTGTTTTATTTTAGATAACTGATATTCAACCAGCATCCACAGTCGTGATATTTATATTATATACTTAGGTAGTATTAAGATGTATTGTACCTAGGTAATTAGTAATAATATATATATTATAATACTTTCGGTATTATTATTTTTGTTGGATTTATTAAAAATTTGCTCTAGGTATAATAATTATTACTTATTGCCTAAAAAATTAACAGGAAACGTTTATAACGCAAACGGGAGTCGAGACTTATTTATAACCCTATTCTACTATATCTTTTCTGTTAGCAGGGCAGGGCCGTCTCTAGGGTTTTGAGTGTCCGCGTTTTTGTGCCCGCCTCATTTACGTCATTGTGATTTTTAATTTACCCAAAAGAATTATTAATATTCAATATTTTTTTATGAAATACTGTACAAACTCATTTCAGATGTTGCTTATTCCAGTGTGATGTACTGAGATTATTCATAAAAATCGCTAATACACTTCTTTAAATTTTTACACTCAAAATATTAACCATCAATAAGTAGGCATTGGCTTTTGTACAAAAATAGACCTCTTTGTCCCAAAGTACAGTTTCTCAAGCTCTGCAATGAAAAAAGTGTCAGAATCGGAATATTAATATAGATTTTAATAGGAGGCGGGTGTTGCGGCTGCCTTTAAACAATCCTTACGTTCGATAGAAATTTCTACTTGCCACGCATGCATGAGCTAATCTTACAAATATACATAACTATATGCGCATACTGTGCAAGAACGTTGGTGTATACCGCACGTTGCGAGTTCGGCCCCGTAGCTTTTGCTATTTTGTTCTATTTTTTACTTAATCCCTTCAGATATAGACACAAATATATTTTCTTTACAGCGTAGACGACGTACTAGAGATAATAAAGATACGTGTACATGGCGTAAAATGCACGCGAAGATCATATCTCGCGCGGTCTCAAGTGTTAACTGTAGTTTTATCGTCGACCTAGACGATCTAGACTTCTTCTCAGTGCATTTTGGTACTACGATTAAATGTTGTCATTTCTCAAAATCATCTTTTGAAGACAACGAATTTGCATTAGCGAATAAAATATAGGACATCGTAGTAGGTACAATGTAACATACAAACTTTCTTTATATGAATTTCCATATAGGCTCATATATATATCTATTGATAATTATATCTTTTTAAGATGAGTGAAATGAACTTTCTTGACTACTTCTCTTTTCGTTAAATATTGCCGTTATTTTTGGCGTTGGCCGACTATTTAAAATTTGCCACTTTTCTACTTCATTGCGTCTTGAAAATGGCGTTTCAAGTAGGGGTGAAACAAGATCGTGCGATGGATTCATTACTATCTATATCGATCAAGTCTAGTTAGTTTAGTTACCCTATCCTATACCTAATCTCGAGAATATCCAAGAAACCACATAGATCGGTAGTTTCACCCCAATGAGGTTATCTATGCAATGAGGTTGGTTCACCGGGTTCACCACGTTCACCCTCAAATTAAATATATCCACATTTTTAATCTGAGGTACCACCCAAATTAAAAACTGGATTAGTGGTGCCATCTAGTAGATACGTCCAAATAGTCCAAATTCAATGGCGAGCTTGATGGAAGGTGAAGGCAAAACAGGGACAAAACCACAGACTGTGACAAAACCTATATTCGATGAAAGATGTCAGCACTATCGTGGTTGGCAGATTTCCGAAATATTTAATATAAATATAAATACCGGTAGTAAACAAATTCACATATATTTCAATTACCTATTACCAGTGATTTATAAACAAATTGTATAGATAAAACAAACCCATCTAGGTACTATGTATCGCAAGTGAAGGTAGAGCAGGAATAAAATTTTGTATGATGTATGACAGGTTGTGAATCATTCCACTATAAAATCAATAGGGTTATTCTTCATCTACAAGAGAAATAATATACTGCCAAATGTTGCCTGATCCTGAGGATTTTGGTATATTTTATCATGAAGCTTATAAGGTTCATCCAGACAAGTGAGTGTTATTTTCATTCCTGTAATATTTTCTGTATTTATAATTTTATGTTGTCGCAGAAAAAGAGTTGACTGGAAGAAATTGAAGAAGAAATCAAACAAGTCTAAATATAAACAACGAAGCAAAATAGAACTGCTCTCTGAAAGTGATACCCAAAATGCTCCTGAAATCGAATTACCTGGAAATGCGTCAGCTTTCGCAGTATTTGCATCTATTCGGTTGGCTGTATTAGATCGATGGATGCGCCATGCCAGCCAGGAATATCTACAAAGTAGCTGCAGCGCTCCCACACAAGACCAAAGCGAGATTGACAGTGATACCGAAGATAACTCGCAAAGCAGTTGTTATATGCCATTGAAAGTTTCAAAAGTAGTGGGTTTGGGTTTAAGATCAGTATTTGAATTAATTAAAGAGAGCAGAATTACTCACCCTGTTCTGTGTACTAAAGCTTTATTAGCTTTGCTTGATATTTTGCAAGGACAAACTCCCGAGGGCTTAAAATGTGAACCTTCTGAGGTTATAGATCCATTATTTGATTTATTGTTGGATTTGGCTACCTTACATGGCCCAGAGAGTTCTGTACCAAATGATGGGAGTCATTTAACAGCGGTGGCTTGTGCCTGTTTATTGTCCTTAGTAGTAGTGCGAGGCGATACAGGGAAATATCTGTCTGCTGCCACTGCTTTATTGATGTGTCCCAGAGCCCTATCCCTTCAAAACATTCAGGTTAATATTACAAATATTGTTATTTTTTTTGAGTATTTTTTTGCACTTTTATTACATGTTGGGTTACTCTGTTTTATTTTGTTGTTTTCCTAATTGAACAATCTCAATGGTACTCAGAAATATCCATGTAATTTGTCATCTTGAAATTTACCTACTATGTAAATGGGCGCAAAAATTGAGGAATATCTTCGTTTGGATACATTAATGTTATTAATTCAATATTTTAGATGCCAGCAGTATTATCTTCACTTGAGAGAAGTGTGCATGGCGTACTTCTTGGTAAAGTTGTTAGACCTGATTGGATAACGCATGGTGTTCCTGTAAATTCGAAAATAGATTCTTTTGCTGTTAAATTGCCCACTGAGTTACAGAATGTACCACTAAAACTAAAATCACTAGGCTGCGATGGTCAGTATTTGTATTTGTTTACATCGAAAGGGTTACTTAAAATTGGTAGTGGTTATGGGGGCACTTTAAAGGGTCATGTGGTCATTTGGAAGCCAGATTTTTATCCCAACGACAATGGAAGCCTAGTGTATTGTGCTGTAAGTTCACAAAATTCTTTATCAAATAAACAAAAAAATAGCTGTACATGAATAAAACTAGGATCATATATATTTTTAGGGTAACCTTTATTTAAAATTGTGTGGACGAAGGGGTGGAGAATTTCTTGTTGTGGATAGAACAAATCTTCTAATATCTGGTTCAGTGCCCTTACACAACAGGGATGCTTCTTCTTCCGTTATGTTTTCGGATGGTGATTACCTCGGAATAATATCCCCTGCCAAAGACGTAATTTTACTGATTTTTATTTTTGCACGCTATATCTAACGCTACGTTATTCTAGGATGGCTTTGTAGTTAGAATGTTAAATCAAAATGTCTCGCCAGCATCTGTTGTTAGTGAGTTGCCATTAAAATTAGCGAGAAAATGTGTTGAGGTGCTGGGTGTTGCTTCATTCGAGGAAGATGTTGTACCGTATACAGTCAATACAGGAAATGAAGAGGAAATTGCAACAATTTGTGCTGGAAAGGAATTTGGACTGATTAGAACTGTTACGGGAAAGGTATTTATGAAATCACATCCTGTTTTATCGAATTAGTTTTAATTTTGACTCATTTGTCAAAATGTTCAGTATTTTTTCTTTCTGCAGTGCTAAGTGTATAGCTTCCTATATACATATACATTAAGATCTTTCATTCAAGCCCTATTCCAATGGGTTCCGTTTAAAGTCCAAATCCACGTTTTTTTCTCTGTGATATTTGGAAATTAAAAATATACTCACATATTTGGAAATGGATTTAAATTTAAAAATAAATAGTTTTAAGCAAATCAATACATTTATTAAAGCAGTATGGATAGCAATAATTATATCTTTATCATGAATTTGAAAGAAAACATCAATGAAAAGTGCTAAATGTTGCACAACCTTAAACCTCAATACTATCAAATCTGTCTAGATGAGTAAAATCACGTGCCACTAACCGTTTGTATTAACCTTGTCGTTTGTTGTAGCCTTAGATTTATGTTAGTTGCTTAACTACTTATTGTAGGGCATGAACATGCCGATAAAAGCTAACGTACATCCTACATTAACTGTCATCGGTGTTAAATATTACCATTTTGTCACAAATACCAATTTGAAAAGACAAAAATCTCTTGAAAAATGCTGTCTTAATCACTGCCAATAAACTTTTAATTAAGTTCAACTGAACCACGAATGTACAATGGCATAAATATTGAACTTGCTTCAGTATTAAACTGTGCGTTAGTTAAATTTACTATGACTGCCAATTAGGAATAACATTTCTATACTTCTTCCTGCGGTCATTTTTTGATGTTGTGTATTTTAAATAGGTGCTGTATTGTGGAAAATCTTCCGCGCTTGGTGTAAAACAGGCTGGAGTTAGAACCGGCAAGTGGTCGGAGCTGATTCTTACAAAAACTCCTAAAATAAGCCATGTTGCTGTGGGACATGACGGGTTACATGCGGTTCTTCTAACAGAAGACGGATCTGTATTCTTTGCAGGTTTGTAATTTATAATTCACAGCAGAATTTATATTTGTAGTTTACGTGCTTACGTAAAGCTGATACGAACAGTGATGACTGTGGATTATACTAAAATCTCTAAAAAAAAACATTAAGGCCATTTTACACAATCGCTGGTTAAGGTTATTTAACCAACAGTTAGTTATCAAGAAGTAATGTGAATAATATACATATTGTGAAAAGTTTTATACAAAATATTAATTACAATTATTACCTTATATTATATTAACTTCTGGTTAATTAACTGTTGGTTTAATTACTTTAAACGAGCATTGCGATAAATATAATCTTCATTTAAACAGACCACTGCTCTTATAATGTTTGTAATACCAAAGATATTAAAATATCATTCATGATTTGCTGGGAACTCAAGTTAGAAATAATACTAGTATGAGGTTATTTACTATATTTTACAATAGTAAAGATTCCAAAGAGAAAGAGCAACATCCATTCCTGTCAAGTGTTTTGTTTCACTTTTATAGTTTTTCTCTTGCAGTTCCCAGCTTTCAAATCTTGAGTTCCTAATTTAATGGTCAATATATAACTATTGTAGTTGGCTATTCTATGGATGGCCATCTTTGATATTACTAATTCAGTTGTTTATTTTTAAGGTACCGCACGTAGGGGCGAGGATGGTGATCAAAGCAAGGTAAGGAGACAACCCAAACCTGTAAAACCAAAGAAGATGATAAAAGTCGATGGTCAATATATCGTTAGCGGAGCATGTAATAATGGCACTACAGCGCTTATTAATAGAGATGGGGAACTTCTTATGTTTGGTAAAGATACAGCTCATGCCGATTCAGCTACCGGTGAGTATAATATGTGAAAGAGACTGGTAAGTATTTGATTATTTTTACCGTTTGCAGGAATCGTTGGCAACCTTAAAGGGGAATTTATTTCTCAGGTAGCTTTAGGCAAAGCTCATGCAGTCGTGTTAACAAGCAAAGGACAAGTGTATACTTTTGGAATTAACAATAAGTATCAATGCGGAAGGGATTTGACGCCACCTCACAAAGAAGGTAATTTTTATAGTATCGCTGCAAACATTTGTAACTTGGCTCAAAAATTTGTAACCTGGTCAAAATATGACAATTTTTTTGTATATTTTATTTGTTCTTAAATTTAGTGATTCCCTTTCATCTGTCCCAATTGAAAGTTCGGTTAATCCTTGATTTTATTATCCATTCATTATAAAGTTTACAAATTTGTGTTAAAATTCTGATTAAATGATGAAGGCTTTCATGGCCACAATCCATAACATGATTAGGAACATGAAAAATTATGTTTATATTTGTTACAGAAAATTTATCGAATATAGTTGCGATGGATACGTGCGGGGTTCAGGAAGAACACGAACGTGACCTCGATGATAATCAAATTGAGAATCTAAAAGAAGGTGATAATATTCCCGGCGGTTCGGATGGTAATGTAGGAGAACCTCTACAGAATATGTGCCCAGCTGGAATGCACTCTTGGCATGATGATATGTGCATGGTTTGTACTGTATGCAGGGAATGTACCGGTTATTCAATAAGTTGTCTTTCAACCTTGAACTCTGATCGAAATCCAGGACAGTAAGTTATTATAAATAATTTTACTTACAATTATCGAAATAATGCGGAAAAGACACATTTCGGCAATTCATTCAAATGTTATCAGCAAATGTAATTAAGTCGGTGCTGGATTATTAATTTATGTCATTTATACAGATAAAAAATAACGGTAGACTGAGCATTGATCCTTGAGGTGGTCACCGGCTTAAAACCTGAGTTAAATAAAATGTTTTAAAACAAAAGTTGAAGAAAACCTTAAAAGTTATTCCTAGTCTTCTAGTTATTTCCAATTCCAATTTACTATTATTTATTTAAAAGAGACATTAAAATTATATACCTACGGTGTTGTAAGAATACAAAAAAATTATAGGAAGCGTTTTTTTTATGCAGATTTTTCTTCTTCTACTTCTTCTTGTATATCCTTCTCAGTGTATGTATATAATTTTAATGTCTTTTTTAAATAAATAATAGTAATTTGTAGACATTTGCGTATTCATTTATAATCAGGTGACACCATGTATTCAACAGGACAACGTTATCCACCGATAAAACACGAAAAATAAGCGAAAACTGCGCTTGATTGAGCGTAAAATAAGCAGCACTATCGGCCGACTGAGGCAGCTGAACGACGCCGTATATATGACGGCGAATATTTTATATTTGTTCTAAATTGTAATATAATGTAAATTTATCACAATATGTAAAATAAACTTAAAACGTGTCATGATATATGTGTCAGCAATATGTTTAAAAAAAACATAATTACACAAAAAAATTAAGAAATCATACATTCTTTTTAGATCTTTTTTTAAGGTCGCCCATTTTCCCACTACAGTGATAAATCTATCTTGTCGGTAATGTCGGATATTATCCATGTGTAAAATCATCCGCTGAACAACTTTTATTCGAAAATTTTTTCTCTAAAATCATTATTTTTCGATTATAGAGGAGGGAAAGGTGAAAAACGTATGGTTAAAAATAATTTTGCAATAAAAAAACTATGAGCATATCTCGCTCATTGTAACTTTTTTAATGGCTTACCATATACGTTAAGATCTTTCATTGGAGCCCTATTTCAACGGGTTCAATCCAAATCTACGTTTTTATATATTATACAATTTTGTAGGGAGTGTGGATGTGGAGAAGGCGATAGTGGTTGTGCAATATGTGGTTGTTGCAGAATATGCGCTCGTGAAGTTGTGGATAATTCAGAGTTAGCCGATTTAGCTGGAATGATGAGGTTAGACTTAATATTTCGTGATAAGGCATTAATACCACCAAGACAAAGAACAAAACTACAAGAACAGGTATTGTAATTGAGAGTGAATGTTAGTTTAACACGTAAAATTTGGATGCCACAGCACACACAATGGCCTAAACGTCCATAGACGTCACTGTCCGTGAATGTGTTAAGTTTTAGCAGACTTTTAGGCTGGACATACTTAAATCTCTTAAAGCTAAAACCAGTGCTTACTTGAAACAATTGTCTGCATGGCTCCGTCCACATCTGTTCTAATGTTATACTCATTATTAATATATGGTTCAGTTCTACTTCCCTTCTATTGGGGCTTCTGATCAAATCTTGTGATTCAAATATTTCTAATAAGCACACTTTAAATTAATCTACAGGAATGTTTTATTATTATCTAAATCTCTATTCTCTCCTACTACTAAATAAACCTTCGCTGTAGTGTTTCGTTGCATCGCATCATCCTTAATATTACTTTTTTTTAGATACAAAGCAGATTAGAAGAAAGAAAAAATAAGAGTAAAAAATCCGTTCAAGGATCAAGTAAACAAATAATAAAAACAAAATCTTCCAGACCAACAAGCAATTCAGCTACTGCTACACAGAGGACGAATAATATGGTCAAGCAGGCGAATTTCACAGGGGCAGGTATATGATTATGTACACATTTTTTTCTCACTAGTAGGATATTTATTTCGGATGTTATCACTAGCTGTTGTTATCGGGGTTTTATATATCCATTATTAGAAGCATCGGGAAATATACGTACTACAAAAATCTCCATCTTGAAATACTATTGTGCTTTGTATTGAAGCGGAGCCCTAGGACGTTAGGCAAAACACCCTCTTTAGTTGAACCTGAAGTGATATTTAAGTATGTTGTAATTTTTAAATGGGAGTACATAACAGTGACAAGTTGTGAACCAATCTAGTGAATTATATCTCTATCCTCGACCCTACAGTGTCTTTATTACCAGTGGCGGTACATTTGGCAGTTGATTTATATTTGAGGTTATGGGTTGAGGAACAGGCTTCTAGGGGATTTCTGCAGATTTTCCATTGACATTGACGTAGGGTAGTTATCTGTGATATGTATCAAATTTCCTCTCTAAGTAAAGACAAAAACAAAATTTGTTTCAAAATGACGAATTCATGAGCTTTTGCAATGACTGATCTGGAATCTGGAATATGTCCGTAGTGCGGATCGAGATCCGCTGCACTTAGGCCCCATTGGGCCCCTTGTGCTTCCTCCGTGAGGGAAATGTCTCCCTAGGCCATCGACCAGCCCAATGTTGTACACAAGGTGATGATGTTGCCCAGGGGCATTTCCCTCAAATTGGCCATAGAAGGCCAACGTTCCCCCAATGTGGATTCTCTGGTCGATGACACGGCGGGACATTCGCAAAGTACATGCGAATGACTGATAATAAAGTCACTATTCAAATCAAATCTATATGTTTCCATGGGTACAAAATTTTTAACCAAATGGTTCCTTCGTGCCCTTGAGTCAAGCTGAAAATTTGGTGTAGTCTCTAAAAATTGAATACTTTTGAATCTTTATTGTTTTCAGTAAAAGAACAGGTGGGGTCAGACGTTGAAAGGGATACTGCAAGAATGTGTTGTTTACCTCCTGCAAAACTCGCTTTATCGTCGGAGAGTCCCGTTGTCCAGATAGCATGTGGTTTACACCATAGCATTCTCCTTTTACAGAATGGGCAGGTAATATTTTAGAAGACACTAAGTTCTATCCAATTCATTACTCTTCTGTGTATATAATATATTGCATTGGTCAGGGAATAATAATAGGCCTTACCTGGAATTAACTCGGGAAATTTTGAAACTTTGCAGAATTGTAGATTAAGGTATCTCCAACTAAAATCCATGTTTTGCACAATCCGGCGCCATATTGCCAAGATGGCCACCATAAATAGTTTTTTCAAATATCTAAAAAACTGTTCCTGTTTAGAAAAAATATATAGAGAGCAAATGTGAAGAGGAGGGAATTTCCCATAGAAAATGTTCCTAGTGTATTTTCTGTGTAGTCGGTTTTAGACCAGGGTCGATAATTTTTGAAACCAAAAAAAATAATAGTAGGATGAAACCCATTGGAAAAGGAAGGGAATATAACAAAAATGAAAGGAAAAATAATTTAGGGGTGATCTGAGGTCGGGAAGGGAGGGGGCGAGATTTTAAGGGTAAAAAACGGTCTACCTCGATTTCCGGCAAAACTACAATTCCTATGGAAAAATGTTAAATGGCAAAGTTGTAGGTAATAAAAAGATATACAACTTTTGTATTTACACTTTTTTCACATAACCTCAAAATTTATGTGAAAAAATCAAATAACCAGGTTTTTGGTTTTTTATTTTTCTTTTACAAAAATTTTTTTTTTAGAGAAATGTGAAAACTTACCTTTTTATGTCCCAAACACACCGTAATTTTTTTAATTTAAAATATTTATTTTTCACCTTATTTTGACTTAATAAAAAAAGCACCCTAATTTTCAATCGAAAGGTCTCGCGTCAAAATATCTGCTTTTTTAAAAAAGTCGGTAGGCTTTTTGTTCATTGAAATTTCTACTTTCTCATGGTGTAAAAAAAACAGCAAAAAAACAGATTTTACAGGTTAAAAAAACAGGTTTGTACAGCTGCTACGAAATAACAGGTAGTAAGGTCCAGACCCTGCTAGCAGCCCCTTCCCCACTTCTCTATAAAATACCTTTTGATTTGCTAAAATTTTCCGTAGGTCACTCAGGTATATACGTTATCTTAAAATAGCAATAAATAGGCATCTACGCATATAATTTAAAGAAGACTACAACTTTCTCAAAATATTGTAGATGTCTTATTAAATATTAACTTTATTAACTTATTTGGTTGTTATAGTAGTATATTTCAATTTGCAATTTTTTTGTTTATTATTGTAATATGGAATCTTACGTTTTTTAAGTAATTAAAGGGAAAATTTTAATAAATAGCTCAAAATTGTATATGATTAAAAAAAATCCGATTTTCCGAGTTTTTTTCGTTTCTTTGCATTTTCTGAGAACATTTACCATAGTAATGTATATATTTTTTACACCATCAGAAAGTAGAGATTTCAACGAACAGAAAGCCCACCGACTTTTTAAAAAAAAGCATATACATATTTTGACGCGAGAATTTTCGATTGAAAATTAATAGGGGTGCTTTTTCGATATTAAGTCAAAATAAGGGGAAAAAATAAGTATTTTAAATAAAAAAAAATACAGTGTGTTTGGGACATAAAAAGGGTTTTCACCAAATTTCTTTAAAAAATTTTTTTTTTCTAAAAGAAAAACCAAAAACAGATTTGAATTTTTCACATAAATTTTGAGGTTATGTGTATATACAAAAGTTGTAGATATTTTTATTACCTACAACTTTGCTAATTTACTTTTTTCCATAGGACTTGTAGTTTTGACGGATATCGAGATAAACCGTTTTTTACCCTTAAAAACGCACCCCCTTCCACTTCCCGATCTCAGATCGCCCGTACATTATTTTTCCTTTCATTTTTGCTACATTCTCTTCCTTTTCCAATGGGTTTCATCCCACTATTATTTTTTTTCACTTTTTCAATTTTCAAAAGCTTCAAAGCCTGGTCTATTTAGGCACAAGAGCAGATTAAATAAAAACATATACCTATCAGAGCTTAAAATAAATTGATATCGGCAATTCTAAGACACATTAATTTCGAAAAATCGTTGGCAGAACGTCTTTAGAGGAAACTACCCAACATCTTCTAATTTATGACGAGATTTGTGCCTAAACCGTTAACTTTGCAGAAAATATGCTCAGAACATTTTTTATAGGAAACTTCCTATTCTTCATTTTACCTGTCTACCTATTTTTTCTAAAAACAAACAGTTTTTGACATATTTGTAAAAACCGATTTCTGGGGGCCATCTTGGCAATATGGCGTCACCAGCGGCAGGTCCCGGTTTGTGCAAAATGTGGATTTTAGTTTTAGGTACCGGAATCTACAAACCTGCAAAGTTTCAAAACTTCCCGAGTTATTTCCAAGTAAAACTACCTGACCGATGGACTACTAGGCTTAATCATGTAGCGGTTGGTAATGAACTTTAATTATGACGGCATTTATTATATTTCATTTTAGGTGTATAGTTTTGGTTCGAATTTATATGGCCAGTTAGGGTGCGGGGACATTTTAGCTAAAAGTACCATCCAGCTAGTGAAGCTCCCCTGCAGTGCTGTACACATAGCCGCTGGTGGTAATCATTCAGTAATTTTGACATCCAAAGGAGAGGTTTATACTTTTGGTAATGCTCAGGTATGTGCAAAAGTTAATCTATTTTGTTAACCTGTTAATAACACCAGGATTTTAATAGAAAGGGCAATTGGGTAGAACGCCAAGCTCGTACTTCCCACAAGACTCAACGCAACCGGGGCAAAGTTCCAGCTCCCGTTATAGCAACCCTCGGACCCCATGGTACAGTATTCCCGGACCTATTCCTAATATAGGACCTAGACATGGGCGTCGGGCTACATGGGTAGGCGCTTCGGGCGATCAAACTTTCCTAAAACTTGATGAAAGCCTAATCAATTCGGTTAGCATAACAAAATCCACGGTGACAGCGAATAAATATTCAATAGGTTGTTTCTCGATACTGTTTGTAGTTTAACTAATAATAAAGCGATGTATTTTTAGTGTTGTTACCAAAGGAAGAAGAAACCGCAAGGAACTTCAAATGCCTGGTAATAAATAAAAGAGACGGCAATTGTAACTCCTTCAAAAGTCAGGATCAGATTGATTTTAGTAACAAAACAGTTTGTATGGACTACATTTTTAACGTTCTTTGGTCTTACAGTGCAGTCCAAAACGAATTCTCCTGTTACAACGTTATAGCTACTGAACTCCAAACGCATTTATTTAAATCAAAGAATAGCCAGTTCTTATTTGACGTGAAAAATGTCAGCGAACCTAAGAGTTCCGATAGAAAGTTCCAGCTATCTTCTGTATTATCTCCGGAATTGGCGTTGCCCGTTATAACGAACTGTCACGTAACACGCTTCCAGGCCGCTATTAATTTACTCTGTTGCGTCGATACCCTAACTATTGCGCATGAACTGCAGATAATAGCGGTGAAAGAGGAGATCGATGACAGACAACTCGTATCCGGAAAGCAGTATTCCAAAGAGGATTTTCAGGTGGTGAATAGGTTTGAAAGTCATGGAGGTGGATGGGGTTATTCTGGCCACAGTATTGAGGCCATCAGGTTTATGGCTGATACCGATATATTATTAGGCGGTTTCGGTTTATTTGGTGGTCGGGGGGAATACACCGCCAAGTTGAAACTGTTAGATATTGGCCCCGATGGAGGAGAGCAAGAAATCGATGGGGAGCTGCTAGCGGAAACGGAAGAAATTCCGTATGAATGTGGACCTAGACAAAAGTTTCCCATGTTATTCGAGGAACCAATTCAACTACAGGTAAGGAACGGCAGTAGTTATATGGTTATTGAAGATGCAGGCAATTGATTAGATGTTTATTCAAATTGTATCAACTATATATTACGTTTTAGAATGACAAGCGCTATAATCGTGTATTACTGATTTTAAAAAAATTCCTAAAATTTTATATTGAACAGGAACAGGAAGTATTAGGTTTTACATATTTCTCGGGGATTATGCATCCAAACTCACCAGGATACTAAAAATATCTAAATCTAACATTAATCGGAGAGCATTGACAGGAGACCACTTTTTACATATTTCAATGTGAGTTTCACCCCCAACGTTGTTTAAATTTATTAATTTACATTTACTAATTTACACTTACATCGGAAACACATTAATTTACACTTAAACCGGAAACAGCAAAATACCAGTTGTTTCAAATTTCGCCGTGTGTTGCTTTCTAATATTCCTTTCTCCGGAAACTGATGCTCTCACTTCCAAAGTTGCCATCAGCAGGCAAATGAAAATACCTAAATTATACATTTACTCATGAATTACAAAATTTTTGCACAAAAGAAGAAACGGAAATTCTGAAATTACTTACTATTAGTTTAAAAGGCCCTAAGAGTTATAAAATAAAGTTAAATACAAAAGTTGTTTAGTATCTCATGAAATTTAATCTTTTAATATTTTTGAAATTCAGAAATTCATTCAGGTCTTCCAGAAAATCGTGGCGTTACATAAATAAATTTTCTTAAATGGAACAGGCGAGGGAACAGCCTATATTTTGTTGCAGATATTGATTCTCCTCGTAATTATTTATTTAATTAATTTATTTTTTGTTATGTGACTCAATTGAAAGAATTTTTTTTTTAATTTCTTAATAAATTCACTTTTTAATAATAATATCGTTTCAAAACTTATCTGAATATAAATAAATGTTCATTCTATTATGATATATTTTTAGTTTTCGAAAAATATTATACAGGGTGTGAAAAAAAATGAACTTCCCACATTTTGAGTGCCTCAAACTCGTTTTTTTTATGGCACATCCTGTATTCTTGTTCGAATATTAATTCTTCTTTCAATTCACTATCAAACAAGGCTCTCAGAGCGTCCTAAAATCATAAAAATCATAAAATTTGCCATTTTGTCCTAAAAACGTCCTAAAATGGAAATATGTCATAAAATTCTTAAAAGTAAACAAATTAAATAGTAGTTCATTTCATATCATATAATAAGTACACGTACACAAGCATTTGAAGAAGAAGAAGAATATGACCATAGACTACTTCTCTGTAGACTGTGGTATTGCCATAGACGTATTAATTATGTCTATGGGTACTACTGACAAATGACGAACATAGCCTATGTTTTGTTGGCGGGTATCTTGATGTGAGGATAGTATCATATTTATAGTCCTATACTCACATCATGGCAAGTATTTTGTCGGGTATCTGGCACGACGGCCGCGGCCGGTCGCCTGTGTGTAATTATTACTCAAAAATGGTATTGCTGTTGTGGGTTGCCAAATGAAATGCAATTGAATTAATAATTAATACATGCAAATGCAAAGGATATCTGTGTTTGTGTCACATTTTATGTTAAAAGCAGCTGCTACTTTGCTATTATGTACGGCTGCTGTTTTTATATTGGAATATTCTTCTTTTTTAGATATCCATAAAATATCACAGGAATATTTTTCCTCTAACGGATTATTCTTAGAATATTCGATTTAATATACCTACATATTAATAGATAATATGTACTGGATAGGGCTGGAACCTTTGACATAACTTAACACTCGGAGTAGTTTCCACAAACCACCAAAACACTTTCACTTCGTTCGACGCGCGTTTCGCCAACCAAGTTGGCATCATCCGGAGACGATTAAAACTCGAAGTTTTAATGATTTGGATCCGAACTTGGTTGGCGAAACGCGCGTCGAGCGAAGTGAAAGTGTTTTGGTGTTTGTGGGAACTACTCCGAGTGTTTGAGATAATATGTAGAAAATATTACAGGAATATCCAGATGAGTTTATCTTTTAAAGAAGGAAATAAGAATATTCTCTTATAAAAATACTATATTCTTATAAAAAATACTATGTAAAGCATCAATTAATTTTTAACGATATTTTTTTATATGGAGTCATAAAATATAGTATTGAGAGTAAAACTTAATTTTCATTAATATGTCCTAAAAATACCCTAAAATTCTACAAAATATTGTCCTAAAATCATAAAATAAATATGGAAGTTTGCTCTTGAGAGCCCTATTTAATATAAATATATTAAATAGGGCTATAAAAAGAACATCTGTAGAACACATTATAGGAATCCAAGTGAGTTTAAACTTTTGAAGAATGAAATAAGAATATTCTCGCAGTATTTTTCATAAAATAATATGTAGAACAATTACTTTTTAATATATTTTTTTTCAAAATAAATATTGAGATAACTAATATTGAGAGTATAACTTAATTTTCATTAATATGTCCTAAAAGCATCCTAAAATTCGACAAAATATTGTCCTAAAATCATAAAATAAATGTGGAAGATCTGAGAGTCCTGATCAAATGATGTACCTAATACGTTATAGGTATATCTAAAATGAACATATCTATCTTACATAGTCAGCTGGCTAATATTTAATCACCATTATGTATCCAAATAACTAAACTAAAATTAAGAACTTATTATAACTCATTTTCCACATAGCCACCTCAATTTGCAATGTAGGTAGTATATATTTCTTCTAGTTTCCTCCTCGAATTTAATACTGCATCGGTTTGATTTAGAGAAATTATTGATTCCCGTATCCTGTTTTTTCTTTAAGGCCCATCGTTGGTACGTAGCTTGGTGTCGTATAAGTGGCCCTAGCAGCGACTGCGGCTCCTCCGGTCAAACGATGGTCACAACCGAGGACCAAGTATTATTTTACTTTAAATCATCGAAAAAATCCAATAACGGTACAGATGTAAATGCGGGACAAATCCCGCAGTTGCTCTATAAAATAATTTCTCCTGCAAACCAAACCCCAACCAGACAGATGGACATGACGGAACCTATACATATTTTATCGAAGGAATTTTCAAGGACTGTTTCGAAGGAATGCTTCCAAAGCTTGTTGTCCTTACTTCAATGGTCCTGGAATACTTTTAAATGGGGTGTACTTGAGGGGCAATCTGTGAAGAATATGTACACGAATTTGGAGCTGGACAGATTGGTTTATATTAGCAGAGCGAGTCTACGACTAATTTGTACATACACCAATGAAATATATCCCAGGCATATTAATAAACGGATACCCCTGGAGAACGTACATCTGGCCGAGTGTATAGGTGACGTCAGGACATTATTGAAACAGATTTTATCTGATAATGTACCTATCCAAATACAGAGCAAGAAGTCGAACAAAATTAGGAACACGAATTTAATGATGATGAACAATATACTTGACGAATGCCACAGTACTTTCGTATCATGTTTCCATGCGTTTTATCCCACTGCTTATCTAAAGTGGAATTGCTTATGTGAATTGTTAACTGAAACTAATAAGGTAATAATGTCTTTCTGAGTATACAGTATGTCCACGGATTGATTTTACAAGAGGACAAATGGACCAAAAAGGGAAAGATAGGAAAAAAAGTCATTTTTGAGGAAAGTTTTTGTTTGTTTAGAAAATACGAACCACCATGACGAACTTCATTTTTGTATTACAGGGTGGGTTAAAAACAAAAATGTTATTTTGACTAAAAGTAAACATACACCTTATTTTGCAAATACGAGAAAAGGCAGATATGAAAAAAAGATAAAATCTCTTGATAAAAGTTCTTGCTTGTTTAGAAAATACGAATCACCTTGACGAACCTCAATTTTGTTGTACAGGGTGGGTTAAAAACACAAAAATGTTTCTTTGCGTTGGAGTAAACATACCTTATTTTGCAAGATACGAAAAAAGACATTCTTAATAAAAGTTTTTGTTTGTGTTGAAAATACGGATCATCATGACGAACTTCAATTTTGTTGTACATGTGTGTGTCAAAAACAAGTGTTAGAGCACATATCTTATTTTGCAAGATACGAAAAAATGGCATCCATGATAAAAGTTTTCGCTAGAAAAAAGAATAAGATAAGAGTCACATTACCAAAAAAATATTTTTTTATTGAGGGAACAAAGTACAAAACTAAAATATGTCTTATTCAAGAGTAATTTTTAAATAATACGGACATAATGTCCTCTTGTAAACTCAATCCGCGGAAATACTGTATAATGGTAATTTCATTCCATATAATTCCGTCATATTTTCCAATTTAATGCTTCCAAATAATGTTCATTTATTAGGATTCGCCTCAAACATCCACCAACCAACGACTCTTAAGTGCTGTACTATGTGCATCATGCGCTCCGAGTGTTAGATTAAGAAGTACTTTCCCCCTTGTCGGGCCTACCATTAGTTCAGAAAGTGCCCTCCATCGCGGATTGAGTCCTTCAGATAATACTGGGTTACCGATGATGAGTGTTTCCGACTCTCATCATTATCCGATACTTGTGGAACAGATGAGCTATAAGAGCCAGGTAATATTTTTTATTTTACCAGTTTGAAATAATCAGACGTATCTCTAGGTGGAATCGAACTCTGGTACACTTATCTCTAACTGGAGTGACGTGCTGGAGTGTCTTATTGATTTAGCTTCCAATCCGGTAATGAAACATTTGCAAACGCACACTGACTCTACTCTACCAGAACTTCCGAAGTATTGTTGCCACTTATTAGCTAGAGTTATAGCTGAATTGGTGCACCAGTGCAGTGCCGCCGAGGTAAATTCAGTTCCATCAAATGAATATTCACTTACCGATTTTCTATTCATTTCTATAGGAGGATCTACAAGGGGCTTGTGGTCGTACTCTGCATATGACACCCTCTCGTTTTACCAGAACAAATCAGTCGAGAACTTGGAATACTGGAAACGGGTCCCCTGACGCAATTTGTTTCGAAGTGGATCACGGGGGAATATCATTAATCGGCATAGGGGTGTATGGTGGGATAGGGCACTATGAATATGAGTTGGAATTACTTGAAGATGTAAGTAATTTGGTATTAATTTCTGAACAAGGTGTTTCATGTCCTTTTAATTGAATTGCATTTGTATATGTTAATGATGGGATGTGTTTAATTAATTTTAGACCAGTTCTTTAAATAGTTCTGAAAGTCACGCCCATACTAATAGATGGAATAGCTTGGAGATTACTAGAGGTTCTTTTGGGCCGGAAGATTTCGCCCCTGATGTTATAGAAATTAAATTTGAAAGAGCTGTTCCAATTAAGGTAGGTTTAATGATTAGTCTAAGCATACCGGTTCAGAATAGTATATTATGCAACAAACATTTAATGATGGCTATTAAGACACGAGCATGAGAATTATGACATGAGCTGTAGGTGTCTTAATAGCCATTAAATGTGAGTTGCATACACTATTTTTCTAGGACCAGTCATAAAACATCCAAAAATTAACACTTTATTTCTGAAATTTATTAATTATAAATTACAATTTAGGAAATATTACGGAAACTATTATAAATAGAACACAGAAATATCAGAAAATCAAGGTAAACAATATCAGCAAATGTAAAAAGAAGGGCTTTTATATTTATTGTATTGTACGAATCCTTTAAAGAATACAGAGTTCATAGTATGTGTCATATTAGTTTTAGTTAGTCATATTAGTTTTCAGATGTCACTGAAATGGATGGGTTATTCCACATTTTAAAGCCTCCCATTCCACATTTTAAAAGTCCCTCAATACGAAAATACATTCTTGAAATATCGATTCTCAAGATGGCGGTTCCAAGATGGAGGCCTATATGTCATGGACTGCTCAGAAAACTGCAATTGACCATTGAATTTCTATGAGTGATCTGTCTAAGATGAGGTTATGTCGCCATTTTGGATCCGCCAACAATCGATATGCCAATGGTGGATTCGTATCAAACGAACTGGAGAATATGTAAACTGACAATTTCGGACCAATCGCTGCATACTTGGGTCACTAAAAGTGTCGATTTCAATATCAGACTGCAGTTTTCAGAGCAGTCCATGACCATGACTTTCGTCCGCCATCTTAGATCCCACAATTTTAAAATCCAAAAGTGCCAGTATGGCATCAGCGGGGATATAGCCTCTCTGTCTAACTTCTTTAAAATAGCTTGGGTGGGTGGGTTGTTCCACATTTTAAAACCTCCCATTCCAAATTTTAAAAGTCCCTCAATACAAAAATACATTCTTGAAATATCGATTCTCAAGATGGAGGCCTATATATCGTGGACTGCTCAGAAAACTGCAATTGACCATTGAATTTCTATGAGTGATCTGTGTAAGATGAGGTTATGTCGCCATTTTGGATCCGCCATCTTAACAATTCATATGCCAAGGGTGTTCGTATCAAATGAACTGGAGAACATGTAAACTGACAATTTCGGACCAATCGCAGCATACTTGGGTCACTAAAAGTGTCGATTTCAATATCAGACTGCAGTTTTCAGAGCAGTCCATGACCATGACTTTCGTCCGCCATCTTAGATCCCACAATTTTAAAATCCAAAAGTGCCAGTATGGCATCAGCGGGGATATAGCCTCTCTGTCTAACTTCTTTAAAATAGCTTGGGTGGGTGGGTTGTTCCACATTTTAAAACCTCCCATTCCAAATTTTAAAAGTCCCTCAATACAAAAATACATTCTTGAAATATCGATTCTCAAGATGGAGGCCTATATATCATGGACTGCTCAGAAAACTGCAATTGACCATTGAATTTCTATGAGTGATCTGTGTAAGATGAGGTTATGTCGCCATTTTGGATCCGCCATCTTAACAATTCATATGCCAAGGGTGTTCGTATCAAACGAACTGGAGAACATGTAAACTGACAATTTCGGACCAATCGCAGCATACTTGGGTCACTAAAAGTGTCGATTTCAATATCAGACTGCAGTTTTCAGAGCAGTCCATGACCATGACTTATGTCCGCCATCTTAGATCCCACAATTTTAAAATCCAAAAGTGCCAGTATGGCATCAGCGGGGATATAGCCTCTCTGTCTAACTTCTTTAAAATAGCTTGGGTGGGTGGGTTGTTCCACATTTTAAAACCTCCCATTCCAAATTTTAAAAGTCCCTCAATACAAAAATACATTCTTGAAATATCGATTCTCAAGATGGAGGCCTATATATCATGGACTGCTCAGAAAACTGCAATTGACCATTGAATTTCTATGAGTGATCTGTGTAAGATGAGGTTATGTCGCCATTTTGGATCCGCCATCTTAACAATTCATATGCCAAGGGTGTTCGTATCAAACGAACTGGAGAACATGTAAACTGACAATTTCGGACCAATCGCAGCATACTTGGGTCACTAAAAGTGTCGATTTCAATATCAGACTGCAGTTTTCAGAGCAGTCCATGACCATGACTTTTGTCCGCCATCTTAGATCCCACAATTTTAAAATCCAAAAGTGCCAGTATGGCATCAGCGGGGATATAGCCTCTCTGTCTAACTTCTTTAAAATAGCTTGGGTGGGTGGGTTGTTCCACATTTTAAAACCTCCCATTCCAAATTTTAAAAGTCCCTCAATACAAAAATACATTCTTGAAATATCGAATCTCAAGATGGAGGCCTATATATCATGGACTGCTCAGAAAACTGCAATTGACCATTGAATTTCTATGAGTGATCTGTGTAAGATGAGGTTATGTCGCCATTTTGGATCCGCCATCTTAACAATTCATATGCCAAGGGTGTTCGTATCAAACGAACTGGAGAACATGTAAACTGACAATTTCGGACCAATCGCAGCATACTTGGGTCACTAAAAGTGTCGATTTCAATATCAGACTGCAGTTTTCAGAGCAGTCCATGACCATGACTTTTGTCCGCCATCTTAGATCCCACAATTTTAAAATCCAAAAGTGCCAGTATGGCATCAGCGGGGATATAGCCTCTCTGTCTAACTTCTTTAAAATAGCTTGGGTGGGTGGGTTGTTCCACATTTTAAAACCTCCCATTCCAAATTTTAAAAGTCCCTCAATACAAAAATACATTCTTGAAATATCGATTCTCAAGATGGAGGCCTATATATCATGGACTGCTCAGAAAACTGCAATTGACCATTGAATTTCTATGAGTGATCTGTGTAAGATGAGGTTATGTCGCCATTTTGGATCCGCCATCTTAACAATTCATTAGCCAAGGGTGTTCGTATCAAACGAACTGGAGAACATGTAAACTGACAATTTCGGACCAATCGCTGCATACTTGGGTCACTAAAAGTGTCGATTTCAATATCAGACTGCAGTTTTCAGAGCAGTCCATGACCATGACTTTCGTCCGCCATCTTAGATCCCACAATTTTAAAATCCAAAAGTGCCAGTATGGCATCAGCGGGGATATAGCCTCTCTGTCTAACTTCTTTAAAATAGCTTGGGTGGGTGGGTTGTTCCACATTTTAAAACCTCCCATTCCAAATTTTAAAAGTCCCTCAATACAAAAATACATTCTTGAAATATCGATTCTCAAGATGGAGGCCTATATATCATGGACTGCTCAGAAAACTGCAATTGACCATTGAATTTCTATGAGTGATCTGTGTAAGATGAGGTTATGTCGCCATTTTGGATCCGCCATCTTAACAATTCATATGCCAAGGGTGTTCGTATCAAACGAACTGGAGAACATGTAAACTGACAATTTCGGACCAATCGCTGCATACTTGGGTCACTAAAAGTGTCGATTTCAATATCAGACTGCAGTTTTCAGAGCAGTCCATGACCATGACTTTTGTCCGCCATCTTAGATCCCACAATTTTAAAATCCAAAAGTGCCAGTATGGCATCAGCGGGGATATAGCCTCTCTGTCTAACTTCTTTAAAATAGCTTGGGTGGGTGGGTTGTTCCACATTTTAAAACCTCCCATTCCAAATTTTAAAAGTCCCTCAATACAAAAATACATTCTTGAAATATCGATTCTCAAGATGGAGGCCTATATATCATGGACTGCTCAGAAAACTGCAATTGACCATTGAATTTCTATGAGTGATCTGTGTAAGATGAGGTTATGTCGCCATTTTGGATCCGCCATCTTAACAATTCATTAGCCAAGGGTGTTCGTATCAAACGAACTGGAGAACATGTAAACTGACAATTTCGGACCAATCGCTGCATACTTGGGTCACTAAAAGTGTCGATTTCAATATCAGACTGCAGTTTTCAGAGCAGTCCATGACCATGACTTTCGTCCGCCATCTTAGATCCCACAATTTTAAAATCCAAAAGTGCCAGTATCGCATCAGCAGGGATATAGCTTCTCTGTCTAACTTCTTTAAAATAGCTTGATTCTCGTCTAACACATTATAATGCTATCTCTATATGTATATACAATGTTTTACAGGAAAACGTGAAATATGCTATTCGTCTAAGAAACCATGGCGGTAGAACTAATAATGGCGATGGAGGCTTAAGTTCTGTTAAAGGATCTGATAATACAACCTTTACTTTCTCTACATGTTCCTTAAGTTTCAACGGCACTACCCTTACTAGAGGACAAATTCCCGTGTTGTTGTATTATAGGTATGTACCGTGATATAATATTTATCATATTAATACGAAACTTTACTATTTGTGTCTTTTTAGCAATCCCATGGAAAGTGGTAGAGCTTCCACGACTAAACTGGAGCAGCAAGCACGAAAGGCAGCTATATCTATGACGAGTGCCATAATTGATAAGGCCAGTAAGCTAATGGTTTTAGCTAGAGAGAAGGCAGAAGAAGTACCCGCTGCTAATATACTGAGTAATTCTTGTATAGTCACCACACTCTTACCTTTAGTTTTAGCGCACATAAGCCCTCTGGCGACAAGTGATTCAAGAGTTAGTATATTTATATATTTCATCATTAATTTATTATTGTATTCAATCGTATATTTTAGAGTGCAGTCCATATTTTAAATTTAATCCAAGAGCTTCTGCCACACGTTGCTGCCTTAAATCTGATGGAAGTGAATCCTGCATTAGGCAGCAGCAAATCCTTAGTAAACTTCAATACTTCTGTGACTCAAGACTTAATTGACCACAAAACTAATACTACTAGCAACCATTATACTTTGGTCGAGAGTGATCACCCATATAAAGCGTCAACTGTAACAAATTATAGGTATGTATGATCCATAGTTGGAAAATTTTTTGCCCGGGACCGTAGATACATTATTTAATGATAAATAAAACCATACTGGTATAATATTATGCAATCATAAGTTGCTATAATTTCCTTTCTTCTATTTTCAGAGTTACGTTCCCGGAAAGTGTTAAATGGATGTCTCTTGAGTTTGATCCGGCTTGTTCCACAGTTCAACCTGAGGACTCTCTGCAACTTTATGTTCCATCGATAGATTATCTATCAAGCAAAAAGTCTGGTAGTTATTATATAGAAGACGCGGATACTCCACTAATGCCTTATTGGCCTGTCCTGCACAAATTCAGTGGAAGGTAAGTAAATAATTGTCAAGTATGAAAAATTACAGGTTTCTAATCAATATCACAGCAGCACTTACCATGCACAAAGATTATTTCAAGTTATATTATTGACTTGGGTAAATTATATTTTGCTAGTTATCCCCCAAAAATTGCGGTATGAAGAATTCTCTGGTTTTTACGGTTCTGAAAATCGTGTAATTCTGAGGATATACTAGCATTGCAAAGCCATCCTTTAGTGACATTTTAATCTTAGTTTGCAGTGGCCGACGAATTCTGTTATTCTGCCTGGAAACGAGGTTCTGTTTTCTCTGGAAACTGCCTCGGATTACTTGAAAGACGATAGGCTTAGTGCCTATGGTTTCAAATGTCTCGTTGTTGGCTACGAGTCACCACCTGATGGCAATTCGAATTTAAGTACTGGGCTAAAACATTTAGAGGCGGAACTGTCCTTTTTGGGGGGAATGTGTGCAGCAAGTCTGATGAAAAAGGATTTAATTCTCCCATCATCCGGAGGTAAGAGTGAGTCACAACCCGACTATCGTATCTATCGTTAGTATATTGTCACCCATGCCTTCACTCTCTTAAGGACTGACAGAAAGTTAATATAGTTTTTATAGCAAATTACTAACTGAATGTGAATTATAGAAATTCTATGATAGAGAGGAATAATAACGAATCGTGCATTATAAATATCTACCTACATTGCATAAAATACAGTGTGCAAAATATTTCAGATGAGGGAGATATTGACATGGACATGGCTGAAATAGCTGCTACGGAAATATTTCTACAGCATGGTTCGTTGTTATCAAAAGGATTGGCACTTAGTTCGCCCCCAACAGTTCATCAAGCTCTGGATGGAATGTTACCATATAGGTAAGTGATAATTGTTAATAAGTGATAATTGACAGTGGATTAAACTACCACCTCGAAAACTTCCGATTACCATTTCCGATGAAAAGGGAAACAGGCTGTCAAAACCATTAACAGCCGGTTATGATCATGGTTAACAAAAAATTGTCTGTGAAATTCAGCATGTCAAACTAGGACTGTTAATTTTTGTCTGATACGTTATTACGGCAAAACATAATGTTACGGCAAAACATGATGTTACGGCAAAACACAATGTTACGGAAAAACATAATGTTGAGACGTGTGTTACATTATGTTTGGCATTAGCGAAGTTGGGTAAAAATTATGGTTTATGTTGTATTAAATTGATGGGCTGTTGGTGTGAATTTAATTAATAGTTATGACTGTTTTCTTGATAATATTTTTTTCGAGGAGTACGGTTTATCTGTAACAAACTAATTTATGGGCCAAACCAAATGCTGTTGGAGAATATGTGTATAAATTAGAGATGAAACGGATATCCGGAGACTATCCGGTATCCGGCCTAAATTTAATGTCTGGCGGGATGCCGGATAGTACCTTAATATCCGGCCGGATACCGGATATTCAAAAACTGCGACACAATTCCCTAAAATCAACTTTTATACATAAATCTTTGTGTGGTAAATAATAACAAAATGGCTTATAATTATGACTGCTTTTATTTAAAGTAGAAAAAGTTACAAAAAGTCACAAAGAAAATAAAAGAACCTTCTAAAAAACTAAAATGTTTTAAAACATGTCTTGTTTTAATTGTTTTTAGTTTTTACGACGCAAATCATGCAGCAAGTAGCGAGTAAACAACTGGTTTTCATTTCCCTTATATAACCGCCGCGCCGCACGCTCTGATACTGATACCCGAAACCGCCCGAATCGATCCGATCGCGTTTGCTGCGCCTCGCCTGTGCGACGCGAACGCCTATGTTGGAGGGATATCCGGCCGCCGGATATTCGGCTATCCGGCCTCGCAGCTCGCCGGATATCCGGCCAAACAACTATCCGTTGGATCTCTAGTATAAATAGCAAGGCTTGCATGCATCTCAGACCAAGATCTAAAAAGTACTAATACTGTTGTTGGTGAATATAATGTAATCTCAGTATAAACATGACAGGCAAGTTTTCCCGTCCAAATGTTTTCAGTTGTCTAGCATCTTGCATGCAGCCTATGAAGCATCAGTTTTAATCGAATGTTTGTTCTAATAGACCAGGGTCAATAATTTTTGAAATAAAAAAAAAAATAGTAGAATGAAACCCATTGGAAAAGGAAGAGGAGAGGAGATGAGAATTTTCAGATTCCAGTTTTTTTTGTTACTTTGCATTTTCTGAGAACATTTATCACAGTAATGTACATTTTTTTACACCTTGTTTTTTTACCACTTGTTGAAAGTAGAGATTTCAACAAACAAAAAGCCCATCGACTTATTTGAAAAAGCAGATATTTCAGTCGAGAATTTTCGATTGAAAATTAGGGTGCTTTTACGATATTAAGGCAAAATAAGGTGAAAAAATAAATATTTTAAATCAAAATGATTAGTGTGTTTGGGACATAAAAAGGTTTTCACCAAATTTCTTTAAAAAAATTTTTTTTTTCTAAAAGAAAAATAAAAAACCAAAAACTTGGTTATTTGATTTTTTCACATAAATTTTGAGGTTATGTGAAAAAAGTGTAAATACAAAAGTTGTAGATCTTTTTATTACCTACAATTTTGCCTTTTTTCCTTAGGACTTGTAGTTTTACCGGAAATCGAGAGAAACCGTTTTTTACCCTTAAAAACTCACCCCTTCCACTTTCCGACCTCAGATCCCCGTAAATTATTTTTCCTTAAATTTTTTTACATTCTCTTCCTTTTCCAATGGGCATCCTACTATTAGTTTTTTTTGGTTTAAAAAATTATTGACCCTGGTCTATAAGGTGCTTATTCTCAGTTTGTCGCTTTCACTTTCACTCTCTAGTTGCTGCCCCTGGCTCCTGGTGCCAAGCACTTAGCCAAGGTCAGCTAAAATGGCTGAAAGATAACGGGTTGGTTCTGTTGGTTATATATGCTGTGGTTATATTTTGTAAATTAATTACCCTTACTAACAATTTAAATACAAAGTGGTTGCATATTTTATTTTGCATTTATGGGTAGGTCGACTATATATTGTTATTTTAATATTTCAAATTTTTACATGGTAAAAATCAAACCAACTTACTAATTTAGTATCCTTTCACACCTTTTTATTTACTACGAGCCCTCTAATTGGGGAATAAAACTAGCACGGCATATTTGGTGGGGCTGCGATCAGACGAGCTGATTGTTGTTTTGTTTATACATAATAAAATAGTTAATTCATTCACTTTATGTGTTTTTGTGTTCTTTCAAGATATTATTTAAATATACATTTGTACAAAAATATATGTGATTACGTTTATAACAATTAATATAACTATTTTCATAGGTAAAAAAGTAAAATCAATGGAGGTTTAAATTCTAAAAGGTTTAATCTATTTTTGCAATATTTATTTCCGGAAATAAGCTTTAAAATGCTCGACATTGAACATGAACAACCATTTTTTAGGTTTAAGTAGTTACTTTATTTTCTCACTTAGATGCTGCTCCAAATAGTAGATCTGTGAGTGAAGGTGAAGAGGTGTTAAATACGAAACATTTTAAGTTTTAAAAACAATTTTATACAGTTGTATGTAACACCACAACTGTTGAAGAAACAGGTTTAGATATATTTGCTATTTGTTTGCAAACCAGTGCATTGCAGAGTAGCCCTCGGGAAATTACTGCCAAACTGATCTTTGAGGAAGACTTTTGAGGTCTAGAATTCGTTTAAATGTGCTAGTGACTCAGACAACGTTTCAATGGCCAAGACGAAGACTCCGGCTTTGTAATAACTGCGGAAGACAATATGGATTGCTCTGTCCGTATTTTTCCTTGAATTGCAATAATTGTACACACAACAATTTGTGTTATGCACTGTTTTCTTTGGCGTATTGTTTAATAACAGCGTATGTTTACGTTGAGAATGCATTGAAATCAGGCCAGCTTAGATGCTATATTGACATATAACCTTGTGTGTGGGTATATGAATCAAACAAATGTTTGCCCTCCACGCCATATTGAATTAATCACGTGGTTTGGATTGCCCAATAACTACCAATTTGAAAAGATAAAAACACCAACAAACTTATATTCATATTACAGAAATAAATAATATAGCACTTAATGTAAACATTTTATTAAGAATTATTATCTTATAAAAACAAATAAATAATACACCTTACTTATTACCTACATATATAACATAATACCTATATTAACGGGAGCCATTCAAAATGAAAACAATAAATGAAATTATTGTTATTGCGATACTTTTTAATATAAGTTTGTACATATCTACTTGAAATAAAAGACTAGATCACAATAAAGATGCCATATCAAATACTTAAAAAGTATAATAGCGAGAGGGTTTAATTAAAATAAAAAACTAAAGTCAATGGTAACTTTCACAGGTATAAAAATGTATCATGCATCCTAGACATGTATTTACACCCAAATCAGTGGCTGTTTGTAGGTTCTCAAATAAGTAAAGCGTTTTATAGGTTTCCACCTTTTTATTAAACCAAAAAATGACATTTGAGGTATTGTGACCAATAATTGGAAGCATTATTAAGTAA